>CM031243.1:193254438-193749438 GCA_018340775.1 Taxus wallichiana var. yunnanensis
GATTCAAAGCACCAAGCACAAGATCTAGGTGGATAGGTGGAATTAGATGCGGACATGTGGTCATCATGCTCTCCTCTCGATGCACTCTAATATGAATTTGAAGGATATTCTCTGTTGCACTCTCCCAATATCAGGAGAACTAGATTTTTTAGCCCCTCATCTTCTATGAGATATTTAAATCCTTCATGAGCCATATCTCTCCTCAACGTTATTGACTATGTAACTTCCCTTACTATCTCCCTTCCCATGGTTCATTATATTTGAGTCGTCCTTCCTCTCTCCCCATTTCTACCACTAGGTCCACCATCTTTCTCCACACATGATCTTATCCCTACACATGGTGATGGTTTAGTTATCCATTGGTAGGAACTCTAAATCCATCTCTATTATCAAACTTTTGATTGATAATGGTATAACACACAAGTAAGATCCCTTGGGTTCTCGTAAGAATCTGAACTCAACTTCCTCTGGACAAAAATACGTAGAAATAATGTATTCTAATTTATAACCAAGCAACACTCCCAATCACCAATGATCTAAAACTCTATCCCACTCCACATCAGCATCAATAAGAGTATGCTAATACTTTTGTGAATAATGTCTCTGCCTATAACTCCAACACTTTCCTACTGCATATGTTGTCACCACTCGTACAATTATACTTTGGAAAAATGTTAAAGCATGTCTCATAGAGTGTACCATACATATTGTTTTCCACCCAAAGATGTGCATTGAAGTTAGGTATAGTGTTATATCTCTGTGTAAACTTTTCTTGTCCATCATCTATCTAAATTTCAATACTCTCTAGAGTCAATCGATACACCATCTACAAGCAACATCCTAGAAGACAATTTGAAAAAGGGTTATGGAAATGGAACCAAAATGTAGTCTTTCATTCCTACTCAATTATATAAGCGCAGTAGCATCTCATTCAAAAATATTTGAATGCTCATATGAAATACACAAAGCTACTAGGTCCTTCCTTTGTATTTCCTGTTTAGATGTTAATGTGTAGATACAAGATATTATATAACTAATTACTCATTCAATAATACTAACCATTGCATGCATTTAATTGGAAACACACATAATAAGGAAACATAAAGATTAGATAACAATCAAGATCATTAATTGCGATTCATATGTTAACACGTATTAGAAGGCTAAATCTGCGATTATCATATGTATCAAAATCATTTTACCATCATACACTATATATGTCAAAAATAGTAAAAATTAAATATCCCATACTATTTTCATCCATCAAATTTTCATAAATCAAACAACAAGATCACCATTTGTCATGACCATATCAAACTATCATTAAAAAGCACATCAACACCTCTATTCTAAAAACATACATTTTAGATACATCCATAGTGTCTCTCGATACACTGTGGATACCATACACTTTTGTAACTTTTTCCCACCACTCCTTATAATTCATACATCTATAGGTTGAGAACCCATTGGTTCCCCTATCACTTTACTCTTTGGTCATACAATTCTACCTTTGTGGAAATCTATTTAATCCCGATCTTGGGGCACCATAAATTAAAGCACACTCATCACATAGACCTATCCTATCCAGAGCCTATGAAAATTGGTGACCATTGCACTTCATTGCAATGGCCCCAAATTTAAGGGGGCACCTATCTAACACAAATCTAATCATTCCACTCATTTTTTCTAGTGGATTTTCCATCACAAACCACTTGAAAAAAAGGAAAATGTAGACACTAGTTTTTGCTATCCTACATTTTTTATCCACACTCCACACATTCACACTCAAAATATTAAAATTATCTTATTATTCCTAAAACATACAATCCCCCATAAATATTATCTTACCCATTAGTAAGTACCTATTTACTCACCTAAACCTCCCTAACCACCTAACACTCATCCTAGCCCATTTTAACCTTAACCTTGTAACCTCCCAACTCCCCCAAAACACTCTTAACCATCTTTAATCATACGAATACCAAAATTTTACCCTTTTGGAAATGGTTGAAAAAGTTCCAAGAATGTTTCCCTCTTTTCTCGAGTCACCAAAGTGATTCTAAGTAATCGACAATGATTATATAAAGATCACCAAACTTCATGAAGGGGATCAACAGAATTACAGAAAGCTCTCTTACTTTGAAGACTTAGATAATTGTACTTCATACATCCCGACATCTATTACATCCATGTCACGTTCTTAGAAGCTTTACAAATTTTTTTAGATTCCCCTAACATTGTTTCTTAGCATTTCGTATCAAAAGTAAGCCCTCTCACACTTATTTTCATATTTAGTTCATCAATGAGTAATATCAAATACCGTATTAGTCCTTAGATAATTTATTCCATATCCAATTTGTATCTTATTAAAGAATCAACCATTTCCATATTAATCATCATCAATTCATCTAAACTTCCAATGAATACACCAAATCACTAGCGATCCCTATATTTTTAACATTTTAATCATATTTCTTACATTTGCAATCAGTTTGTTTCCAATTTGTTTACTTGTAGATGATTGTACCAAGTTAGACACATATGATTACAAACATCTAAGACCTTATTGTATTGCATCCTATCGCTTGGGAATAATTTAACTTTGCACAAGAAATCAGGTTGTGTATCATCGCCTTGAAACCAAACGTCAAGGACATAGAAAATCAACTTGAAGTCATACTCGAAGAACATGAAATTTTTGAATAGGTGTGGTTTTATTAATTCATTGATTTTAAGATTTTCATAGCCCTTTCCTATGCCACCTATCACATAGAGTAGGATCTCTCTATCCGTCTCTAATTGTAATCATCCTTTCATCATCAATTATCTTACTATCATTATCACTTGATTTTAAAATGATTTGAAACACTTCAAGGAATCCCTTTGTTTCCTTGAATTAGCCTTTTTGAGTAACTTGTCAGATTTTATCTAATATCTATATATTCTAGTTATATATCTGTGTGCAAGGTTATTTCATTCACTGTAAGAAAGAATCCCTCACCACTTTGCATCCACATATATTGACATTACATTATCAACGTAGGTATATTTAAACCCTATTGATCTATGATTTTTGGTGATTTTTAATATACCATAAATACCATGATAATAAATATAAAATTCAGGAAAAATCTACATTTTCCCCACTGAAAAAATATATCATATGTTCAAGAACATTTGTATAGTTCTCGCACTTCATTAGGGTTTTGACCTTGTGTGTTTTTGTAAAACTTTGATGTTTGGAGTTATTTATAAGTACATTTTCTCCATGAAAACTTGTTTATGAGCCTAATATTATTTCTATAAGTGTAGAATATATCCCAACAAGTTCCCTCTCTTTTGAGACATATGTAAATAACCATTTTATCATATTGGCCAAAAGAATATATGTGTTCCCATGTAGAGTATGTTTTTGAATATGTAGGAGATTGTATAATGTTGAATATGTTCCCACCTTGGAGAACCTATACTTGTTAAAGAGGTCACCCATGGTGCAAACCATTGAGTAGAAAGAGACAAACAAACATAGCAAGAAGAGAAATAATATTATTGATAACACCAAGAACAACAATATTATAAAAACACATATGTACAAGAGCTATTATAGAGACAACAACAATCAAGTGAGAAAACATAAACAAGATCATGTAAAAAGAGTCAAATCAAGGGATAAAAACCCAAACAAGGGATACCCATGGTGTCACAAGATAATCAAGTCACTTAGATAACAAGAAAGAGAATAAATTTCACACAAAAAATGGATAGAACCATGAATATGGGACACCCATGGTGTCACAAGACAATCAAGGAACTCAAGCCGCATAAGTAGTACCATAAGAAACTAAAAAATATTATGTAAAAAATAGTAATTTCAAAAATTGATAAAAGTGATGTAATTAGTAAGATAGAACATGAAAAATATATGTCAATGTTATACAAGACACATGTGCTAGTCTTGTTAGTTCAAAAATATAAAATACACATTAAATGTAATCAAGACTATTTAGGAAGTAAAAAGGAACTATAATGAAATAATATCACTTGTTAGTGTGGAGGGATTCCCCCAAGAGAACATTTTAAAAAACCAAGTCATATCTTATTAGCATGTAATGCTTTTTGTATCTTGCATCAAGCTCAATATACCTTGTGAACACATGTGTGTAAACTAGTAGAAAATATATGCTATGTATCAAACCATGGTGGTAAAAAACATATATAGATAAAATCCCTCTTATCTCCACTAAAGTAGATAAAATCATTGATTATTTCCATCTTCATTATATATCACTTTGTTATTCTTTATAAAATCATCACATATAATGGAAAATCATTCAAAAATAAGAAATTCCAAAAACATAGTGACACTTACAATATTAAGCATAGATTTTCCTCTACTTCCTATCCACAATAAAACATCCAAGCTAAATAATCCAATACTACACTCAATAAAATCCTCCTAAATTTTTTTAACCAAACCGGTAGAGATTGGCACCTCCAAATCACATTTTTGTTATGGGCATATTGAAATAAATTGTGAACCCCTACACGGAGCCACACATTTCTCTTTAGTCTAAACCACTAATTTTTTTACTCCTCTTAAATTTTAAATATTATCCTTATGTGTTCTGTAAAATACTTCATCCCGATGAGGATTATCGTCAAGAAAATTTATCATAACTAGAACTATTATATGAGTGTCATCTAACTGCACTTGAACACATTAATTTCTATCAAGAATGAATCAAATGCACATTCAAAAATAATATTAAATAACACATGACTTCAAAATTGGTGATCTCATTCTCAAAGAAAACCATCCTGTCACTAAATGGGAAAGAGTAAACGTGGGAAATTTTCTCCAAAATGGATCATACCATATATTATGACTCATAAAAATGGGTTTGGATATTTTCATTTAGTCTCTCTTGATGGTAAACTTGAAAAATACCCTCTCAACACCTTGCCCTTGGAGTTGTTCTATTGTTAAAATATCGACTCACAAGACCTTAGGCGTGCTAATATCTCTGTCCATTAGCCTACACATCCTATCACTTTTATAATGGTTTGAATCATTTGGTCTTCCTCAGTATACTTTTCATGACCATAAATATGGGCACCATGGATCTTTTCATAGTGTATTTTGCATGGAAAAGTTCCCTATTCATAAATTAGGTAACTCGTAATTATTACTCTCCATACCCTATCTTATTCTATTTAATGACATGATAAAGACATGTATGTATCTTACACTTTTAATCATCCCCTTCTAAGTAGTTACTTAGGTTTTCCTTAGCTCAAAAGATTAAAATAACTATAGGATGGATACACATAAAACATAGATCAATCCCTTAAATAATGACTATCAAAAGAAAAATAATTTCAAATAAATATGTAGACCACTCCCTCGAAGGATGGATACCCATTCAAAATACATATCAAAAGGACTTCCCACATTTATCAACCTTCATGTAAAAAATGGGATTCCCCTATTGGTCATCCCTCATATAAAATCAAAAAGAAACTATCCCAGAAATATTTATGCATTGATCATATTTCCCATAAAATGTAAGCTTCCCGCATCAATCATCTTGTGTCATATATAATAAAACCAAGGGAAAATTCTTGGGAAATATCAAGAAGAACTAGTTTCCTAAGCTTTCTACATGCAAACTTTTTCCATGTCAAAAAATAATAAGATACAATTATCCCACATCTATCTATGATCCTAGTATGACTAACAATTGTGAGTCATATGTTAACACTTATTACAAGGTTGTATGTGAGGTATCATGCACATCAAAATCAGTTAACCATCATACACTATTTATGTCTAGAACAATAAAAAGTAAATATCCCATACTAATCTTATCCATCAAATATTTCAGTAAATCAAACAACAAAATCACCATTTGTCACAACCATATCAAACTATCATCAAAAATCACATCAAGCACATGCTAACCTAAAAACATACATTTTAGATACATCCATAGCACATCATATCATAATATAAATCATTAAATAAACCATCACCAACTACATCTATCACATTTCAATCATTATTAAAACTCAAATATCTAATATCATATATATACAGAGTATATACATCATGAAAGTCTTTAAGAGCCTCATATATCATACATCTATACATCATTCACAATGGATTCAAAAGAGCCTTGTACATCAATCATACACTCCCTCTAGCACTAGTCCCCCGATCATCATCTGGGCTTCTAGCTAGTTCCTTGCTCGACTTCTTGGTGGTGGATGTAAGCTCACGGAACTACCTACTAGAACTTTTTGTCATTGAATGAAAAAATCAGCGTAGAAAGGATTAGTCGAAGCTTTCATCTCACTAAGTCCTCATAATAATGAAGCTCCTCACTTAATTCATAGTATTTAAGCATACTCACACTACTAAGTGGCCCCATCTAACTATTATTCTAAGCTATAATAGCCTATAGCTCATCCCATAATATTGATGGGCATGTCACTCCAAATTCCTTCCATGAGGCCTCTCTATCTCATATATACCTTTCTCTATCAGCTCAAGCCTATGTAATCTCCTCCTATATGGTGGCAAGATTCTCTCTTAGCCCATCTCTCTTTCCAGTCATACTGTCTCGTTCCACTATGGAACTGTCCCTCTTACCAATAAAATTGGATCACTCATAACAGTGTGGCCTTCTTGGCATCTAGGCTCACTATGAAAACCTCTAATAAAGCCAATTTATCATCCTTAGTCATCCTTTTCAAAAATTACACATTTCAAAGAATGTGATTCCTTTTTTGTTCCCCAAGGCCCTCTTAAAATCCAAAATTCAATCAATATATATAAATATTGCCTTTATCAAATTCATTTCTTATTTTGTAGCCTTTATGGAAATTTTTTTCCTTGTCATCAATATGTTATACTTCTATAGTGTGAGAACCCATTAGTTCCCCTACCATTTGACTTCCTAGTCATGTAAGCCCACCTTTATGGCAATACCCATACTAATAATCCCATGTTTCTTGATACACCATGGATGTTATATTTTTTGGAAAAAATTTCCCACTACTTCCTAAAATTCATACATCTACGGTTGATAACCCATCGATTCCCCTATCATGTGACTTCATGATCGTGTAATCCCACCTTTGTGGAAACATCATTTATATCGAGCCTATTTTCCCGATACACCATGGATATTATATGATTTTGGTAAATTTTTCCCATTGCCCCTAATAATTCATACATCTATAGGTTGGGAACCCATTTCCCCCTATCACTTGAATTTTTCTCGCACAATCCTACCTTAGTGGAAATCTACTTATTCCCAATCTTGGGGCACATTAAATTAAATCACACTCATCACATAGACCTATCACATCCAAAGAACCTATTCAAATCGAGTGACCATTGCACTTCATTGTAATGACCCGTAGTTTTAGGGGGAACCTCTCCAACACAAATTTGATCATTCCACTCATTTTTTTCCAATGACTTGTCCATCATAAGCCATTTGACAAAAGGGTGAAAATGTAGACACCCATTTTTTTGTACCCTACATTATTTATCCACACTCCTCACATTCACACTCAAAATATTTAACTTATCTTATTATTCCTAAAATATATAATCACCCCCATAAATCTTATCTTACCCCTTAGTAAGTACTTATTTACTCACCTAAACCGCCCTAACCACCTAAGACTCATCATAGCCCATATTAACCTTAACCTTATAACATCCCAAATCCCCAACAAAATCCTAATCATCTTCACTCATCCCCATACAAAAATTTACCATTTTGGAAATGGTTGAAAACATTTCCAAGAAGGTTTCCCCATTTTCCGGGGTTTCCAACAATTCTAAGTAATCAATGACGATTATATAAGGATCACTAAACTTTATGAAGGGGACCTTCAGGAATTAGAGGGATTATTTGTAACTTTGAAGACTTATATTTTTTTCCATTGTGTGTTTGTGTTTTCTTTTATTTCAAATAAATTGATATAAAATTATTCCATGTGCTCATGTGAGTCACCATGATGTGTTATTCAAGTGTCAATCATGAAGATCGAATGGGTTAGTGAGTTCAATGTCATCATGTTCTATGGATGAGTAAACTAAGTCATTGTATGACACATCTCAATTAGTTTTAAGGTTGTAATGATTTCATTAATGGTCTATGAGGTGTGTTATAGATGTTCTTCGATTTCATGAGGTCATCATGGTCAGTTCATGAATTATCAACATTGAGTTAGGTCATTCTTGGCTGATTTCTATCCCTAGAGCATGCGTAAATGAGTTAGAGATGTGATATTTAGACCTAATAAGTCTTGTAAAATAATTTTATAATCATGGTGAAGGTATAAATGACATTTACTTTTAGTTCCAGGTCTTCATTCATAGGTTTGGTGCTTCTATGAGGTCCTTGGGAAGAAAATAGTGAGAAACGGGAAAATAAGCATAGGTAAACCATTATGGATGGATATTTTGAGATGTATTTGGGATATGTGGTGTGTTTTAGTAGTTATAGGATTTTTTCATGATATTTCATGACAATTTCAAGTCAAAGTGCTGAAGAAATTTGAAGATATGTAGGTTTTGGCAAAATTAGGTAACTAACAAAGTGTGTTTTTAAGACAAAGTTGGACCTTCTGATGCTTATTGTGAATTGTATGATTTACATGGTGACCTAATATATTTGGAATATATTATTAGGTAAATTATTAATATTTAAAAAAAATAATTAGGTGGTTTTATAATCACGTTTTTATGAATGATCGTTAAGAAGGCAAAGCAATTGAAACCCTAACTAGGAGCAACTTACGAAAAGTGATTATATAGAGATTTTTTTATTAGTTGTGAAAAAGTGATGATTGGATGTTGTATAGGACTCTTCCATATTTCCATAAATTTATGTTAGAGCATGTGGTGATATGTGGGCCCCACATGAATATGCTTGTTTTTGAAGAGTTCCATTTTTGGAAAAGTTCTCCAAATAAGGTGATGAATAAATTGGAATTTATGATATCCCAAGAGTTTTTCTTAATTGTCATGAAGGTTTCATATCATGGTTATGAAAAATTCCAAAGTTTTCCCTATCTATGACGAATGGTCTTTGGGCTAGTCTTGAGAATCTTTTAGTAAAACTGATATTACAACAATATAGGGGGGGAGTTAGGACTCCATTCAAGTTTTTTTGTGAATATGGTTCGGACTCTTTCCATTTTTATATCAAACATGATGATTTTGTGTGAAATAATTAGTTATCTATGAAATTAAAATCAATACAACACCTAATAGCCTCAATACAATGTTAAACTAAAATCTATCCACCATCATACTTAGATCTTAAACAAGACTAATCTACCAAAATCTTTGCATTAGAACATGAATAAAAATAAAACTAATATGCTAAGAAATTAATGGGTAAGTGCACAAATTTGAAGGCCAAAAAGTTGAAAAAACCCAAAAACAGATTTAAATATGTATGCATTTTGCAAAAACACGCTCGCATTTTAATTTGTTTGGCTCAGGAATCACCGAACCTATAAGATGCACATGTTTCAAAGAAGCAAAACACGTACGGGTTATAATGCGTACTATTTAAGTATAATATTTCTTTTATTATTTCTTATACTTTTATTATTTCTTATACTTTAAATTTATTTAGTAAATATAAAAAATTAGGGTCACTTTACATCTTATGGAAGTGGTCTTGTAGCTACAACAATTATAATCTAGAAGATAGTTTTTTAAAATCTAATTTGGTTAGTACTTACTCATTTTCAGGATTTCAACAAACAACCTAAAACTTTCAGGGCATATATATTGTAGTTAGTATTTGTTTTGGGAAAACTTATAGTCATTTTTAGGTTTTTTTACCTTCTAAAATGGATTTTGTCCCTACCACTACTTGAATTGGTACTAATTTTTAAATTTGGTCGATAATTCACTTGATTGACCATGAATTAACTCTATGATGTTTGTCTACTTCTTACTAAAAAGATATCCTCACTTTGTAGATAGAGGATTGTTCTTTGACCGGGATTCCTATCCTATGGCCAAAATGAGGTGATTATAATGTGCCTCCTCCTTAAGGTGCGATAACACTCGTTAGGTGTTGAATGAGTTGTTAAGAATAGTACCAAAAGTGAATTACATCGAGTGAAATTAGATGATTGCTCATTCTTAGAAACATGGTGTTCCATATAAAGATCATCCACTCACCTTTCCTAGCTCTAAAAACATCCTTTCATGGAATCAAATTCATGATTCTCATACATGATTTTGCTCATATGTCTCTTATGGAGACAAATGATGGCTAAATACTTCACAAATAATGGTCCTTGATAACTCAATGACATGTCTAGCTCATTTTAGCTTGTTCTAAAGGGTGTTCAATTAACTATAGAATGGCCAAAATTCCTTTTAGGCCTTCAAAGAAAGTAGTTTCTCATCAAAATAAATGAGTCGATCAATCATCTTAAACACTATTCCCTACACACTAAAACACGTTGAATGATCTTTTTAGTACTTTCCTTTGGGTGAGGCTTTATTATTTAGGGTTTAGGGTTTAGGGATCGGGGTTTAGGGTTTAGGGATAAGGGTTTAGGACTCAAGGTTTAGAGTTTACGATTTAAGGTTTAGTTTTTAAGGCTCATAGTTCAGATTTTAGGGTTTAGGGTTTAGGGATCAAGGCTTAGGGTTTATGGTTTAGGGTTTATAGTTTAGGGTTTAGAGTTTAGGGTTTATGGTTCAGGGTTAAGGGTTGAGGGTTTATGGTTTAGGGCTCAAGGTTCAAGGTTTAGAGTTTAGGGGTCAAGGTTGAGGGTTTAGGGTTTATGGCTCAAGGTTCAGGGTTTAGGGTTTAGGGATTAGGGTTGAGGGTTTAGGGTTTAGGGTTGAGAGTTGAGGGTTCGGGTTTAGGGTTTAGGGTGTATTTTTTTTTAGGTTTAGGGTTTAGGGTTTATATTTGAGGGTTCAAGGTTTAGGGTTTTGGCTTAGGGCTTATGGCTTAGGGCCTAGGGTTCGGGGCTTAGGGCTTAGGTTCGGGGCTTAGGGCCTGGGTTCGGGCTCAAGGTTTAGGGTTTAGGGGTCAGGGTTTAGGTTTTAGGGTTTAGGGTTTAGGACTTAAGGCTTAGAGTTTAGGATTTATGGATTAGGGTTTATGGTATAGGGTATATGGTTTAGGGATCATGGTTTAAGGTTTAGGGTTAAGGGTTTACGGTTTACGGTTTAGGGTTTAGGAGTTAGTGTTTAAGGTTTAGGGTTGAGGATTTAGAGTTTACGCTTCATGGTTTATGAGTTAGGGTTTAAGTTTTAAAGGTCAGTGTTCATGGTTTAGGGAAAAGGGTTTAGGGATTAGGGTTGAGGTTTTAGGGTTTAGGGTTACGAGTTGAGGGTTCAAGGTTTGGGGATTAGGGTTTAGTTTTTAGGGTTTAGGGTTAAGGGTTTATGTTTAAGGGTTTAAGGTTTAGGTTTTGGATTATGGCTTATGGCTTAGGGCCTAGGGTTCGGGCTTAGGGTTTAGGGTTTAGGGCTCAAGGTTTAGGGTTTAGGGGTCAGGGTTTAGGTTTTAGGATTTAGGGATTAGAGTTTAGGGTTTAGGGATTAGGGTTTATGGTATAGTGTTTAGGGTTTAGGGCTCAGGGTTTAAGGTTTAGGGTTTACGGTTTAGGGTTTAGGAGTTAGGGTTTAAGGTTTAAAGGTCATGGTTCAGGGTTTAGGGCAAAGGTTTTAGGGTTTAGTGTTTGAGGCTCAAGGTTTAGGGTTTAGAGGTTAGGGTTCAGGATTTAAGGCTCATGGATTAGGCTCACCCATTCAGTCACAGTAATGTTCTATGTCTTACCCATTCTTATAAGTATCAAGACAAAGAGTATTCAACTAAAAAAGGTTAATCTACTTCGTAGGCAGAACATTCAAGGGAGTCATCACAATTTGATGCATTTCATCTACTGATATTTTAAAGGAGGGAAATGCCCATTGCATGTGAACTATTTCACTCACTATAATGTTTTGTGTCTTACCCATTCTTATTAGTATTGACAGAGAGTATTCAACTGAAAAAGGGTTCATCGACTTCGTAGGAACAAAACTCAAAGAGATTCATCAAAATTTGATGTCTTTCATCTGTTGATATTTTGAAGGAGGGAAATGCCCACCGAGCTCATAAACAAGGTAGTTGTAAAAGAAGACTTAATGATGGTTCTAGGCACAAGACTAGGAAATATGGTCCTAAGATATTAAAAAATGAACTCACTCATGAGACCTACTGGAAATATATGAGGTTTAGGGGTTAGAGCTTAGGGTTATGGATTTAGTGTTTAGGTTTTTTACGACTTAGGCTTAGGGCTCGTGGTTCAAGGATTAGGGTTAAGCATTTAGGGTTCGGGGTTCATATTTTAGTGTTCAAAGTTTAAGGTTTAGAATTTTTGTTTTAAGGTTTAGGGTTTATAATTTAGGGTTTAGGTCTCAGGGTTAAGGGTTTATGTCATAGAGTTTATGGTTTAGGGTTTAGTGTTTAGGGCTTAGGGTTTAGGGTTTAGGGTTTAGGGGTTAGGGGTTAGGGTTTAGGGTTTAGGATTTAGTTCTTGGGGTTTAGAGTTTAGGGTTTATGATTTAGTTTTTAGGGTTTAGGGACCTTTAGGATTTAACATTTAGGCCTTAAGGTTTAGGGTTTACGGTTTAGGGCTTAGGGCTCATGGTTTAGGGTTTAGGGGTTAGGGTGCATGGTTTAAGGTTTACAACTTAGGGTTCGGGTTCAGAGTTATGGGTTTAAGATTTATGGGTTAGTTACGGGTTTAAGGTTTAGGGGTTAGAGATTAGGGCTCTAGATTTAGGGTTTAGGGCTCATGGTTTAAGGTTTAGGGTTTAGGGCTCAAGGATTAGGGTGTAGGGTTCAAGGCTTAAGGTTTATGGTTTATGGATTAGGGTTTAGGGTTCATGGTTCATGGTTTATGGCTTAAGGTTCAGGTTTCGAGTTACTTGGTTTAAGGTTTGGGGTTAAATCTTGAGGCTCTAGATTTAGTATTTAGGGTTTAGGGCTTAGGGATCAGGGTTTAGGGTCTAGGGTCAAGGGTTTAGGGTTTAGGGTTTAGTATTTAGTGTTTAGGGTTTAGGATTTATTATTTGGTTTTAGGGTTTAGGGTTTAGAGTTTAGAGTTTACGTCTCATGGTTGAGGGTTAAGGGTTTAGGTCACAAAATTCAGGGTTCATCAAATTTTTAGGTAGAACATTGAAAGAGAGTCATCAAAATTTGATGTCTTTCATTTGTTGATATTTTGAAGGAGGGAAATGTCATATTCCTAAGTGTTCATTCCTTCCAAAGACCCCAATAGTCCTCAACCCTTGGATGTACAAGGATAAACTCAAGCTATTACTTAGCTTCCATTTATAATGATAGAGATATTTGTAAATTCATGTTATGACCTCTAAATCTATATGAATTTCAAGTTGCTTAGAAATCACATCACACCCTTCACTAGGATTGATGAATACCCCTATCTTTTTGTTCAGGGGATTTTGAAAACATCCATGGGTTTATCATATAAGGAATTATCAATGAATGGAAGGTCACTAAGTCATAGGTCAGGTAACTCCCATTTAGAACTAAACATGAAATATTTATTATATGATTGATAACCCCTTAGTGTTCTTATCCATTCCCTTTTTCTATGCTTATTTTGAACACTTTAGGAAGTTCTCACAAATTTACTATCCATTCTAGTAGAACACTTGAACTTTATCTTTCTCTAGATGAGAGGCTACTACAGAAATTTAATTATGATCCTACACCTCTGCATTGATATATTCTCCATGTTTATATTATTTCCTTTAAGATTATTTTTTTGTTGTGATATTTATTTTTTCCAAACTTCCTACGGGTCATCTTGGCTTGCTTAATACTATACATGGAAATATGAGAAATGTGAAATTTTTTTCAGAGTGTGAATAAACTTACATTCAAGAGCACAAGTATATGTGGGGAGAAACAAGTTTGGAAGATATGTGCAATATATGCATTACAAGGCACAAGGTAGATGTCATATCCATTTAGTTACTTGTCCCACCTCTCATAAATAAGGTAGTTCTATAATCGACTCAATGATGGTTCTAGGCATGAGACTAGGAAATATTGATGAAATATGGTTTGGGGTTTAGGGTTTAGGGTTTAGGGCTCATGGTTCATGGTTTAAGGTTTAGGTTTAGGGTTTAGGGTTCAAGGTTTAGGGTTATGGTTTAGGATTTAGATTTTAGGTTTAGGGTTTAGGGTTTAGTGTTTATGGTTAGGGTTTATGGATCGAGGTTAAGGATTTAGGGTTTAAGGTTTTGGGTTTTGGGTTTTGGGTTTTGGGTTAAGGATTTAGTGTTTAGGGATAAGGGTTTATGGTTTATGGTTCAGGTTTTAGGGTTTATGGTTTAGGATTTAATGTTTAGGGATTAAGGTTTAGGGTTTATGGTTTAGGGCTTGGGGTTTAGGTTTTAGGGTTTAGGTTTTAGGGTATATGGTCTAGGGTTTAGGGTTTATATTTTAGGGCTCAGGGATAAGGGTGTAGAGTTCAAGGCTTAGGGTTTAGGGTTTAGGATTTAGTGTTTAAGGTTTAGGGTTTAGGGTTCAAGGTTTAGGGTTTAGGATTTAGTTTTTATGGTTCATGGTTTAGGGTTTATCATTTAGGGATCATGGTTCATGGTTTAGGGTTTAGGGTTTAGGGCTTATGGCTTAGGTTTTAGGGCTTAAGGCTCGAGTTTAGGGCTCACGGGAAAGGGCTGAATCTTTAAGGTTTAGTTTTTAGGATTTAGGGCTCAAGGTTTACAGTTTAGTGTTTAGGTTTATGGCCTATGGTTTAAGGTTTTGATTGTAGAAGTTAAATGCTAAAAGATTTAGGATGAATGCTAAAATCCTAAAAAATTACCTATGTACTAACCAAGTTATACTTTAAAAACTATCTCCTAAACCATGACTCATGGAGCTGTGAGACTAATTATATAAGGTAAAGAGTGACCCTAATTTATTAAACATTTATTTATGTAAATAGAAGCATGTCAAAAGCATATGTAATGTTTATACTACATAGATTATGTACACATTATGTAATGCGTACGTGTTATGTAACATGTACACGTTATGTAACATGTATGTGTTATAACACGTACGCATTTTACATTTTCTCTTTTCCCAAGCCATGCCTCAAGGCTTGGGATCCGGTTTGGATCCCCAAGCCTGAGGCATGGACCTACACAAACACAACAAACAACGCGTTTTTACAAGAAAATGTAAAAATGCCACTTCCTCTATGATAATTCAAAATAAAATAATTGATCCATTTTTAAAAATTATACCAAAATGTAGAGCAGAGTCTCTTCTTTCTAAAAATATATTTTTTCAAATTTTCTGACTAATATAAGGTTTCCATATTATTTATTTTCTAACTATGCCTTTTTATATCTATTTTTTAAAGTGTAAATATGTTTATCTTTCATGGTGTATCTTTTTTTGGTGATCGAAATTTTAAAAAAATATACTAGCCCAAACTAGGCATAATTCTATACATAAAAAAATAAATATAATTTTCGATATTTTTTGAGGTAGTTAGGGGGCACAAATCAAGCTTCGTTATTTTTTAAAACATAAAATTTATGTACTAGAAAAATCATAAATAAATAAATAAAAAATCGCTAAAAAAATCTAAAATAAAATGGAGCCAAAACTAGATGCTCCTAGTCATCTTTCTACCAAAGGGTTTTCAAAAATACTAAATGGTACTCAAAAATGGTGGGAGGCACGAAATTCACTCTATTATGTTTTTTTAACAAAAACAAGAGCATCTGTTTGGTATTTTAGTTATTTGACCCACTTAAACTTATCCGTTTTCAATAAAATTTAGTATTTTAGAAATTAGACTCAAAATTATATGATTCATATTTCTATAACATCTTCCAATTTTGAGTGTAACTATTTTGAAAAACTCGTACAAGTTGAATTTTTTTCAAAAAATACATCCACTTAAGACCCCCTTTTAGCCCCCAACTTGGTGCACTTACCCTAATCTATATCTCTATTTAATGCTAATCAATGGAATGAACCTATTTAGATATTTAGCAATCAAAAGGGTTAATTCTATGTTTGAATCCAAAGGTTTCAAGAATGGAGTCTTGTTAATCCATGTCTACAACACCATTTGACATATCTCCATATGACTTCAAACTTAGATGGATGAATGCAAAAATGAAGATAGTTAGCTCCTCTAATGGAATAATGCTCTAAGATGATAATATTTCTATAGCTTAGGCTCTATGCTCATTTAGGTGTAACTAGAATGGTAAGAGAAGGGATCCTTATATAGTCCAATGGATAAAAGAATTTCTTCATCCATTTACATGTGGGATAATAGCTACGTTGAGTTATTTGGGGGTTACTATGGTTGAAAAAGGGGGTTTATTCAACTTTAGGGGAGTTTAATTTGTCCTATAGTGACTTATGGAGTTTGATAGGATTTATTAATTAACCTAAGTGATTAATTAATAGGTGAGCAAGTTTTATAGAATCTTTTAAAAGAACAATTAGTATGATTTAGGAGTAGGAAAGGTTTACACTAAATAAATGGCAATTTATTCATCTAACAAAAGAGGAAAATTAATTAATTAAGAATAATTAATTAAATTCAAGTAGAAAGGGGTTTAATTAATGGAAGGTTGTTAATTTTTATCTTTGCTGGATAGAAGGGTTAATTAATTAGCGTAATGTAATTAATTAACAATGATAGAAGAGAAAGTGTGCTATATTGACAATATGTCGTCAATTTGTGGGAAGTAGTATAATTAGTGCAATTTAAGTATTTAAATTGCTGGAGCTAAATTATAGGTGTCTACAAATTGGATAAGTCATGAAAAATTTATGATCTATTATTTGAGGGTCAAGATTTAAGGATGTTTGTTTTAACAAGGTGTAAATGGATATGTGAGGTAAAACAATGAATTTGAGTTATTAATCCATGTTTAAGGTTTCATAAGTACTTAGGAATAATTTATAATTGTGCTATATACTTTGGTTAAGATTTGAAGTGGATTTTTGTGATAATGGAGCATGTATGGAAAACAATCAGCTTCTTGAGCATGTATGGAAAATATAGGTTATCGAAACAACTGTTTTGTGAAGCAAATGAGCCACTCGGGTCCATTAAATGAAAAAAATTGATTGGTAATAGTAAAAGTGAGACCATTTATGATGTTTAAATTTAATATTACAAATGTGTGGTTATTTTTTTATCTTGACTAAAAATGGTTTTAGTATAAGTGGAATTTTCTCATTCCAAAGAGAAGGGTTTTAAGGCTTGTTAGTGCATGATAAGTGGTTTTTAGCTTGGCCGGCCTATATGGGTCATTTATGAACATTTTATTGAATCAAATGGGATTAAATTAAGTTTATTTTGTCTCGAAATAGGTATATTACTGACCTATGATGATTTTATGAGGAAGAGAAGCCTATAAAGGTGATGTTTGAGTCCATTTTTTAATTAGTGTTGTTAGAGGGAAAAGTGTGACTTAGAGGAGAGTGATTTGTAGGTATGAGTGCATGATTTTAAAGATGATAAAGAGTATTAAAGGGTTAGGAATTATTTAGAGCATGCGTACAATATTTTAGATCCAAAGAAAGATCAAGAGGAAGAAGATAGAGAAATATTGAAGACCTAGGGTTAGAGCAAGAGTTTGTGAGCTATATAAGTGATCTCTGTCACTTATGACAAAAACAAATCAGAGATAAATCATCTTTAGGTCCTTTTGTTTGTGATTAGTCATCCCAGGGGTTTTTATCCTCCTTATGGAGTGGGTTCTTCACTAAATTAGGGGTTGGTGCTCCTTGTAGGGTTGGTGCTCTACTAAACTAAGGGTTGGTGCTCCTTGTGAGGTTGGTGCCTCACTAAATTTTAAGAATGGAAATATAATGTTTATGTTTCAGTGGGTTTTCTTTCCCATGAGGGTTTCCCACTTAAATATTGTGTCTATGATCTCTCTTCTATGTGTTATGGTTATTTTAATGTATTTTTCACACTTAATAAGCCATGTTTGAATATATGTGAATGGATGGATGTTAATGTATGATTTAATTAATGGAAAATGAATTGAAGGAATTGTAGGACTGAATTACCCCCCCAATCCATTGTGCTTCCAACAACTGGTATCAGATTAATTCCTTATGAAGTGAGTCTAATATCTTAAAGGAGATCTTAGAACCATAAGATGGTTAAATATATCGAAAAATATAATAAGGAATTGAGATATATGGCCAAAAAGGATGAAGAAACCATAAGAATCCTTAAGATCTGGATAGAGAAGGCCATTTCATATTTGATCATAAAGGAAGAGGAATGTAAAATATTGAAAAAAATCCCTCTACGATGTCTGTGTGCATGGTCAAGATGAATTCAAAGAGACGATGATGGATCTATAAGTAGATTTGGTATTCCATATAATGGAGAACATCAAATTGAAATCTGAAATGAAATATATGAAAATTGTGCTTAAGGCCAAGGAAGAAGAATGTGATAAGCTTACATAAGAGGTATAAACCCTAAGGGTAAAAAGAGATGAAGAGCCAAATCTAGCATATCAATGAGATATTTCTAGTTCCAAAGGAAGTGTAAATTATGGTGTTCCCGGAAAAAGTCTACTCAAGACCTAACCCTATTAGATAGCCCAATGTAATAAGGTATGCAAAATTTCATTATTTTTGTTATACTTACAATGGTTATGGTCATATTGCAAGGGGTTGTAGGAATTTTTTCACTGATGTGTACTCTTGTAAAAATGGGAAAGACCACAAGATTTATCAATCAAGCAATAAGTATGATGTTACTTACTAAAAGTTTCATCTCAAGGGTCATGTTGCTAGAGTTTTCTCCTAAGACTCATTTAGGAAAGTAAAGAGTATTGAGACTTCTAAAGTGAAGGAAGTATGGATTCCTAAATCATTTAATGTTAAATTAGAATAATTCAAGGAAATCAATTAAAGATCAAGAAATTTTGTCAAGGAATCAAATCATGAAGATAAGGTCAAGAAGGATGAACCAAATTCATATATTCAATCAAGTCATATGTGTTTGAGTGTCTTCCAAACTCTTGTGCATAAATTTTTTAATAAATTGGGTCTTCGGGAAACCTCAAGGTTATAAGGTGTGTTAAGTAACCTATTCATGTTGTTATTGAACTCTTTTCATTGTAAGGTATCTGATTTTTTTGGTCTCATTTTTCATGTTGTTGTCCTATGTGAGTTTTTGTGTGTGTTCTTTGAAGTCTCTTGTCAAATATTATGTCATCATGAATTTTTTTCATAAGTTCTATAATCATCAAGTAAAAAGGTGTGTCTTGATTGTCAAAGGAGCCAATATCCTTGTCTCAAATATCTGAAATGCATCAAAGGTGTTATCATGAGTACAGAATCTTGAAAGTATATGGTTGATTCAAAAGATGCATATGTCATATAGTTTGAAGTATTTTCCCATGTTTTCCTTTCTCTTAAGATCTATGATAGTGAGTTAAGTCATAATCTATGTTTATGCATCTTGTGCATCTGATATGCTTTCCTCCTTATGAATAAGTATATGATGCATTGAAAGTGTGAAATTTGTGTCTTGTCTTAGTTTGTTCATCATCAAGTGAAATGATGTTGTTCATAGTTCTCTGTGTCTCTAAGATAACATTTTGTATATGATTTTAATTGTCAATTATGTTATGACATCGTGAAATCAAGTAGACGCCTTGAGAGTGAGTTGGTTAAATTTATTTCTCTAAGTGTTATGAGTTTCTATCTCCATCAAAATGATCTCAAGAGAGAGGTAAAATGTTCGTGAGTTATGTATCCATCATGAAGTCTTAGTTAGAAGGTTTATCATCCTAAGGAGAATATGTCTTCTATTTTATCATGATCCTATAAATATATTCATTGTTGTATAACCCCATTTAGGGTTCAAGGGTCTCTACAGAGTTTAAAGGTGTTCTTGGATCAAGAAGTTGATAAGGTTTATCAAGATTAGGGCAAGTGAAATATTTTAAGGGAAAAGGAAGTATATCTTAGTGTTTGAAAGTGTATCTATGGTGTCAAATTGCATTGGAGATCATGACCTCAGTAGGTCCATTTTGTTAATTATGAGGAGTTAACAATATTTCTTCTCTGATATACATTATCTTGAACTTGTCATTTGAGGATTATGTGGTATGTAACAACACCTTGAAGAATTCCAACTTGATGAAGGTGTGAGATGTAAACTACATGAGTGTAGATGTTAAGGTAACTTATATTAATTTGATTCTCTATCTTTAAGTGTTGTTTTTTTATCAAGATATGTTCTCCAAAAATATGTTAGTTCTCTAAGACCAATGTGAAGATAAATGTGTATTTGATCAAGTTGTATTGAACAAAGAAAAGAGTTGGTACTAGTCAAGTGAGGTGATGATTAGACCAAATGGATTCTTAGTGCATGAACATGAGGCTTATTGAATACTATTGTTAGTATTCATATATAAACTATTTGGTGGTTTATGTTTATGGATGCATAGGAAATTGATAGATCAATATATGTTGTATGAAAAGGATGCTTTTATGCCTATGACTCATAATGAAGATATTAAAAATTTTGGATCTGAAATATGTGTGTCTCATAAGTGTGTTTTATCTCAGGAGTTTTTAAAGTAATAATTTTGTATCAAGCAAGGTGGCTTCTTTAGTGTGTGTAATGCTCAAATAAAGTCAATATGAGGTGCACAAAATAAGGATGATGTAGTCATGTCAAGAAACATCAGTATGAGTGAATGCATTAAAGTGAATGTTATCAAGTAGATCCTATTGTCATGATCATCTCAAAGGTTAATATATCTATGCTCTACAGTCTCAAATTGTTTCCCTGAAAGTGTAAGTTAGCCAAGTTGTTGAACAAGTTTACTCTCTCATGTGCCCGTAACCCTCTTTTAGGGGTTTCACTAAAAACATGATATTGAGGTCTTTTTCATTAAAGTTAATATTTGAAACCCTTAACATGTCATCTTCAGGATTGGAGTGGATATATTTAAGCAATTTTATAGTGCAAGAAAACTTTAAGAGATCATAAATTATGTCATTGCATCTATGTATTGTATAATACAATCCTATACCTAACTAGTAGTCAAGTTTTTATAGAAAGATGTGTTGTCAATCATCTCATGCTCTGAGGATTTGAATAATGTTAAAAACACATAAATGGGTATTTGAAATGTCATTCAATATGATTTGGAACTTATTATACTTGAGAAATATACCCGAGAATGCATAATGACATGGCTAATGGTTTGTAAGGGAATAATAGGTAAGAGAATAGAGAATGCGGGATAATGACATAAAATGAAGCTACATGTTTGAAAATATCTTAAAGAAGAATATTATAAATTTTTCATTAGGGTTTGAGGACTTCAAATTGTACATGACACCTATAAGGTATGTAATAAATTTTGATATAGTAGTGAAAGAAAAATTCTAGCTACGAGTTGAGGGCACAAAGATAAAGCTAGATGGTAAAAGATGGTCTGAAGGATGGAATAGAGGTCATTGAAGTTCCAAAAGGGAATGAGGAGTTGATGGAATCTATATTGAAGTAATTTTTATGTTAAAACGTAATATTATTAGCCTAATCTAGATACTATAAGCAGCAAGAAATAAATGAATAATGAAATACTGAAATAATACCCAAGCAACTAAGTAATGAAAATATGAAACCCTAATTACAAATAGGGTTAAAAGAGCCTTAGTTGATTCAAAGAGGTTGTTGGAATATTTTTCAAAGGAGACTAGCTTAACAGAGATGAAGGAACGTCACACAAAATCTTGGAAAAATACAAGTCCGGTAGATTTGACTAGGCGGGTGTTTGGAGAGGGATGCGGCACCCATGAGTTCCTTGGTCTGATTTATGGGAACCCTATAGATGCTTAGAAAACCTCCTCTAAGGTGTCACAAGAGGTTCACACTTTTTCACCTTTGATTTCCTATATGTTGTAATATTGTTGAAGTCATTATAAACCAGCAGATGAAGAAAGCACCTATAAAATCCTCAAAGAGGCATCAAATCTAAAAAATAAAGATGAAAAATTAGGGGTCGACTATCCTCATCTACCACAATAATGGAATTACAACTGAGTTTTGCATTACATATCAGACCCAATGTAGTTCTTTGTGTGTGTGGAATTGTGCCCTATGTTTTTCTTGTGTGGGTTGTACTTGAAGTAGCGAATAAGTAACTAAATGTAGAATGTAAATAATGTGTGTGTGGAAATAATAGAATCCCCTTCTATGAAGTGGGATGTAGATGAACCAACCTTTTTCCCTTGTGATGGAGCTATATGGATGTAAATAAATCTATAGATGTCTTTGATAGATGTAACCTTAGGTGGAGATAGTAGATGTTTAGTGTTTGGTCCCTTATTATGATCACATAACTTTATATTTATATGATTCCTTTGATTGAATTTTGTAATTAACCCTAAAAAGGCTTACTGCCAAATAGATAAGATGCTAAAATGTATAGAAAGGAACCATAAAGTGTTATTGAAGTACAAAGAGGAAAAGGGTGCCCAAAGGGGATGAGGGCTCTTAGCATTGGTATCCTAGTTGGGTGTTGACAAATGTCGAAAGGTGAAAAGAAATATTGAGCAAGTAAGAGTGTAAGACTAAAATCATAAACATAAAGCAAAGAAAGTTAGCCAAAGACATGTGTTAATCATTACTCTTCATGCCTAGGAATCATATGAATATTAGTATGTGATCGAGACTAGGTAATTACCCAAAGTGTTTGAGTTTGTGTCTATAGTAAGGTGGTTCAAAACATGAAGTAACTAGATCAAAATTGTATGTTGAGTGATGATACCACATATGTGAATGTATATGTTTTTTTAGGTATTAAAAAAGTATCTAAGTGTTTTAAGAATAAATCTAATTAAATTAGTCTATTTTTAGGCCTAACAAGTTATTCTTCCCATGTACTTTCTATCCATAACCTTGAATCTTGGTGACTAACATGAGAAAAATGTATCAAAACCACTCTATGAATTAAAATTGGTTTCTATGGTTGACCTCAAGGAGAGCTTGGATAGCTTAAGAAAGTTGTATTTGAAAAATAAAATCAAGTGTGAAAGATTCAAATAAAGGTATGTGTGAAATGCTTATTATTGGCCATCCAAAAGGTGTTTTGTATTCAAACCTAATGAAGAAGGTCAAGGAAATTATTAAGAGTCTATATGTGCATATATTTGAGGGGAGTTAATGTGAGTAAATAGGAGCAAGGTATGTGTCAAGACTTTGCAAGAATTTGGGTGAAATCAAGCTCTTCTCGTAAATACACCGATGTGTTTGAGGACTATGATTCAAAATTCTTGGGCATGTGTGTATAGAATAAGTGCATAATCTAGACCTTTCATATTATTTGAGTTTGAGGTTTTGAGATATGAATCTTGTGTCCTGAATTGTAATAGCATGGTATGTTAAAAGGTCTCTAAGTAATTTTCTATAGGGTTTTATGGTATAGTACCTACATAGATCTGTAATCCCTTTTTGTGTTCAAATGGTAGAGTGTTGGGTGATTTCAAACAAATATGTGAAGGTATAATTTTTATGGAAAATAGATGAATTTATAAGTTTGTTGGTAATTGAATTAGAACTCTTATCCAAAAATAATGTTGTTGCATACTTTAAGGGTTGAAAACACTAAATAAATGCTTTATGGACTATGTTAAGTGATTGATGCATCCGTAAGATTGTCTAAGCAAGGTAAGAAGTCTAATTTTGTGTTTTCAACTAGGAATGGATTTCATGAGCCCAGGGGAAGCATTGGAAGTGTTTTTCATATTGTTTATTTATCTCTAGAGCTATGAGAAGTTGGCTTATTTTTGCACTTTGAAGTTAGTGTTGAGGGACAAGTAGTCCTTAAATCAGTCTTGGTGGACTTAAAGGAAAAATTGTTTCTTATATTCTTAAAACAAACCTAGAAGTTGATGTCAAGAGTGAATGACAGATAAAATGGAGTTTATCAACTTAGGGGGCTAGTTTAAAGCTCTTATCAGTTCGAGGATCATTTTTGTAGTTTCTAGAGTAAATGAGGAGATATTTAAATCCTAGGGGAGCTTCTTATGCATGTGAGTCAATTTTTACATTATTTCCATTTTATCTAGTCAAGTGTTTTCATTTTTCATAGATGGAAAAGGGGGTAGAGGCATCAGAAACATGGAAAATAGGTCATGTAGGTGTTGATCATTTTGATTGCCATGAATGTTTCTAAAGATGGTTACTATCAATGACAAAGGGGGAGATTATTTACCATTGTGTATTTGTGTTGTCATTTATGTCAACTCCATTGATGGAAAAGGGTTTCATGTGGTCATGTGAGTCTCTATGATGTGTTATTCAGGTGTCAAACATGGAGATTGAGTGGTTTGGTGAGTTTAGTGTTATCATGGTGTATATATGAGTGAGATAATTCATTATATGGGATCTCTTGAGTAGGTTGAAGGTTTTCATGATGTAATTCATGGTCCATGAGGTATTTTACAAGTTTTATTGAGTCTGAATGAGCTCATTATGGTCATCTCATGAGTTATCTACATTGATTCGAGTCATTCCAGGCTTGTTTCTAGCCCTGGAGCATGCAAAATGAGTTTGAGATGTGATATTTAGACCTGATCAGTATTTTCCAAGCATGGTAGAAGAATGGTGATGGTATATAGGACATGTGTGGTGAGTTTTAGGTCTGCATTCATACGTTTGGTTCTTCGTGAGGTACTTGGGAAGAAAATAATGAGAAACAGCAGATAAACATAGGTAAGTCACTCGGCTAGATATTTGAGATGTGTTATGGATATTTGGTGAGTTTTATAAGTTAGATGATGCTTTTACTATACTTCATGAAAAGTTCTAGGTAAAAGTGCTAAATAAATTTGAAGATATGTAAGTTTTGGAAAAACCTAATAAGTAATAATGTGTTTTTAAGACAAATTTGGACATTTTGATTCTTTTTGTGAATTATATGATTTGTATGGGGACCTAATATATTTCTAATAGATTATTAGGTTAGTTATGAAGCTTTCAAAAAAATAATAAGATGGTTTAATAATCATTTTTTTATGAACGATCGTTAAGAAGGTAAAGTGCTTTGAACCCTATGTTAGGTTGTGGAGCCTGTTTTCATGTGTGAAAGTGTTGAAGAGTATACACTAAGAGTACTATACACTTTCCACGTTGTCTTGTAGACATGATGTCCAAGGTGGTCATAAGGTAAAAACTTAAGTTGTGTTCAACTTTGGTTGGTCTTCACGAAAACTAGTGAAGGGTTGAGAAGCTTGCTCGAGGAAAACTAGTCTCTCGGTCGTTGAGCCTATTTTCATGTGTGAAAATTTTGAAGACTTTACACTAAGAGTATTGTACACTTTCCACGTTTTAAAATTTTTTTTGGGCCTTAAAACATGCTTGATAAATTGAGAAACTTGATTTTATCATATGGGCAGGTTTTTTAACCCATAGGTTTATGGGATGGTTTTGGCCCATGGTTTTGATACCCACAGTTTTGTAAATATGCTTAAGTAGTTGTCTATTTATATGGTTTTGTGCATATGGTAGATATAATGAAAACATTGCAGATGTGCTTGGAATTCAGGTGTGAATTTTGTAAGTTTTTGAGCATAACTCCAAATAGATATGGGTATTGTATTGAGAGAGCGGTGGCTTGTAATAAAATCTGAGCAAGTGATTCTTGGTGGACGTAGCCCAAATTGGGTGAACCACATTAAATATTGTCTCTTTGTGTTGTGTTATTTTATTCTGCACTTTTATTTGAGATCTGTAATATTTTTCTGCATATTAGTTTCTACTGTTGTGATTCTGTGAGGGATTATTTCGCATATTTTATCCCTCATTTCCTAACAATTGGTATTAGAGCCTGGTTTTTTTGTTGAAGTGTTGAATCGCAGGAAAGTTTTATATTGAGTGGGAGATATGGTAGATGATGGAAGATCTAGAGTTGATAAATTTAACAGGTAGAATTTCAGTCTTTGGAAGATGCAAATGGAAGATTACCTTTATCAGAAGGATCTTTATATTCCGTTATCTGAGAAGGTGAACAAATCCTCAAGCATGATGGATGTAGAATGGGATTTGCTAGATAGGAAGGCACTTGGGACAATCTAGCTATGTCTTGCATCTTCGGTATTATTTAATGTTTCAAAGGAAAATACTACAAAATAATTAATGGATGCATTAGGGAAGTTGTATGAAAAACCCTCTACCTCTAATAAGATATTTTTAATGAAAAAGTTGTTTAATATGAAGATGTATGAGAATGGTTCAATAGTAGATCATCTAAATGATTTTAATATGGTTGTAAATATGCTAGCTTTAGTTATAATAGAATTTGATGAAGAAGTTAAGGCTTTATTAGTTCTTTGCTCTTTACCTGAGATTTGGAATAGCTTTGAAATGGCGGTAAGCAACTTGGTTCTAGCTAACTCAAAGTTTAAGTTTGAGGATGTTGTAGGGGTGATTCTAAGCAAGGAAATGTGAAGAAAAATATCTTGTGAATCTTCTACTTCAGGAATTCTTTTTGACAAAGGAAACTAGAAGGAGATCAAGAATAGAGGAAGCCGTGGAAAATCAAAGGATTGGGAAAGGTCAAAATCTAAAAGCAAGATAGTATGTTGGCACTATGGAAATTCTAGGCATGCAAAGAAGGACTGCTCGAACTTCAGACAAGAAGAAATAATAGGAAGAAAACAAGGAGGCAAATGTGGCAACGAGTAATGTATGTCAGGATGCTTTGATTCTTTCTTTGCACAATATTGTTGAATCTTGGGTTTTAGATTTGGGGGCTTCTTTCCATACTACTCCACATAGGCATTATTTTTTTGATTATGTTCAAGGAGATTTTGGGCATGTTTTTCTTGGTGATGATGAGCCTTACAACATAGTTGGAAAAGGTTTTGTTTAGGTTAAGATGCAGAATGGGAATACTTGGCTATTAAAGGATGTCAGACATGTGCCTACATTAAGATGAAATTTGATATCGGCAGAGAAGTTAGGAAGTGATGGTTGTACTGTGATATTTACAGTGGACTCTTGGAAGGTTACCTTGTTAGTGCAAAATCACAAACACCCGGATGCTTGATCAGATTTCTAGGTTGATCACTCTAGCATCCAGTGTGATTGCACAACATTGAATCCTTTCTTTGAGTGTGGGACTTGTGAAGATGAGAAAGGAATCTCAAGAGAAGTCCTGGTTCCTCTTCCTAAACTACCCCTGAAGCTATTCCAGATACATGCAAGCTAATCTAAACCTAATCTAACCACCAAGGAGACATGGAGAGAGAGAAAAGGGGAAAAGAATAGAAATCCTACACTAAAATGGTGATACACCGAGAGAAGGAAAATGTTGAACATCTATCAAAACTACCATGGGACAAGGAGAGGTGAGCGATGGGAAGGATGGACGATGCATCACAGCCCAAGGATAAATTTCACACGAAAAATGTCCCAAAACTCTATGAACACAGCTCCAAACCTACAATGAACATTCAAACATGCACAACTACCTGCAATGAAGAGAGGTAAGAAGAAAACAAACAAAAAATGAGCAAGGATGGACAGATACATCACAAAACACATTTTTGTTGCTCCAAAAGTTTGCACAGAACATCATTTCAATATAAAAGGAAAAAACGCCATTACAGAGTGGGGTAGGAGGTTCAAACTCCATTTTCAACCCTGGAGAAGAAAAGAAGGGAGGGTAGAGCTGAAAAGATGAACCACTTCTTTTAAAAATGAGCCAAATCTAGATTTTTACAATGCATGGGTCGAGCCTAGGAGAGAGAAACATGGGAAAACATGCAAGAACCCAACCATTGACCAAAACGCATTCTTCATTAAAATCGGTGGTTCTAACATCACTTCGCCATGTCAAGAAGAATACGACCCATGTGCATTAAAACTGGTTGTTGAAACGTCGATTCCGCCTTATCAAGAAGAATACGACCCATGTGCATTAAAACTAGTTGTTGAAACGTCGATTCTTCTATTATCATATCATGAGTCATATATGTTTCCTGATTTTCTCTCTCCAAACTGAACCAAAATGCAAGATTGACCCTGGAATCATGTAAATAATTTTTCCATCTTTCCATTGATATAAAGAACGTGAAAATCCGAGCTCTGGATCGAAAGTTATAGCGATATGAAGATTTAGGGCAAAAAACAGGCCAAAACGGATATTTGAATTTTTTCTCGTGCTCTACCACTTGGATGACACGTGTCAGGCACTGATTGGCTGAGAAATTCTCTCTCCTCCACCTTACCCATGGGTTTTCCTTGAAAATTTTGAATTTTATAACTTTGGAAAATTTTCCATTTTTTCCCCGCGCCCCCGCCACTTGGGACACGTGGCGTGATCTAGTTGGAGGACAAGGGGGCGGGGTCATCCTTGTCTTTTAATCTTTTGGCCCAAGACTTCATCAAATTTTCCTAAGTCTTTCCTTGGCTCCGAACTCCCCGCCTTAGGACACGTGTCCTGTGTCTATTAGCTCGGGCCGACTGCTTCCATTTTCCCTTTGAAACTCGACCACTTAGCAACTTTTTCCTTCCGACACGTGGCACGTTCGATTTGTTCTTGGCTCCTTCGGCTTTTCACGCCCGCGCGTCCCGATGCCCCAACTGTCCCAACTACTGCGTGCGTACCACCTAGCGAGCTTTTCAAATGATTCATGCTTCGACGTCCCAACCGTGTCCCAAGGACCTCCCGGACTAGGACTTAGTTGATTTTCTCTGTATTTCAGCACCAAGCTTGGTTTTCTGCAATTTCTCCCATTTTATCAACTTGTTGGGATTCCTTCTTGGATGGGAGAGTTAGAGAGAAGTAGAGGGACCCCAAAAAAATGATTTTGGGCCTTGAATCAATCTATTTTCCTGGGACTTGAATATTCTGATGCATGTTATCAAAATTACCCTGGGGGTGAATTTTGGATAACAGTTTTGGTTACTCAGCGGGGTCATCTGCCTACTAGATGAATTTACCAGTTGCCTGAAGCATCCATTGGGCATGGATTCATGAGTTGTAACCTGCAACTGATCTGAACTTTGAAAACCTCCTCTCTGAGCCACTTGGAAACCCACTGACATGGAGTCGTTCTCACCAAAATGTCATTGAAATGGTCTGTGCAGGAGCAAAACCAGCACCACAAAAACTATGTACAGAACTGAAAATCATACATGCTCCAAATGGAACATGCAGAGTGTGCACAAGCACTTCTTTTACTGAAAGAAAACCTACCTACTCTACTCTAACTAGAAGCAAAGGCAAGCTAAACAAACCCTACAATTGGTTGTGAGAAATAGCTTCCCTTTCTCAAAAGTGGTAGCCATGCAATTGATTTGGAGCTGATCATGGCTGTTAGGATGAGTGGAAAATCAACAAGAAGCTGGTCTTCCACCCAGATCATCAAGGTATCAGCTGAAGGTAAAATCAATGCCTCTTTTAGTTACTCTGCATTTAGATTGAAGAGGTGTGATAGCTGATCCTTGGAACTTTACAGGCTCATCCTCATGCTCAAGCAAGCATGACTGGTCAGGTTGTGACTTATCCTTTGGCTCCAGTGAAGCCGGATACCTGATTGGGCAAGGTCCGATCCATTTGATATGCCCATAGCTCGATTTTCAACTCCAAAAATGGATTCTTCTTGTAGACCCTCCCGAATGGATGGTGTGGAAGCAATGGTAGAACCCTTCCGCCCTTTCTCTTCCTCTAATGAAGGACATGAAAGACTAAAATCTTCCAATCTTGATTCCAAAGAGCTGCTATAAGATGCAGTGCACTGCAAAATGAATGTTCTCCTTCATGACAGAGACTCAAGTGTTTGGAATGTGGATGATGAAAGAGAGGATGGTGGAAACTCAACCGGCTCTTCTTCATCAAAATAGTCCTCCAAATCGACAGGATAAACAGCCCATGACCTGTCCCGCTACAAATGCTCAACTTCCTCCATGGTGTCTTCTTGATCTCGTAATTTGGCCACCATGGTTTCTTTCATCCTCCAACATTGATTTTGAGAGATCAAACTCTTCTTGATGACTAGAACTTGAGAGAGATGAAGTAGAAAGAAGAACGAAGGTTCTCCTGTAGCTTTGCTTTGTGCTCAAAGCCTTTGGATCTGCACTTTCTTCCTCCACAACTAGAATGTGCTCCTCTTCTTTTGGATTTGGAGCAGCTTCTCCTTTCTCTACTACTTGAAGAAAATCTTTCTCTTGATAGAACTCTTCCTCCAGCATGAAGTTTGTCAAGTCAAACTCTTTAATCTGCTCTAGAGGACAAGTTAGGACTGCAGATCTTCTTCTAAGCTTTCTTCCTTTATGGCTGATTGTGCAACTTGAATTGGATCAGCATTCCCTTCAAATAGAGTGCCAACATGGACACTACTTTCTGAGCAAACTGACTGCTGATCTGCTTCTTCTTTTTGCTCTTCTTCTGCTGCCACAAAATCAGTTCGACCACCATTTATTCAACCTTAGCCTCTTCTGTAGGTTTGACCATCAAGGGAATCTTTGTAATCCCAAATTTGGCAGCCCAAACCCTCAAGTTGTCTGTCATTTATTTTCTGTTGGGCTCCTCTTCTTGTTGTCCTTCATGGCCAATTTTTGCAATTTCTTCTTCCCCACATGGAATTGGGAATGCAAGAGGAGGGATGGGTTGTAACTCAATTGATTTGGAAATTTTTTGTGGTGGTAGAGGAGGTGAAACCTCTTGTTTCTTTGGGAGAGGGGATATTTCTGTCACTCTTGTGGAGGGGATGACTGTTTGGAAGGGAAAAGGAAAGAAGAATTGAGGTGTGGTGGAAGACTGAGAGGTGGAGACATGGGATCAACATTTGGGATAGTAGATGGGGAGTTCAGAATTTGCAATTCCAAATGAGATGGTGCTGCTTGAGTAATGAGAAGAGAAAGACCAGATGATGGTGTAGAACTTACCCATTAACAAGGTTGTTCAACAACAAGTGTATAGGCCTCTATTTCTGCTGTCCCATTGTGCAAGTTGGGGCAGCATCTTCATCATGAAGTCCACTTCTCCCGAGGGCTGAAGTGTCTTGGAAAAGGGCCTCCCCATGGACAAGGAGTGCTGCAACCAATTCTAAAAGCTCTCATTTGAGTCAGCTGTTGCTCTAGATCGCACCATCTTTACCTCCATCTTTTGGATTTTCTCCAATAAACCAGCATCTTGCATCCGATGGTCTTCATTATATGCATACTCTTGCTCTTGAAAGCTCCATAGCCAAACTGATTTTGGCATTGCTGCTCATATGGGTATGCATGCTGATTTTGAATTTGTTCAAAATGCTCATTTGGAGGATTTAAAAAACATGTTGGAGGTGGGAAACATTGCTTCATTGTTGAAGATGTGAATCCCATGATGGAAATGAAGTCATGATTGCACAACTTCATGGAATGGAAAAGAATGAAAGAGATGGAAAGAAATATGGATGGAAATGGATGGAAAACGAGTCTCAGAACTTTTAGAAATGGGTTAATGATCGGATGGAGCTGCCGGATGTGTTTGCAAGTGCCTCCAAAGGCTGAAATCTTCACAGGAACACACCAACCTGCAAAAGATGAAGTGGAAGACCTCTAAGGTCCCACCGGCGTGCTAAAACTGTTAGTGCAAAATCATAGCACCCCTGGATGCTGATCAGATTTCTAGGTTGATCACTCTAGCATCCAGTGTGATTGCACAACATTGAATCCTTTCTTTGAGTGTGGGACTCGTGAAAATGAGAAAGGAATCTCCAGAGAAGGCTGGTTCCTCTTCCTAAACTACACACAAGCTATTCTAGCAGTGCGAAAGCTAATCTAAACCTAATCTAACCACCAAGGAGACAGGAGAGAGAGAAAACGGAAAAAGAATAGAAAGCCTACACTAAAATGGTGATACACCGAGAGAAGGAAAATGTTGAACATCTATCAAAAATGCCATGGCACAAGGAGAGGTGAGCGATGGGAAGGATGGACGAGATGCATCACGAGCCCAAGGATAGATTTCACACTGAGAAAATGTCCCAAAACTCTATGAACACACTCCAAACCTGCAATGAACATTCAAACATGCACAAATACCTGCAATGAAGAGAGGCAAGAAGAAAACAAGCGTAAAAATGAGCAAGGATGGACAGATGCATCACAAAACACATTTTTTTACTCCAAAAGTTTGCACGAGAACATCATTTCAATAGTAAAAGGCAAAAACACCATTACAGAGTGGGGAGGAGGTTCAAACTCCATTTTCAACCCCGGAGAAGAAAAGAAGGGAGGCAGAGCTGAAAATATGAACCACTTCTTTTAAAAATGAGCCAAATCTGGCTTTTTTACAATGCATGGGTCGAGCCCAGAGAGAGAAAACATGGGAAAATGTGTAAGTAGCCCAACCATTGACCAAAACGCATTCTTCATTAAAATCAGGTGGTTGAAACATCACTTCTGGCCATCCTGAAGAAGAATGTGACCCATGTGCATTAAAACTGGTTGTTGAAACGCGCCTTCGGCCTTCCGAAGAAGAATGCGACCCATATGCATTAAAACTGGTTGTTGAAACATCAGTTCTATCTATTATCATGTGTCAGAGACGTTTCCTGATTTTATCTCTCCAAACTAAACCAAAATGCAATATTGACCCTAGAATCATGTAGAGAATTTTACCAACTTTCCATTGATATAAAGAACGTGAAAATCTGAGCTCTGGATCGAAAGTTATGGCGATCTGAAGATTTAGGGCAAAAAAAGGCCAAAACGGATATTTGAATTTTTCCCGCTCTGCCACTTGGATGACATGTGTCAGGCACTGATTGGCCGAGAAATTCTCTCTCCTCCACCTTACCCATGGGTTTTCCTTGAAAGTTTTGACTTTTATAACTTTGGAAAATTTTCCATTTTTTCCCCGCGCCCCGCCACTTGGGACACGTGGCGTGATCTGGTTGGAGGACAGGGGCGGGGTCATCCTTGTCTTTTAATTTTTTGGCCCAAGACTTTGTCAAATTTTCCTAAGTCTTTCCTTGGCTCCGAACTCCCCGCCTTAGGACACGTGTCCTGTGTCTATTAGCTCGGGCCGACTGTTCCATTTTCCCCTTTGAAACTTGACCACTTAGCAACTTTTTCCTTCTGACACGTGGCATGTTCTGATTCGTTCTCAGCTCCTTCGGCTTTTTACGTCCCTCGCGTCCCTTTGGCCCAGATGTCCCAAACTACCCGGACAAATATCTCTAAACCACCGATTCAGATTCCTTGTCCCTCTTTACGGTGAAGACACGTGGCAATATTTCATTGGCTTTCGGCTCATTCGGCTTTTCATGTCCCATGCATACTTTTGGCCCAACTGTCTCGGATGAAAGCTTCTTGTTTCGGCCAAACCGGCCGGTTCGCATCCTCCGCGTACTTTTGTCCCAATCGGTCCCGGATGCAGGGGACGCTTTTCTCCGAACCACCCGAAATGGACTAACTTGCACCAAACCGGCCGATCCGCGTCCTTCACGTACTTTTGGCCTGGATGTCCCAGACTCTACGAAATAAGACTTAGGCAATTTTCTTCATTTTTTCTGGCCGGTTCGGATTTTTGTGTCCCGCGCGTCCCGATGTCCCAACTGTCCCAACTGCTGTGCGGACCGCCTAGCGGCTTTTCGGCCGATTTGTGCTCCGACGTCCCAACTGTCCCAAGGACCTCCTGGACTAGGACTTAGCTGATTTTCTCTGTATTTCGGCACCAAGCTTGGTTTTCTGCATTTCTTCCATTTTCTCGACCTGTTGGGATTCCTTCTTGGATGGGAGAGTTAGAGAGAAGCAGAGGGACCCCAAAAACATGATTTTGGGCCTTGAATCAATCTATTTTCCTGGGACTTGAATATTCTGATGCATGTTATCAAAATTACCCTGGGGGGTGAATTTTGGATAACAGATTACCAGGGTGATCTTGTGGTAGCAAGAGGTAAGAAGGTTAGAACATTATATTTAACCACTTATAGCACTAATTTTTGTAATCTTGTGGCTTCACAAGTAGATATAACATTGTGGCACTATAGGCTTTGTCATATGAGCCATAAGGGCATGGAGATCATAAAGAAATATTTTCCCAGGATATACGAAACAATTTTGGAGTTTTGTGAGGAATGCATATATGGGAAATATAAGTGAGTAAGGTTTCTCAAGGTTGGACCTACAAAGAAAGAGAGTAAGTTAGAGCTGGTACATTCTGATGTGTGGGGGATGGCTCAGGTATCATCTCTTGGGGGTTCAAGTTATTATGTTACTTTTATTGATGATGCAACAAAGAAAGTTTGGGTTTATTGTATTAGAAACAAATCTGATGTATTTGACACTTTTTTTGAATGGAAAGCGGTAGAGAATGAAACAAGTCTTAAGCTAAAATATCTCGGTCAAATAATGAAGGGGAGTATTACGGAATGAATTTGATGATTACCGTTTCGAGAATAGAATTCGCGAAGAAAAATATGGTTCCGGAACTCTGCTGCAATAGAATGGCATGTAAGAAAGGATGAACAAAACAATAATGGAACATGCTAGGAGCACGAGGTTACATGCAGGACTACCTCTTTCTTTTTGGGCAGAAGTGGTAAGCATAGTTGTGTACTTGATAAATAGAGGACCCTCAAGTTCCTTCGATGGAGGCATACAGAAGAGGTTTGGCATGGTAGGAAAGTTGATTATTCATTTCTTAGATTCTTTAGATGTGTGTTGTTTGTCCATATAGACAAGGATGATAGGACCAAGCTAGAGGCTAAATCATAAAAATGTACTTTCATTGGTTATGGTGGTGATGAATTTGGATATAAATGTTGGAGTATTAAGGACAAGAAAATACTTCAATCTAGGGATGTGGTCTTCAATGAGAATGTCATGTATAAGAAGCGATTGAGAAAACAAGGAAGAATCTAAGAAATATGCAGGTGCAGAGGATCTTTTGGATGGGAAAGTGACACATGAATCGGTTCAAGAACTTCCTCAACAATAACCCCAAACTCCTATATTGAGGAGGTCTTCTAGAGTAAGAAGAGAGCATGAACATTTTTTCTCCTTCTATTTATTATTTATTACTCACTCGATAGTGGAGAGCCATAGAGCTTTGATGAAGAAATGTAGGTAGATGCCAGGAAGAAGTGGGAGCAAGCCATGGATGAGGAGCACTAGGCTCTCATGGAGAACCAGACATGGGATTTGGTAAAGCTACCCGAAGGAAAAAAAAACATTACAAAACAAGTGGGTGTTTAGAGTGAAAGAGGAAGAAGGAGGAAAGAAAAGATACAAGGCTCGGTTGGTGGTCAAGGAGTTTGCACAGAAAAAAGGTATAGATTTTGATGAGATTTTTCTCTTGTAGTAAAAATGACTTCTATTAGAATTTTTCTAGAAATAGTTTCAGCAAAAGACTTGCACTTATAATAGCTTGATGTAAAGACTACATTTCTCCATGGTGATTTGGAGGAGGAACTATATATGCAGCAGCCAGAGGGCTATGAGGTCAAAGGTAAAGAGGAGATGGTGTGAAAATTGAAGAAGAGCTTGTATGGCTTGAAATAAGCTCCACGTCAATGGTATAAGAAATTTTATAGCTTCATGATGGAGAAAGGTTATATTAGATGTCATTTTGACCATTGTGTATATACAAAGAAATTTGAGGATGGCGGTTATATTATCCTTTACTCGTATGTGGATGACATGTTGGTTGCAGTAAAAAAACATGTAGGAAATAAAAGTACTCAAGAAGTAGCTAAGTGAATCCTTTGCTATGAAGGATTTGGGGAAGCTAAACAAATCCTTGGTATGAGGATATATTGGAATAGGAAGGAATGCAGAAGATGACTTTATCTAAGGAAGATTACATTAGGAAGGTGTTGGAGAGGTTTAATATGCGGGATGCTTGAACCAGGTTGGGACTCCTTTTATCAAAGGAATAGTGTCCTAAGATAGAGGAGGAGAGAAACTAGATGTCCAAGATACCTTACTCATTAATGTTTAGCAATTTGATGTATGCCATGGTGTGCACTAGGCCAAATATTTCCCATGCGGTGGGAGTGGTGAGTAGATTTATGAGTGATCCGGTAGAGATCACCGACAGGAAATAAAGTGGATCCTTCGGTATTTGAGAGGGACAATGGGGATAGTTTTGTTCTACGGTGGATCGACGCCACTTTGTGTGGTTATGTGGCTAGAAATGTAGACAATAGGAGGAACATGACAGTTATGTTTACACTGCGGAGTGGGACAATAGTAAGCTAGATTTCACAACTACGAGAATTTGGTGGCTTTGTCAACCACAGAGGCCAATATATGTTGCTGCCACAGAGGCAAGAAAAGAAATGATTTGGTTACAACAATTACTTGAGGAGTTGGGGCATAAGAAGGAGGAAGGAAATTTGCATAGTGATAGTCAAAGTGCTATACACCTAGCTAAGAACTTTTCTTTCCACTCTAGGACGAAGCATATATAATTAAGGTACCATTTCATCAAGACAAATTTGGAGGAAGAGAAGTTGAAGTTGGAGAAGATTCATACGAGTTCGAAATTCTACGAGACATGATGACCAAGGTGGTCACAAGGGAAAAGCTGAAGCTATGTTTAGCTTTGGTTGCTCTTCACGAAAACTAGTGAATGGTTGAGAAGTTTGCTTAGAGGAAAACTAGTCTCTCAAAGGGGAGATTGTAGGTTGCGGAGCTGTTTTTTCATGTGTGAAAGTGTTGAAGACTATACACCGAGAGTATTGTACACTTTCCATGTTGTGAATTTTTTGGGGCCTTAAGACATGCTCGATATATCAGAAATGTGGTTTTCTCATATGGGTGGGTTTTTGACCCATAGGTTTATGGGACAGCTTTTGGCCCATGGTTTTGATACCTGGTTTTGTAAAACTACTTAAGTAGTTGTCTATTTATATGGTTTTTGCATATGGTAGATATAATGAAAACATTTCATATGTGCTTGGAATTCGGGTGTGAATTTCAGATAGTTTATTGAGCATAGCTCCAAATAGATCTATGTATTGTATTGAGAGAGTGGTGGCTTGTAATAAAATCTAAGCAAGTGATTTTTGGTGGATGTAGCCCAAATTGGGTGAACCACGTTAAATATTGTCTCTTTGTGTTGTGTTATTTTATTCTACACTTTTATTTGAGATATGTAATATTTTTCGCATATTAGTTTCTCTTTATTACGATTACGTGAGGGATTATTCCGCATATTTTATCCCTTATTTCCTAACACCTAGCTAGGAGCAGCTTACATAAAAGTGAGTATATAGAGAGTGTTTCTATTTTTTAATCAAAATTGATTATTTTATGTTGTAGAGGACTCCTCCATATTTCTATAAATGTATATTAGAGAATGTGGTGATATGTGGGCCTTACCTAAATATAATTGTTTATGAATAGTTCTAGTTTGTGGAAACTTTATCCAAATAAGGTAATAACTAAATTGGTATTTATGATATACCAGGAGTTTTAATTTATTTTTATGAAGGTTTTTGGTTATGGTTAATATTTAAAAAGTGCAAAGTGTTCCTTGTTCATAAAGACTAGTTTTGGGGTAGTTTGGAGAAACTTTCGGTTAAATTAAGATCATAGGAGCTACGGGGGAGTTAAAACACCATTAAATTTTTTTGTGAAGTTGATTCAGATATATTTCCATTTTTATATCAAAATTTATGCTTTTATAAGATATGTAAAAGTTATGAGCTGTTATTTAAGGGTCATATTGAACGATGCTTTTTCTAGCGGGGTCCAAATGGTTACATGAGGTAAAATGATGAATCTAAGTTATTCATTCATGTGATTAAGGTTTCATAGTGCTTATGCATCATGTATAAGTGTTTTCCTACTTTTGTTAAGCGTGGAAGTGGTTTTTGTGATGATGGAGCATGTATGGAAAACCATTACTTCTTGAGTCCAAGTTGGCATAAAAATGTAGTTTGTAGAGACAAGTTTGGTTAAAGGCATTCCACTTATAGTAGGAAGGAGTTAAAATATATTCTAACAATAGTATTAATATATATTTACAATGAGTTATGGATTGTCTCATTACAAGGTTTTTGGTTTGTCATTCAGGTCATTTTGTGAAGAAGTTTGTAGTTGCATTTTTAGAACAATCTTGTTCTTACCTTGAATATTAAGTTGATTGGAGCATCAAATGGATGAGTTGATTCTTTATACCACCTAGAAAGTTAATAGGGGTACATTTTTAATCTATTTAATACATTTAGAGTTATTTAAGGTATCATAAAGGTAACAAACTAGCTAAGTGTGTAAAACTAGTTTTTGGGCAGCTTGATTTGCTAAATCTAAAAGTTATTGTGATTTGAACATATGATTGTTTCATGAGCTGTAAATTTATTATAATTGTTATAATGTTCTATTATTCCAATTGAGTGGTAAAATTCCATATTTTATTTCATCTTGAGGGTCTTGAGGCCTGAATGCAAAGACAAGTTCAAACAACTATTATGTGAAGCAAATGAGCGATTGTGCCAATTAAATGAAATAATTTTATTTGTCTAAGAAAAAGTGCAACCATTGATGATGTTTTAAAGTAATATCATACAAGTGTGGTTTTTTTATAACTTGACTAAATTTTTTTGGTATAAGTGGAATTTCCTCATTCTAATGGTAGGGTTTTAAGGCTTGTTGGTGCATGATAAATGGAATTTTCTCATTCCAATGGTAGGATTATGAGGCTTGTTTGTGCGTGATAAGATTTTTTAGTCATGAAAGAGGTATATGACCTACCTATGCTGAGTTTCTGAGGAAGATAATCCTATAAAGGGGATGTTTGAGTCCATTTTTAAACTAGTGCTCTTAGAGGGAAAAGTACGACCTAGAGAAGAGTGTTTTGTAGATATGAGTACATTATTTATAATTAGTATATCAATCTATTTCTCATGTAATCAGTATGTTTCCAATTTTTTAATTTTATATGAATGTACAAGGTCAAGCACATCTGATTACAATAATCTAATACCTTCTTATTTTATCACATCCTCTCATCTAGGAACAATTTGAATTTATACAAAAATATCAGTCTTTGTGCCATTGCCTTGACACCAAACATTGAGGACATCAAAAATAAATTAAAGTCATATGCAAAGAATAGTATGTTGTTGAACAGTGTGTGGTTCAATTACTTCATGGAGTTTGAGATTGTTGTAACACTTTCCTAGGGCACCTATCACATGGAGCAGGATCTTTGTATCCCTCTAGAGTTGTAATCATCTTTTTATTTTGAATTATCTCACTATCATTATCACTTGATTATAAAACAAGTTTCCACCCTTTAAGGAATATACTTTTAGTTCCCGGTATCATATTATTATGAGAAACTCATCATATTTTATCTAATATTGATCTAGTTTAGCTATTTATCTATGTGTATGGGTCTCTCATTCACTAGAAGTGAGAATCCCAAACCCACCTTGTATCCACATATCTCGACATTACATTGTCGAAACAGTATTATCAAACCCTATTGTTCTTTGAGTTTTTGGTGATTTGTTATATAATAACTAAACTAAACTTCAACATAAACACCATGATAAGAAAGCTAAAAATTTGGAAAAATCTACATTTTTTCCCTAGGAAAAACATACATTATATGGTCGGAACATTTGTATAGTTCTTTCCCTTACTTAGGGTTTTGACCATGTGTGTTTTCTAAAAAAATTGATGTTTGTAGTTTTGTGTAAGTACTTTTTATCTATGAAAATTTATGTCTGAGACTAAGATTCTTCTTGTAATCGTATAATTTATCCGAACAAATTCCCCCTCTTTTGATGCATATGTAAAAATCCATTTTAACATGTGTATCAAAATAATATACATGTGTTTCCATACACTGTACAAGTTTGTGAATATGTAATATATTGTATAATGTTGAATATGTGCCTACCTTGGTAAACCTATACTTGTAAAAGGGGTTACACATGGTGGAAATTGTGGCGTAGAAAGAGACACACAACCATAGCAACAAGAAAAATGATAGTAGTGATAACAAAAAGAATAAAACTATTAGAAGCAACACAAATGTAAAAGGGCTAGTATAGAGAGAAAAAAATCAAGTGAGAAAACATAAGAAAGAGCATGGAAATAATATTCACATCAAGGTACAAAGATGCAAAAAAGGGACACCCATGGTGTCACAAAACAATCAAGAAACTTAGATCAAATGGAAGAGAATAAATTTCATGTGAAAAAGGGATAGATCTAAAAACATGAAACACCCACAGTATCACAAGAAAATCAAGGAACTTAAGATGCATAAGTAGTACCACAAGAAACTAGAAAACATTGTGTAACAAATAGTAAGTTCAAACATCGATAAAAGTGATGTGATTAGTAAGATATAACATCAAGAAATATATGTCAACGTTACACAAGACACATGGGTTATTATTATTAGTTCAAAATAGAAAATACACATTATATGTATTCAAGACTAATGAGGAATTAAAAAAGGAACGTAATGAAATAATATCACTTGTATAGTGTGAAGGGATGCCCCCAAGATAATATTTTAATGAACTAAGTTACATCATATTAACATGTAACGATCTATGTATCCTGCATCAAGATCAATATACCTTATGAATACATGTGTGTAAAAAAGTAGAAAAGATATGATATCCATAAAAAAATTGGTAAACAACATATGTAGATAAAATCCCTCTTATCTCAACTAAAGTAGATAAAATCATTGACATAATCCATAATCAAATTATTTTTCACTTTGGTATTCCTCACAAATCATCAAAAATAATGGAAAATCATTCCAAAAAAAAAATTACAAAAACTTAGTGACACTTACAACATCAAGCTTAGATTTTCCTCTACTTGCTACCCACAAGAAAATGTCCAAGCAGAAGCATTTAACAAAAAACTCAATAAAATATTCATGAAAATTGTTTCCCAAGATGGTAGAGATTGGCACCTTCAAATCCTATTTGTGTTATGGTCATATCGAACTAACTTTGGAACCCCTATGGGATCTATGCCTTTCTCTTTAGTCTATGAAAATGAATTCATTCTTTCTCTTGAAGTTCAAATCCCATTCTTATGTGTTTCTATAAAAAAATTCATCCTTGATGAGGATTATCATCAAGAACATTTGTCATAACTAGAACTATTAAATGAATTTCATCTAACCGCATTCAAACACATCAATGTCAATCAAGAATGAATCAAATACGCATACAAACACATCTTTAAAAATGTGACTTCAACATTGGTGATCTCATTCTCAAATAAAACCAGCATGTCACTAACATGGAATAGAGTAAACACGGGAAGTTTCTCTAAAATAGATTGGAACATGTATTATCACTCATAAATATGGGTTTGGATCTTTTTGTTTAGCCTCTATTGATGGTAAACCTGTAAAATATCCTCTCAACACGTTCTAGTTGCAGTTCTACTATTAAAATATCGACTCATGACACATTAGTCATGCTAATATCTCCATCCATTATCCCAAACATCCTATCATGGCACCAAAACACTTATCATAATGTATTCTGCATGGACAAGTTCCATGTTCACAATTTCGGGACCCAACAATCATTAATCTCACCATCCCCTATCTTATTCTATTTAATGACATGATAAATACATGTGTGTAGCTCACACATTAAATCATCCCATTCTAAGTAGCTACGTAGGCTTGTCCTCCGATCAAAATATTAAAATATCTATGAGATGGATAAATTTTAATCATAGACTGATCCCTTAAAAATGGCTATCAAAATCAAAATCATTTCAAATAAAGTTGTAGAACACTCCCTCAAAGGATGAATACCAAATCAAAACACATATCAAAAGGAATTCCCATTTCTATTATCCCTCATGTCGAAAGGGATTCCCTTATCAATCAACCCTCATTTGAAATAAAAATCAACCATCCTAGGAAAGATTTGCGAATTGATCATCTTTTTTTTCAGAAAACACAAGCTTCCTACATCGATCAACTTGTGTCGTATACAATAAAAATTAGGAAAAAACCTTGGTAACTATCAAGAAGAACTTGTTTCCATGTTCTTGCTACATGTAAACCTTTTCCATGTTAGAAAATGATAAGATATAAATATCTCATATCTATGTATGATTCTAGTATGAACACCTATTGCGAGTCATATGTTAACACTTATTGCGAAGGATACATGTGTATTATCATACGTATCAATATCATTTTACCATCATACACTATATATGTATAGAACAATAAAAATTAAATATCACATACTATTCTTATCCATCACATAGTAGATAAATCAAACAATAAGATCATCATTTGTCACAACCATATCAAACTATCATTAAAAATCACATCATACACCTCTAATATAAAAACATACTTTTAGATACATTCATAGCACATCATATCATAATATAAATCATTAAATAAAACATCATAAACTACATCTATCACATTACAATCATTATTAAAAATAAAAATCAAATTCATGTATATATAAAGAGTATGTACATCATCAAAGGATTCGGGAGCCTCATATATCATAAATCTATAAATAATTGAAAATGGCTTCAAAAGAGTCTCATACATCAAAATATACAAAAACACCTAGTGAATTGAATTTCAAAAATTATACACTCCCTCTAGTGTTGATCCCCTCATCATCATTTAGGCCTTTGTCAAGTCCCTTGCCTAGATATCTCAATGGTTGACCCATGCTTGTGGAACTACCTAATGGAACGTACCATTGTTGAGCCAAAACTCATCATAGTAAGGCTCATTTGTAGTCTTCTAACTTAATAAGTCCTTGTAATAATGAATTTCTCACTTAATTCCTAATAGTTAGCCATACTCACACTACCAAGTGGCCCACTTGACCACTAGTCTCGAGATCTAATAGCGTGTAGCTCAACTCATGATATTGATGGGCATGTCACTCTAAAGGCCTTCCGCAAGGCCTTTCAATCGCATTTGTACCTTTCTCTATCATATTGGGCATGTGTAAAATCCTCTTGTAAAGTAGTGGGATGTTATCTTATCCCATCTCTCTTACCGATCCACAGTGTCTCATATCACTATGGAATTTTCCTTCTTACCAATCAAATTTTATCACTCAACTAATAATGTGGCCTTTTTGGCCTCTAGGCTCACTATGGTGCTCTCTAAAAATTCACTCTATCATTCTTAGTCATCCTTGTCAAAAATTACACATTTCAAAGTATGTGCTTCCTTTTTGGGGCCCCAAGACCCTCTTAAAATCCAAAATTCAATCAATCTATATAAATATTGCCTATATCAAATATATTTCTTATTTTGTAACCTTTAGGAAACATTTCCGTTGTCTCCATTAATTCATACATCTATAGGGCAAGAACCCATTGGTTCCCCTTTTATTTGACTTCCTGGTCACATAATCCCACCTTTGTGGAAATGTCCTTTATATCGAGCCCATGTTTCCCGATACACCATCAATTCTATACACTTTTGGGATCCTTTTCTGATTGCTTCCTACATTTCATATGTCTATAGGTTTAGAACCCATTGGTTCCCCTATCATGTGACTTCATGATCGTGTAATACCACCTTTGTGGAAACATCCTTTATATAGATCCTATGTCTCTTGATATAATATGTATACTAAATTCTTTTGGGAACTTTTTCCACCTCTCCTTATAATTCATATGTCTATAGGTTGAGAACCCATTAGTTCCCCTATCACTTGACTTTCTATTTACACAATCCTACCTTTGTGGAAATATATTTTTGTCGTATCTTGAGGCACCTTAAATTAAATCCCACTCATTACATAGACTGTCCCACCCAAAGAACCTATTCAACTATATGACTATTTCAATTCATCACAATGAACCCTAGTTTTAGGCAACACAAATTTGGCCATTCCACTCATTTTCTTCAAATGGCTTGTCCATCACAAACCAATTTTAAAAAAGTGGAAAATGTAGACACATTTTTTTGGTACCCTACACTGTTAATCTGCACTCCTAACATTCACACTCAAAATATTAAACTTATCTTATTATTCTTAAAACATACAATCACCCCCATAAATCTCATCTTACCCCTTAGTAATTACTTATTTACTCACCTAAACCCCCTAACGACCTAAAACTCATCCTATCTAATTTTAACCTTAACCTTATAACCTCCCAACTCCCCCAACAAAATTTTAGCCATCTTCACTCATCCCCATACCCAAATTTACCCTTTTGGAAATGGTTAAAACAAGTTTGTTGTCACTAACCCAAAAATTGTAGAATTGTTTGAAAATTTTGAGTTTTTTCTAAGTGTCACATTTTCTTGTTTTTCTACTTTCTTGTTGTTGAATAATAAAAAAATCCCAATAATTAGGAAAATTTGAGTGAATTTTGGGCTTAAGTGGGTCAATAAAAATTTGGAGGAATAGTAGGAATAGTTCCTCCATTCCTCATGCTCTCTGCATTGCCAATTATCCACATTGTATGGGTTGGCGGTGTTGGTCAAATTTTTTTAGTCTCACAAAAATGTTCTATTATTCCATCTATTCCCGAATCCCCGCATCTCTCGTAATCCTTCCTTTTCATTGCCATTTTTGGAAATTTTGGGAACCCGAGGAACTAGTTCCATCCTCCCCTTTATTCAAACCAATCTTATGTTCTCCATAGCCTTAATCCTCTAGCATCCTTACTTCTAAGCCAATCGGTAATAGCGGATGAGGAAAAAACACCTTGAATTTGTTCTAGATTTTCATTGGTTCCCGCATGCCTATTATTTTGATAAGCCTTCCCCTTGCCTTCATTTCTGCCATTATGGGTATTTTTGTAACTTGAGGAACTTATTCCCTTATACTATTTGTGCTCTACAATACTAATCTCTCCGCACTATGTTATGTTCCTTAAGTTCCCAGGACCTCTATCATATCCACTTTCAAAGAAAAAGGGAAAATTCAATTCCTACAGATCTACCTAATGTCCACATAACACTTCCTTGGTCCCTAAATCAATCTTTTCAATTTAAACCCTATATACACACCCCCATCCCTAGTCAATTTTACATTTATCAAGCTCAAGATTTTGTGCCCTATCCATTTCCTTGCTTCCACACAATAAAGAGGTATTTTTCTCACAAATTTGTCATTTTTGTCTAGTTTCAAAATTTTCAAGTTGTGAAGGTTCCTTTCTTTTCATGTAAAAGGTGAGTGGTTTTATCCTTCTTTTTCCATTTTTAAAATTATTTTTCTCCCAACCCTCCTCTTCTACTACCTCTTAAAATCCACCATTTGGCCTCTATTTTATGTAATTCCTTCCAAATATTTCCACCTTGAAGTTCCAATACACAAAGTATGAACATATTTCATCTTTAGAAACCACCATGCCCGATATAGGGGGTAGTAATGTAAGGCACATGATTTTGAATGACTTATAAGCCCGAATCTCATATGATAGTCCCACCACAATTTCTCAATGTGTTAAAAATAGTGAGTTTTCTTATTCTTCTGGTTTCCCCACCTTAGTGCAATGCAATGACACAAGATTGGCATGTGCCTCTAATTTTGACCAACAAACCAAAGAATTAAAATATCCCTCAGGAAAAATAATTGCCAAATTATATGCCCATTATATCAATGTAGGCTTGGGAATCTTGGCCTTTGAGAATACTAAAATAGTAAGTAGAACTAAATCCTAGATAATTTTTTAACAAATTCAAGAGAAATATAAAACCATGATTACTAAATCCTAGCTCAAAGAGAAGAAGAAAGGACCCTTTGAGTTTAATAAAACCCTCTATAGAGGTGATTTCATGGAATAAACTTTAGATATGATCACACTACTAGCCAAGATAATGGGCATTCCATCCACTAATGAGTTCAAAAATTGGATGTGTGTAAATATCATTATGATGTGTGAGGAAAAACAATGGTTGAACTGGGGGGAAATCATTTGTGAAATCCCGATTCGATAACTAATTAATGTACATCAAAGTAAAAATTTCACATGACTTCATACTTGATGTACACTATAGAATCCTACAAGGTATGGGTAGGATTATCAAGGCAAGAGAAAATATAAAATGCATTATTATATCAGTTCGACACTCAAATCACCTATAAAAATAACAAAACTCATCATAAGAGAGTAAATAATTATTTCACCATGTTCTTATTCATATTTCTTGAAGGAAATGTGACTGAGATGGTTTCCTTAGAGTAAAGGAAACTAATTTCAACATATGGTAGCCTCTTTATTCAATTCAAGAAGTTCTCATACATATGGATAACTAGATTTGGAGTACTAAATAAATTGCCTACTTACGAAATGACAACTTGATTCTAGTTAGAATTTGTAGATAGTTGGATGTAATTCATAGAACTGTCAGAAAACATTATCTCAAGTATTCAATTTCCCATCTCAGTGGGAAACTACACTTGTAGGTCAGATCACGATGCTCAAAATGTCGAGAGGACCATTTCAAAGTTCAAATTTCATACTTTTCAAAAGAGGGTTTCCATCGAAATAAAAGGAAATATTTAAAATAATGTAATGATGACCTAATACCATGTGCCAAAATTTGAGGTCTACTAAGAATATTACACTAATGATTATGAGATGAGGAAAATATTCTTTAGTAGATTATCATTATAACAAATCATGTATATTAATTTATATATTATTCCACGAGGGATTGGAGGTGATTCTAATTTTTATTTTGTAGAATAGAAAAGTTATATTCAATATACTCATCTTCCTACCATTGATTGGTCTTAGAAGGAGAAGGATAATCTCGATGATTTAAACAACCCATTACTCTTGAGAACAAGGCTTTGGTATAATAGAAAATCAAATAACTTAAAGAGTCAATGAAAACATCTTCCTCTAAAGAAGCATCTACTTCACAGAAATATGTTCCAACCTAAAGAGATCCTTCCTCATCAACCCTGGATATAGGAATGGAGGTGTACATGAAGAAATAAAAATCAAAAGTGGAAGAGAAGAAATAATAGATGCATGAGAAAATGGTTTTATAAGAAAAAAATCAAAAATTAACTAATGAAGCTACATCTTCCCTAAGAAAATACCACACAACATTATGAGGAGAAATAAAAGGTACCTGAAGTAAAATAGGATGATGAAGAAGAAAATGAAGGTGAAGAGAGTGAATAAGAAGAGGATGAAGTAGAAATCATCAAGCCAGATATAGGGAAAATTGATGTTTCTAGGCCCAAATTGGAATTTGGATGACCACACTCTTCTTCTCGTGAGACTTCCACTCTTGAGGTCTCTACTTATCAAATTCATAGTTACCATATTTCCCTTGCTTTTCCTCCTCTAGCTTCTTCTAGTGGTTCCTTCACTTGGGTTCAACCCATGATTAACAATAGGAAAAGGAAAGACATAATCTCATATTGAAGTTCCGAGTTTAATGTAGTGGCTTCCCTCCTTGGTATAACTCCTCATCTCCCCAAGAAATAAAATAAAACTTCTTGTCTAGTTTTAGATTCTAAAGGACAACAATTATTAGAGATTTCTAAACCAAAAGGGGACAAAAGTGATATAGAAATATCCATTTCTGAATTGGAACTCGCAAATATTTCACTAGGGGAATCAACTCCAAAAGGAGAAGTGCACAACCTTAGAGATATTGTCTCCAAGGTTATTGAGAGAGTTGATAAAGGGAAGAAAGCTCAAGAAAAACTTGAGGAACAAGCGTAAATAATTTCACATTTCATCAATTCTTTCCTTTCATAAGAAGATACTCCTCTCGATCATACTCCTCTATCCTCACTACCACCCATGATTGCTACTTCTTGGATAGATTTCAAAGCAATTACAAAGATTCATAAGCATCTTGAATTTAACAAAGCATCTAAGGATTGGTTTGAAGGAACCATAGTCTCTGGTTTATAATTTATTGATGAATCATACAGGGTATATGACAATATCACTTCTTCCTAAGAGAAAATCAATTCGGAATTGACACTATTGATAAGAACTCATGATTTAGGTATATTACATGCATGATCTTCGGATCATGAGCTCAATATATGAGAAAATCCTTATTTCTCATAAAAAAATTATGATTCAAATAACAACTTGTGTAAGACCTTGACGTACGATTTAGAATTGAGAATTAAGGTTTGTGAGAAGGCTGCAATCAAGTTGAGGACCATGGTAAAGAAGGGTGAATCATTAAAAGAAGAAATTTTTCTTATTTGAAAGTTATTCATTGTCAACTCTTTAAGGAAAATTCAAAAATAAAAAATCTAGTAGACCAGATCAAGGAGAAGTTCAAAACACTCATCAAAGAGCAGTTATTCAAATAATAATTAGTCAATAAGGAAAATATGGAGTAACTCTTATAAATTCAAAATGTCATTGTAGAGGAAACAAAGTTACTTGTGAAAAATGGTTGAATTACCAAGGAAATGAAGTATGCTCTTAGAAGTTGGTTAGCTGCTCTCAAAAACACCATTTTCCCTAAGAGCATGGAGATTTCAATTGTTGTAACAAAATTTATATTACTAGTGCTAAATATTAAGTCTTCTACCTCGGTTGTTCCAACTTACTGCTTCCTCTTCCGGCTCATAATACCTTCTAATTGGTCTATTTTCAATTTGAATTTATTATTCTAGAAAGAAAAATTGTAAAATAAAGCCAATTTATGTAATTAATTAATTAAGTTCTTAAAACTTAATTAAGGACATTTAGTAAGGAAAGGTATTTACATCCTCCCTTATCCTATATAAGGCCTCATATTCATTTGTAAAGGGGTTAGATATTGGTGCATCTGGATATAAATATACATATTTTTATCAATACATAAAAAAACCTCTTTTCTCTATTCATTTTCTTTCTATTTCTCTTCCTTATCACTCCATATTGTGTGTTGTTTGTTTCATTTGAAATCTAAAACTTTTGGTTCAAATCTATGAAGTATAATGTGTTGAATTTTATTTCAATCTACATTATATGTGTTATGGTTTTTTCATTTGTAAAAACACACATGTTCCTTAAGTTCTATTTGCATGCATGAGTAATATACAAATCTGCATTCTTCTTATTTGAAAATGTCACTTCTTCTTTCTTTCTCGTAAACAACTAGTTGGTAATCTTGAAGAACCAAGGAATATTTATTTATCGTGGATTAGTTGGTTAGTTTTAACTATGTTTCCCTAATCAAATTTGCTTTCCCTAATGATGTTGTTGTAATTCATCCATTTATTTCCTACATTCATCTTCTCGTATTGATAAATATGAAATCATTTGTGAACACTAATATCCTCAATAATGATTAATTAGTTTGTATATTTGTAAATAATTATGGTTATGGATTTTGAATAAGGTAACCTCCCCATTAAAGAGGAAGGATTGTTCTCCCCTAAAATTTTTGATTTCCCTCAATAACAAATTTTCCAACCAATAATTTTTTGGTGCCCACCATGGGGCATGTATACCCATAGAATATCTTTCATCACAAAAATTCAGATATTTTGTTACATTGGCTGAGTAGAGATACACTTGAGGACATAAGGCTCAAGGTATTGAAGATCCCACTTTTTAGTCACAACAATAGTTTGGTTTTGAGTTATCTCTAGAAAATAAGGGCAAAAAAAGAGTTCAACAAGAACACATCTAACAAAAAGGAGACTGGTTCATCTTCACAAGAAATTATTACTACTCAAGATTAAATTTAAGAAGGTGTTATACTTCCTCTATAATTTATTTTTCCCTTGATGGTTATACTTGTGGCCCAGGTTCGAAATATTGGGCCCTTAGTTCTTGTATAAACTCTGCATGACCTACCCAAAGGAAGTAGGGATAACTTCCAAAAGTTTAGGGAGATGGAAATGAATACCTTGCAACATTATTTGTTACATGTTGGGTTCTCGGTGTTGCACATGAGGACGTGTATGGTAGTCTATTTGTGGAAAGCGTCTGATACAATGCTAATGAATGGTTCTATCATCTTCCACATGGTTTTATTACTAATTAGGACACCATGAAAACTAAATTTGAAGCAAGGTTTAAACTAGCAGAAGATTCACATGCACTCTTGGCACAGATTATTTCAAATGAACAAGGATCCTTATGAACCAATACGAGAGTTTATAGAAAACTTGAATATATTGGTTCATAAAATCCCGATTACTACCCAACCTACTCTTTAAAATATTAAATTCTTCTTCATCAATGCAATACTCCCTGAAGTAATATTTACTTTGAGAAGATCATGATTACCCAATTTGAAATAAGACCAATATTTATCCATAAGTGTCAAGAATGATCTGATTATATTGGGAAAATTGAAGAAATAACCACCTTAATCTAAGGCTTCCACTATAGGGCCAACAAGTTTTGATCAATTAGTGACAAGTTCGATCGATTAGTGAAAAAGTTGGTTAATGATCTAATTACTATTAAAAAAATCTCAAAATGTTTCATATAAGGATATTTCTAGAAATAATTTTCAGCCAAGGAATCATTTTCTTGTTTCTCAACCTAATATTTCCATTGAATATCCTCCTTTGAAGGTTCCAAGTTAATGCAACATGTGAAATAGAAGAAGTAGAGGATGGTGAGATCTTGGCTAAAGAACTAGAAGAAGGTGATGAAGATCTTAAAGAGGATAATGATGAAGCCGAGGATTCTCAAATTAGATATGTTGGGTATGAGTTAGATGAAGAATATTATGAGGAGGTAGTGACTGACATGAATAGTGAGTCCTATGCTATCATGATTAGAGAAACTATTAACAAGAAAAAAAAATTGTTCAACAAGAAAAGAATGAAAAATGTAAATAATCCCCATATGGTATCCTGTTATTGCCAAAAGAGGATCATTAATTCCTTATATTTCCAAAAAGTAAATATCACTTGTATCTACTAGTTCCCCTTCCTCCTTTACTATTGTGCCTATAACATTTTTGACTCCAAAAGTTGATAAACCTAAAACCCCTGTTATTTCTAGTCAAGAAACCCCATCATCTTCATGATCTTTTAATATGACAGATCATATCAAAAAGACTAAAATTAAGATCTCTCGAAGCTGCGTTCCATCAAACCCACCCAAAGTCCTTTTCCCATGTTGTCAAGTTTATAAATGTTAAGCCTAACCAAACTTTCTATTATTATAAAGGTCTCTTTCCTACTCCCAAATATCCCTCTCCATAGAACCTAATGGCATCCGCACCCTTTACATATGTAAATATTGAACCTTTCTATGTAACTTTGTTAATATCTGGGCATAAGCTAAGCAATTACGTCATCGATTCCGAAGTGTCGGATATCGTAATTCCCTCATAAGTTTCCCATGCACTAGGCCTCATCTTAAATCAAATTTTTGGTTATTTTTACTCAATGGAAACTAAGGAGTTATCATTAGTTGGAAGAATTAAATATGCTCAAGTGGATTTTGTTACCTTTCTTGATAAACGAGTCAAAGCCACCATCCTCATTGTCGATATACCTCCATCCTATGGGATGCTTTTAAGAAGAAACTTTTGTAGAGATGTAGGAGGGGAGATTCAAATGTACTAGTCTCATGTATTAATCTAAGTCAAAGGAGAGATGAAAAAGTTGTTACCAAGAGGCAAGCTAAATACATAGTCTAGAAGAATGATGACCTAACAAACATATCTTATATGAAGACATTGGACATGGGAATTATATGGTGATGCCTGGATCTGAATTGAATATTCTTGAGGTTATTCAAGAAAACCCAAATGATGTGTGGACCCTTGAGTTTGATATAATTTGTTATACAACAAGTTCCAGGCAGCGAGGAGTAGTAAGTATATCTCCTACTAATGAACTCCACCCATTTTCATACAAATTACAATTTTCTAATACTAATAAGATTGTTGATTTGAGGCCCTCCTTCTTTTCCTTGTATCATTAAAATATATGGAAATAAAGAACCTTCATGCACAAGGAGATGTTGAGCTCATAGTCAAATAGGTTCGAGGCTCATTTCAAGTAAAGAATGAAAGGCTAAAGCATTACCAGAACAAGGTATGGGATTCATTGAGTTTTTGAATGCTTTTTTAATTGATGTTGTCAAAAGAGCTAAAAATAATAGATAATATTCTTTAGTAATATCTAGTTCTTTTCTTATCCCACATCTAGACTTCAATCAAGACAAGTTTACTATTGAAATTATCTTCACACCTAGAGTTCCAGATAATGTAGATAATTGGTAAGTGTTCAAAGATGATTAACATTTGATCTCTTTAAATATTTAAATGATAAATTTATCCAATTGTACTTTGAGGGTAGTGAAGTAGGTTATCATGAATCAAATACCTCTTCCACATCTAAAGGAGTTGAAACTGAGTCAGACTAGGATGGATGCATTAAGCTAAAAGTAACAAAATACCTAGGGGTCTTGTAATTTTGGAAGATCTGATTGAAAAACATGCTAGATACATAAACCAATCATTGGAGTATGATAAAGTTAACTTGGGAAGTGATGAGGAGCCTAATTTTATCAACAAAGGAAAGTTTTGTTTTAGTGGAGAAAGGAGAAAAATGGTTGAGTTGTTGAAGAGATACATTGACATGATTGATTACTCATATGATGATATGAATAATTTCAACCCGAGAGAAATGTAGCATTATATTCCCTTAAAACTATTAATTTAACCTTTCTAGAAAAAAATTCAATACACTCCAAATCTGTAGGTGTTACTCGTTAAAAATTCAAAAGTGACTAAGTGTAAAATAATATTTCATATTCATCATTCAACCTGGATTTCTAACATAACACTCATGCGGAAGAAAAACCTACAAATAAGTATTTGTGTTGAATTTTGAAATCTAAATCAAGCTTCCTTTAAGTATAATTATCCTCTTCCCATGATGGATCAAATCCTACAAACTATGCCTATTTATGAAATTCTATCAATGTTTGATGGGTTTTCAAGATAAAATCAGATTTAATTGGATATTCGGGATCAACACAAGACAACCTTCACAACTCCTTGGGAAAATTTTCTTACCAGAGGATGCCTTTCGGTTTGATCAATGAATGTGTAATGTTTTGAATCCCATGGAGTTATCTTTTGGAGATTTTAAGAATAAATGCATTGTAGTCTACTTGGATGATCTCACTATCTTTTCTAAGAATAGGGAAGACCATTTTCAACACCTGAAGCTAGTTCTTCAATGGTGCAGGGATCATGGTATTTCACTTAATCCTAAAAAGTCTATTTTTGGAGTGACTGAGGGAAAATTTCTTGGACACATTGTGTCAAAGGATGGAATAAAAATTTACCCAAAAAGACTTCAAGCCATTCAGAAAATTCCTCTTCCCACAAGAACAAAGGGTGTTCACTCTTTCTTTGGAAAAATTAATTTTCTCACGAGAATCATTCCATAGTTTTTGAGTTAACTTGAAGTATAGAAAAAATGATGAAAGAAAATAGTTCTTCCATTGGAGTGTAGAAGGGAAGAAGTCCTTTGAATAAATAAATAAATCTATTGTGAGAACACTTGGTTTTGGTTTGTCTTGATTTTTAAAAAACTTAATCATCTATTGTTATGCCTCGGAACACACCTTGTCTGCTATTTTAGTTTAAAATACTTTTCAAGGATGCGGAGTACCATTTGCCTTTATGAGATACATTTTGAAAGATCATGGGTTGAAGTATTCTCAACTTGAGAAACATGATTTTATTGTAGTTAAAGTTATTAAAAGCTCAAGTTTAATATTATTAATTCTTATTCTACTATTTATGTGTAATTTCACAAACAGGATGGAAGCCTGTATATTTTATTAATGTGAAATTAATCAACCATTACAATGGAGTGTTGTAATATTTATACATATTAGATAGCAATATACAAACAAATAAATGGGTTGCACATGTACAACCAAAATCACAACAGCTTCCAAAATACATCCGGGAAGCAACAATAATTAAATACAAACAAATAATAATTGTTACAACTACATAACAATATAACCTATGCAATAATATGAAAAATATTGTTATAAAATTTTATAACAATATATAAACTAATTACCTTATTAAATAATTAAATATTTAAGGTAATATAATGCATAAATTAACCTAACATTCCCCCTTAATTTTGCATTGCCTCAAGGGATGAGGAGAGGAACTCTCTAAACAACTCAAACTTGTCATGTGCAAGTGAATTTGTGAAGATATCTACTGTTGTTACTGTTGTTGTTGGACAAAATTGAAGCTGGATGTTGTGCTTCAACACATGTTCATGTATGAAATGAACCTATACCTCAATGTGCTTTGTTATCTCATAAAAACTAGATTGCGAACAAGTTTGAGAACACCTTCATTATCAACATACATGGTGGTCGGTTTTTCTTGTGGTATTCCAAGTCCTTCTAGTATGCGACATAGCCAAATCACTTCATAGACAACTTCTCTTGTAGAATGATACTCGCTTTTATGGAAGAGTGAGAAATGAAGTGTTGTTTCTTTCTTCCCCATGATATTGGTCCAGATCCCATAAAAATACAAATCCAGAAGTGGATTTTCTATCATCAATGTTACTAGCATGATCTGAATCTGAATATCCAATCAAGAAGAAGTTGTCGTTCTTCTTGTATTCTAGACCAAGGTCCACTGATCCTTTGAGATATCTCAATATACACCTTGTTTCTTTCCAATGAAAAACTTTGGGTTCCTACATGAACCTAGATAAATAGCTCACTACAAAGCTGATATCTGGTCTAGTGTAGGTCAGGTAAATGAGAATCTCAATTAGATGCCGATAGAGAGTGGCACTTACCTCAGGAGATGGATCTGAACGAGATAACTATAATCTATTTTCCATGGGTGTAGAAATTGGTGTGTAATCCATCATCCTAAATTTTTTGAGTTTTGTCTTGGTATATTTCATCTGAGAAACAAAGATGTGATTCTATTTCTATCATACTTCCAATCCAAGACAATAATGCATTATCCCCAGATATGTCATGTCAAATGATCGATTAAGATCTTTCTTCATTGCATCGATCATCCTCACTAAAATTCTAGTGATGACTAGATCGTCGACATAGACAATGACAATCACAATCTCCCCCTTAATTTTTGAGGTAGAGATTGGAGTCGTATGGATTTCTTGTTAGAAAATAAGAGATAAAATATGTGGAATAATCTCTCACATAATCACAATAGTAGAAACTAATATGTAGAAAATATTACAGATCTCAAATAAAAGTGTAGAATAAAATAACACAACACAAAGAGACAATATTTAACATGGTTCACCCAATTTGGGCTACGTCCACAAAGAATCACTTGCTCAGATTTTATTACAAGCCACCGCTCTCTCAATACAATACCCAGATCCATTTGGAGCTATGCTAAAAAAATCTACAAATTCACACTAAATTCAACACACATCTACAACGTTTACATTATCTCTACCATATGCACAAAACCATATAAATAGACAACTGCTTAAGTAATTTTACAAAACCATGGGTATCAAAACCATGGGCCAAAACCATCCCATAAACTTATGGGTCAAAACCCCACCCATATGATAAAATCATGTTTCCCAATATATCGAGCACATTTTAAGGCCCAATTTTTTTTTTTCGGGGCTCGCCCCAACCCCAACGAGACAATTGTGAAAAGTTTATAGTACTCTTAGTGTATAGTATTCAACACTTTCTCACATGAAAACAGGCTCCACAACCTAACAATATCCCACTTGGAGACTATTTTTCCTCTAAGAAAGCTTCTCAACCCTTCACTAGTTTCTTTGAAGACCAACCAAAGCTGAACACATCTTTATTTTTTCCCTTGTGACCACCTTGGTCTTCATGTCTATAGGATTATGAATAGTATGAATTTTCTCCACTTCAACTTCTCTTCCTCAAAATTTGTCCGATGAAATGGTACCTTAATCGTATATTGCTTCGTCTAGAGTGGAAAGTAAAGTTCTTAGCTAGGTGTATAGCACTCTCACTATCACTATGCAACTTTCCTTCCTCCCGCTTATGCCCCAACTCCTCAAGTAATTACTTTGTAGCTAAATAATTTTCTTACTTGCCTCTCGTGGCGTAACATACTCAAACCTCTGTGGTTGACAAAGCTACCAACTTCACGTATTCGTGAAATATAACTTATTGTTGTCCCACCTATAGTGTAAACATAACATGTTTTGCTCCTCCTATTTTCTACATCTCGAGCCATATCTAAATCTACATAACCACACAAATTGGTGTTTGATCCTTTGTATCACAAAATTGTCCCCATGGTCCCTCTCAAATCTTGAGAACGATCCAATTTACTACCCGCGGTGATCTCTACCGGATCACTCATAAATCTACTCCACTTGCTCCCATTGCATGGGAAATATTATGCCTAGTGCACACCATGGCATACATCAAACTACAAACCGCTGATGAGTAAGGTACCTTGGACATATGGTTTCTCTCCCGCTCTATCTAAGGAAACTATTCCTTTGATAACTTGAAATTACTTTCCAAAGGAATCCCAACTGGTTTAGCATCTTGAATATTAAACCTCTCCAAGACCTTCTTAATGTACTCTTCCTGAGATAAAGTCATCTTCCGTTCCTTCCTATCCCGAGATATCCTCATACCAAGGATTTGTTTGGCTGCCCCAAAATCCTTCATAGAAAAGGATTCACTTAGTTGCTTCTTGAGTACTTTTATTTCTTGCATGTTTTTACCTGCAACCAACATGTCATCCACATACAGACAAAGGATAATATAACTTTCATACTCAAATTTCTTTGTATACATGCAATGGTTAGAATGACATCTAATATAACCTTTCTCCATCATGAAGCTATTAGATTTCTTATACCATTGACATGGAGCTTGTTTCAAGCCATACAATCTCTTCTTCGCCTTTCCACACCATCTCCTCTTTACCTTTGACCTCATAGCCCTCTGGTTGTTACATATATAGCTCCTCCTCTAAATCACCATGGATAAATGAATTCTTTATGTAGTGCCCACTTCCCTTTGACACTTTTTGATACTATTGATCGTATTATGGACACTATTATGTTTTGTTTTGGTATGATGGTTAGATGTTAGATCATGGATTATTATTGATCTGGATTCAATTATTATGCATGATGGTTACTAGAGACATTTTTATATGAGGTTGATGATATATTGTTTGACATGGACATAATATGGATGTTGATTTGGACTTATGACATTGGATATTTTGGGAAGACGTAGTATGGTAAATTCTTGATGATGATATAGTTGATTTATGAATTAAAAATGATAATGTTGAATTCTTGATATTGTTGTGATTCATGTGTTTAGATGATCTTGAAATATTGTTTATATCATTTTGGATGTTCTGATATGGCCACGAGGCCAAAGGAGGTATTTTCATTTTGTAGGTTAAAAATCACAACAATGTCGGGGGACTAGAGACTAACCATATTGAAATTCCAGGTGAAATCAACAAGGTCACCATGGCAACTGTGTTGTTCATTTGTGTGTTGAGTTATGTTAGGATTTCCCATGGGGGGATCTCCATTATATGTGACCATGGGATAAGTGTTTTATTTATGTGTTCCTTTTTGAATTATTGTTGTATGTATTTTATTTGTAATGTGTTCCTTCTTTTAATTAATTTAAATGTGGTAGATTAATGTGAGAGATCATATAGTTAAATTTTATTTAAATTTAATTGGGACATGGAATGTAATTAATAAAGTTGTTGAGTTTAAATAATAATGTTGGAAGAGTGTGTAAGTTAACATGTAAGAATGTGTAAGAAATATGTAAGAGTCTTGTAAGGTAGATTTTGGAAGGTCAAGCACTCCATCTTTTATGAAATTCGAATTTGACCTTGGAGGCCAAATTTGGAGGCTTGTGGGACAAGTTAAACTTTTCCCACACCTCTTAAAATGATCCACCAACCATGCCTATGGTTTGGAGGTTAAATGTAGGAATTTATAATGCATTTTTAAGTGACAATATGTAAGTTTTAATTGCACTTCCCTTACATGTTTTAAATTTGGTCCTTTTGGAGTATGGGCATTTTTGGAGTGTGTAAGTGATTTTGTCTTTTTATTTATTGTGATTTGGTGAAGGATGTTGAATTTCCTCTTGGGGTTGAGGAAGAATGATGTGGCATCCCACATGGATCCACATCATCCTCTTCTCTTCCCTCTCCTATAAAAGTGAAACTCCTTGCTTGTTTATGGTTGTTGAAACTTTGTCCATTTCCTCTTGGGGGCGCATTTTGGTGTTGTTTCTTTTGGAGCTTGTTTGAGGAAGAGCTTGGAGTCTTTTTTCTTGCTTGAACCTTGCTGATTTTGGACTATATTTGGCATCTTGGAAAGCTTGTGAGCTTGGAACAAACTTCAGTATGGAGAGGTAGGATCTTGAGCTGTGTTTTAATTGTTTTTCCTTCTCTTGCATGCATGTTTAAATGGTGTTTGTGTTTGTGATCTTGGCTGGTTGGGTAGACTACTTAGGACAAGGTGTAGGAGAAGGCTATGGGGATTTCATATGGGGGCATAAGGGATTGCCAATGACACTGTTTTTTATTAAGGAGGAATTTTGGTTTGACATCTAGCTTGGAAAAGAAACTGCTTGCATTTCTTACTCTTGGGGGGCATAAGGGATAAACTTGGGGGGCGCATAAGGAGGGGTTGAGAGATATAAGGTTTATGGGGTTGATATGTTTATTGGAAGTATGAATTTTGGTGGATGCCCAATTCTAAATTGGGAGGCATAAGGAGTTCCCCATAGTTCTTGCTCTTGTTGGCTTGCTTGATCAAGCCTATGTGTTGTATGAATTGTTTCAAATGCAGTTGGGAACTGTTGTCTTGTTTTGAACTGTGTATTTTATTGATTGTATGTAATGTGAATGTTGTTTGTATGTGATAGAAGCCTTTGTTGCCATGTGTTGATATTCATGCTCCATTTCAATATGGTTGGGGCTCAGGGCCAATGGGGAAGGATGGCTTCTCCTTTCTCATTGGATGTCTTGGTTGGGTGGAGAGCGTTGCCTTTCCCCCTTCCTTGTTGTGATCAAGATGAAAGAAGAAGAAACTTGCATGTTGCTATTTGGAGTAAGGAGAAATTATAGTTTTGATAGTTCTATTTCTTTGAGAAAATTCAATGTAACCTTTCCCACCTTGAGTGGATGAGATGTATAGTAATTGTGATGTGAAGTTGTTGCAATGTAGATGGAAGATTTAATTAGGATTGAGAAATGTAAATGATATTACATGCATTGTGTGATGTATTTTGTAAACTGTATTTTGGAAACCAAATCAAATGGGAAAAGTGATAAGTTGTAAAATTGTATTGATGATCAATGAAGGATTGCATTCCTTTCTCAAAAGTGTTTTACCTTGTTCATATGTTATCTTCTCCATTGGAAATATGAGTTTTACTTGCAATGAGAAACCTCTGTTTGGAATGTTGAAAGAAGAATGCATATGGAATGAAATTCAATGTTATTTTCCTTGCAAAATGTATATTAAAACTAAAATCAGAGATGTAGTTTCATTTAGAATTGGATGGATGATTTAATAAGCAATGTATTTGACTAAGTTAGGAATCATATGCACATTTAAATGACAAAATGGAGGTTCCAATTTGAAGAAACAGTTCACTGTAGTATACTTCATCTTGGCAACTCACATTTTAATAAAAATGAATAGTTCATACTTGCACTAAACAATAAGTTATGAAAAATTGAAAATTATACTTAGTACTACCTAAGGAACTCAAATTCACTATAACAGTCAAGAATGAATCTCCAAAACTTAATGAATTTCAATTCGGAGCTTGCACAATTATTTTTCCATCTATTGCTGAAAAAATGCAACCTTGAACAGATTAGATAAATTGACTTCCCTAAAACACTCTAAACCCTCCCTAGACTGATCCTCCATGTCTATTTGACATGTTGAGCGAAGGAGGAGTTCTAATTTTATCAAAATTATAAGTTGGAAATTACCAGTTTGCCAAATAAAGGCCTGTAGATCATTTTTACAAAATTGACCCTTAAAACTTTATCTAAAAGCAAATTTTATGTTCCCTATGTAATGAGGGCATCGATAGATTTACGAAAAGTCCTCGTTTTCCCAAAACCAAGCTTTCTAGCTCAAGTTATGACACTTTGAAGTTTTTGTGCCTTGGCGGGAAAATTTGGGAAAATTTTCCCTGGTGGACCCACAACCCAAAATTTCCCATCAAAATTGCCCTTAGAATTTTTTTGAAATTTTGGGCTCAGGAAAATTTTTACTTTTCCTCTCTGTGGTCCACATGACCAATCGGAGGGTACCACATGTTCCCTTTTGGCTACGACGGAAGCATGGGTTCTTTTAAAACCCTTAGCTTTTATATTTTTTAGAAAAATTTATGTTTTGACCCCGCCGGCCCACGGCCAATGAAAGCATGCCACGTGGCACTCTGGGGCGACGGTAGGGTGGAACCCCTTGGAGTTTGGCATGCGTTGGGAAAAATTCCCAACTTCTCCCCACATTCTGAAACCCTACCATCCCTTCAAACTTACTCCCCTTAGCGGGTGCATGAGACCCACACACTTCCTTCTCCCTTTTTTCCCTTCATTGGCGCAAAGTGCCAAATCGGTCCGCCACCTCACCCAATCCTTTTCCCTTTTCCCTTCTCCACTTTGCGGTGTGTTTTGTCTTTAAGCCATGTGTTGGGAAAATTTCCCAATTCCGTCCCACAACCTGCCAACCCGCTCAAGGTGAACTCCTCCTCCTCTTGCCACGTGTCCCTATGGAAAAATTTGACCCCATGACTCCACCCACTTATATCTTGAGCTCTATAAGGAGTTAGGAGGAATTATTTATATCACCGAAAAGGTGAGAAAATTTCCTATCCATTAGGAAAGGTCTAGGAAGTTTTGATAGCATTGAATATGAGAAAATATAGTTGAAGTTCGAGCACATTACGAGCATGTATGGGGTAAGATTACTCCCTGAATCTAACTAGAACATATAACCCTAATTTTGGAACCCTGTGAACTTGATATAAGTTAATAAAGGAAACTTGTGTATTAGTAAATAGGTTTATTTCAGAACCTATTAGTGAAAACTGATGTCTTGCAATTTAGTTGTAGACACTTCAAATCAAAAAAATTATCCCATAATTTTCTAGCTAACCCTAGGTTGTTTCTTTGGTCTCAAGTGGTTGTTTAAATGGGCACTACAATTTACATCAAGCTGCTCTAAGTGAAATTATTTTCTACAACTATTCCAAGAAAATTTCTAATAGAGGTCATTTTTACTACAGGAGAAAAAATCTCATCAAAATCTATACCTTTTTCTATGCAAACCCCTCGACCACCAACCAAGCCTTGTGTCTTTTCTTTCCTCCTTATTTTGTAATGATTTTTTCCTTCGGGTAGTGTCACCAAATCCCATGTCTGGTTCTCCATGAGAGCCTGATGTTCCTCATCCATGGTTTACTCCCACTTAATCCTAGAATCTACCTGCATTGCTTCATCAAATCTCTCTCGGCTCTCCACTATCAGTGAGTAATAAATAATAAAGAGGAGTAAAACGTTTAGGTTCTCTTCTTACCCTAGAAGACCTCCTCAATATAGGAGTTTGGGGTTCTGTTGAGGAGGTTCTGAACTCGATTCATGTGTCACTTTCCCATTCGAAGATCCTCTCTTCTCACGCTTATTCTTCTTTCTTGGATTCTTCCTTGTTTTTCTCAGAATCGCTACTTATACATGAATTTCTCATTAAAGACCACATCTCTAGATCAAATTATTTTCTTGTCCTTCATACTCCAACATTTATATCCAAATCCATCACCACCATAACCAATGAAAGTACATTTTTCTGATTTAGCCTCTAGTTTGGTCCTATCATCCTTGTCTATATAGACAAACACCTCAAATCCAAAGACTCTAAGAAATGAATAATCAACTTTCTTACCATATCAAGCCTCCTCGGGTATGCCTCTATCAAAGGCACTCGAGGGTCCTTTGTTTATCAAGTACTTAGTTGTGATCACCAAATAAAGAGGTAGTCCTGCATGTAACCTCATGCTCCTACCACGTTCCATTATTATTTTGTTCATTCTTTATGACACCCCAATCATGTTGTGGAGTTCCTAGAACCATCTTTTTCCTACAGATTCCATTCTTAGAATAATAATCATCAAAATCATTACTGCAATACTCCCCTCCATTATCTGACCTGAGACATTTTAGCTTAAGACCTATTTCATTCTCTACCAAGGCTTTCCATTTAACAAAAGTGTCAAATACATCAGATTTGTTTCTAATACAATAAACCCAAACTTTCCTTATTACATCATCAATAAAAGTAACATAATAACTTGAACCCCCAAGAGATGATACCTAAGCCAACACCCATACATCAGAAGGTACCAACTCTAACTTACTCTCTTTCATTGTAGGCCCAACCTTGAGAAACCTTACTCACTTCCGTTTCCCATATATGTAGTCTTCACAGAAAATCTAAACCTATTTCTATATATCCAGCAAATCCTTCTTTATGATCTCCATGCCCTTATGGCTCATATGACCAAGCCTATAGTTCCACAATGTTGTATCTACTACGAAGCCACAAGATTACAACCATTAGTGTTATAAGTGGTTACATACAAGGTTCCAACCTTCTTACCTCTTGCCACCACAAGAGAACCCTTGGTAACCTTCCAAGAGTCCACTTTGTAAATATCACAAGACAACCATCACTTCTAAATTCCCCGTCGATATCAAATTTCATCTTAATGTAGGCACATGTCGACATCCTTCAATAGCTAAGTATTATCATTCTACATCTTAACTGAGCAGAACCTTTTCCAACTATGCTGCAAGGCTCATCATCACCAAGAAAAACATGCCCAAAATCTCCTTGAACATAATCAAAAAAATAATTCCTATGTGGAGTAGCATGGAAAGAAGCCCCTGAATCTAAAACCTAAGATTCAGTAATATTATGCAAAGAAAGAATCAAAGCATCCTGACATACATTACCCGTTGCCACATTTGCCTCATTTTTTTCTTCATGTTGTTTCTTCTTGTCCCGAAGCTCCCAACAATCCTTCTTTACATGCCCAGACTTTCCACAGTGCCAACATACTATCTTACTTTTGGATTTTGACCTTTCCCGATCCTTTGATTTTCCATGGCTTCCTCTATTCTTTTGTCTCCCTCTAGTTTCCACTATCAAATCATTCCCTAAAGTATAATATTCACTAGATATTTTTCTTCACATTTCCTCACTTAGAATCACCCCTACAACATCCTCAAACTTCAACTTTGAGTTAGCTGGAACCGAGTTGCTTACCACCATTACCAGGTTATTCCAACTCTCAAGTAAAGAGCACAAAACTAATAAAGCCCTAACTTCTTCATCAAATTCTATTGTAACCAAAGCTAGCATATTTACAACCGTATTAAAATCATTTAGATGATTTACTACTGAACCATTCTTAGACATCTTCATATTAAACAATTTTTTCATTAAAAATATCTTATTAGAGGAAGAGGGTTTTTCATACAACTTCCCTAATGCATCTATCAGTTCTTTTGTAGTCTTTTCTTTTGAAACATTAAATAATATCAAAGATGCAAGACACATTTGGATTGTCCCAAGTGCCTTGTTATCCAAAGAAATCCCATTCCGCATCTGTCATGTTCGAGGGTTTATTCACCTTCTTAGATAGTGGAATATAAAGATCCTTCTGATAAAGGTAATCTTCCATCTACATCTTCCAAAGACTGAAATTCTGCCCATTAAATTTATCAACCCTAGATCTTCCATCATCTCGCCATAGCTCCCACTCAAGATAAAAATTTTCTTGTAATTTAACACTTTAGCAAACCAAAACAAGCTCTAATACCAATTGTTAGGAATAAGAGATAAAATATGTGAAATAACCCCTCGAGAATCGCAATACAGAGAAACTAATATGTAGAAAATATTACGGATCTCAAATAAAAGTCCGAATAAAATAAGACAACACAAAGATACGATTTTAACGTGGTTCACCCAATTTGGGCTACATCCACAAAGAATCACTTGCTTAAATTTTATTACAAGCCACCACTCTCTCAATACAATACCCAGATCCATTTGGAGCTATGCTCAAAAAAATCTACTGAGACTTCACAACCGAATTCAAAACACATCCGTAATGTTTACATTATCTCTACCATATGCACAAAACCATATAAATAGACAAATCGCTTAGCGGTTTTACAAAACCAAGGGTATCAAAACAACGGGCCAAAAATGTCCCATAAACCTATGGATCAAAAACCCACCCATATGAGAAAATCACATTTCCCGATATATCGTGGCACATTTTAAGGCCCAAAATTATTTTTTTCTGGGGCTACGGCCATGAACCCCATGAGAAAACTATGGAAAGTGTACAAGTACTCTTAGTATATAGTCTTCAACACTTTCTAACATGAAAATAAGCTCCACAACCTAATATTTCTAACAAATCCATGTTGTACAAGATGTTCCTCAATTTTTATGTACCATGCCTAGGGTGCCTGTTTGAGGCCATACAAATATTTCCTAAGTTTACATACCTTTACTTCTTAACCAGGTACTACATATCCCTCGGGTTGAGTCATGTAGAATTCTTCTTGTAAATATCTATTTAGGAAGGAACTTTTTACGTCCATCTAAAGGACTTTCCAACCAAATTGTGCAACTAGAGCAAAGATCATCCTGATCATCTTGATCTTAGCTGTGGGAGAAAATTTCTCCTCATAGTCAATGCCTTCTTTTGTGCATACCCCTTTGCTAAAATTCTTTCTTTATACTTGTCCATTGTCTCATTTGCTTTGTACTTTGTTTTGAATATCCATCTGCATCCAATGGGTTTCTTCCCTGGTGGAAGATTGACAAGATGCCAAGTGTTATTTTTCATTACTGACTGATATTCAAAGTCCATGGCATATTTCCAAGCTTTTGACTCTAGGGCTTCCTAGAATGTAGAGGGATCATCAGACTTAATAACTCTTCTCATCAAAGTAAATTTAACTTCTTCTCTTGCTTTACTTTGCGCAAGTCCTTGGCCCAGGGTGGATGTATCTAGTGGAGCATCCATTCTTACATCTCATAATGTGCTAGTACACCACTTGGGCATATGTTGAACTATTCACGTGAGTCATGGTTCTATCGGATAAACACCATCATCCCATCATCACTTTCCTCACTTTTGGGAACATCGCTTCAATTTTTACAACCGGTGAAGAATCTACGTCGGTGAGTCTAGAGGAGGAGACTCTATCACCTTCTTACGAAAAAAATTAAACATCTCTAATAGTGTAGACTTTTTTTGGTCTTTTGATCCATCAATATGTACCTGTTATCCAAAATGTGCCCCCTGCTCATTTTGTGGCTAACTCCCTTTCATATTTCCTTCTCTTGTGCCTCAGAAATAATATTTTTCTTTTTAGGCACTCAAAACCTTCTGGAAATGACACCATTGGATAGAGCTCTTTCTCAGCTTTCCGTAGAAGGTAAAGTTTTCTCCTAACTCCATGTATTTTTCAAGTTATGGCTCGGCGGAGTTTTTTCGGAAAAGTTTCCCCTGAAAGGCCCGTAGCCAATGAGATGCCGCCACATGGCACCTAGAGTGGCAGAGTGCGGGAAATTTTGGAAAATTTTCCAAATGACCAAAAAGGTAAAAAATTCAAAAAAATTTCCCATCGACCCGATTTGGCCCTGTTTTGCCCTAAAACTTCAAATCACCATATCTTTCGATCCAGAGCTCGGTTTTTCATGTTCTTTATATCAATGGAAATCTGGTAAAATTATCTACAAGATTTTGGGGTCATTTTTGCATTTTGGTGGAGTTTGGAGAGAGAAAATCAAGAAACACCTCTGGCATGTGGTCATGGATAGAAATGACGTTTCAACCACCGTTTTTAATGAAGAATGGCTCGCATTCTCTCCCAGCATGGTTAAAAATGTCAGGGAATGGGTCTGTCAGGGCACCCATGCTGTTTTGATGGCATTTTGGTCAATGGTTGAACCCCTTGCATGTTTTCTCACATTTCTCTCTCCTGGGGTCGTGGTTTGCACTGTAAAAGCCAGAATGAGTTCATTTTGCAAAGGAGACACTTTTTCACTCTCCGCAACTTCCTTTCTCTTCCTCCTTGCGAAATTTGTGAAGAAATTTTCCATGTAATGCAGCACCTTTTCTTGCCTCTGGATCACTGTAATGTACTGTATTAGATCTGAGATGTTGATATATGTTCTGTGATTAAAATCCTTCAATCCTTTCATATATCTATCATTGCTTTCTTGATCTTTCATTACATTTTGAGCGTTTGTGCATGTTTTGTGTTGTGTTTCCTTGTGGATTGTGTATTTCATGCAGTCAGGTGTCTACAACTCCTTTGGTGCATCACCTTAGCATTAGTTTTAGTTTCTTTTACTCTCTCTATCTTTGTCTCCTTGGAATCTAGAGTAGGATTAGGATTCAAACCTCTGTAATTGTGCACATAACAAATCTGATCAGAGGAGTTTGAGGAACCAGCCTCTAATCTAGAGATTCCTCTCTCATTTTACAAGTCCCACACTTGGAGAGAGGTTTCAATGTTGTGAAATCACACTGGATGCCTGAAACATCAACTTAGAAACCTAATTTGCATCTAGGGGTGTTGCTGATTTGTAACAATAGTTTTGGCATGCCCGGTGGGACCTTAGAGGTCTTCATCTTCATTACAAATGAATTGATGTGCATTTGTTGCAAGTTTCTTACTTTAAAAGAGCTATAAATTACACATCTGGTGACTCCATCTAGTAAACAACTCATTCTCTAAGTTGTAGACTGTTTTCCATTCATTTCCATCCATCATTTTCATTTTTCCTTTCCATTCTATGAAGTTGTGCAATCTTGACTTCATTTCCATCATGGAATTCACATTTACAACAACAATATATCACAACTCCAACATGTTTTACAAATCCTCAAAATCAACATTTTGATCAAATTCAAAATCATCATGTCTACACATATGAGCAGCAAGCAGTGCAAAGTCAGTTTGGATATGAAGCATGTCAAGCACAAGGGTATGCTGGTTGTGAGGGCAGTCAAGAAGAAAATGCAGATCTGCTGGAACAAATCCAAAAGATGGAGGTAAATATGGTGTAATCCAGGGCTCAAGCACAAATGAAAGCATTTAGAATCAGTTGTAGAGCACCGTGTCCATGGGTGGGACCTTTTCCAAGGCATTACAACCCTCAAGAGAAGCTAGACTTCATGATTACAACACTACCATTGCTTGCAAAGTAGACTAAAGGAATAAAGGTGTATGAGAGGAGTATTCAACAACCTTGTCAATAGGTAAGCACACCATCTCATGCCTTTTCTCTCCCTCTTTCACAATTTGTTTTATCTTAGCAGTGTCAAGTTTTAAACTCTCCATTTGCTGTCCCAAGTGTTGAATCCATTTCTCCATTCCCTAGTCTTCCACCCCATCTCAATTCTTTTGTCCTTTTCCCTTCCAAGCAGCCATTCCCTCCAAAGAAACAAGAGTTCCTACTTCCTCCGCCACCACAAAAATTGTAAAATCAATTGAGTTACAATCCACTTCTCCTCTTGCATTCCCAAATCCATGTTGGGAGGATAAAAATTAGAATGCCAATCAAGGAAAACAAAGAGCAGAAAGAAGAGCCAAAAAGGATGAAGAAATTCAAAGTCCGAAGAGTTGGGCTCTTAAATTTGGGATTACAAAAATCCCTTGATGGTGAAACTAATAGAGGATGTTGAAGTTGGAGAACAAGTGGAAAACAAGGCTGATTTTATAACAGCAAAGAAGTGAGAAAAACAACATTTTTTGGTGATGAGTTGGGTGTGCATGTTGGCACTTTACCCAAAGAAAATGTTGATCCAGTTTGCACCGCAAAATCAGATATCGAGAAGGAAGGAAAACCATCTCAAAACCCCATCTTTGAGGAGTAAATGGATGAGATCAAGTCAGTTTTACAACAGAAGAAGGAAGCATTATTGATACATTTTTGCTTTCATTTGAAGGGGCTGATTTGATTGATGAAGCCATTATGGAGGTGAACAAAACAGGTCCAAATTGTGAGCAAAAGGCACAAGAAATTTCATGCTTCTCTCCCACTTCATCTCTCCAACAATCTGATTTTTGGGATGAGTTTGGATTGACAAGTTTCATGTTTGAAAATGAAGTTATAAAGGGTGAAGAAAATGTAGATTTAGAGGTCACCATACAAGAGGGAGAGACTTTGTTGCAGCAAGAAATTCAAGAGTTTGATTTTCCATCAGACTTAGAAGAATGTTTAGATGAAGAGCTAGCTGAAATTACCATGTTTCCTTCTTCACCATTCATTCTCCAACAACAAGAACTTACTGCCATGGACAAAAGAGTTCAAGGATAATAGCCTACAGTTTGCAACATGCCTCTTGAATCAAAGATGGAAGAATTTGATCTTCCAAAAGCTACAATGGAGGAGCTCCAAAGCCAACAATGTATTGCAGCAGGTAACAACAATGCAAAAGCAACTTCATTGGATGTTGCAATCAATAACAAGGAGTTACACACTATAGAAGAGTTCCATGGTGCCATGAAGAAAGAGAAAGGGCAGAAAAGTCCTACCATTGCTTCCACATCACCCACCCAAGAAGGTCTATAAGAAGACTCCATTCTTGGAGTTGAAAATCAGAGCTATGGGCATATCGAATGGATCATACCTTGCCCAATAAGGTATTTGACTTCATTGGAATCAAAGGAGAAATCACAACTAGTCATGCTTACTTCTAAGCATGAGGGTGAGCTACAAAGTACCAAGGATCAGCTGTCATACCTCTTCAATCCAAATGCAGAGCAAATAAAAGAGGTATTGGATTTGTTTTCAGTTGACACCTTGATGATTTGGGTAGAAGACCAGCTTCTTGTTGATTTTCCACTCATCCAATCAGTCATGTTCAATGCCAAATCAGTTGCATGGTTACAACTTTTGAGAAAGGGAAGCTATTTCTCCCAACCAGTTGCAGGGTTTATTTAGCCCACTTTTTCTTCCAGTTAGAGTAGGATAGGTAGTTTTTCTTTCAGTAAAAGAAGTGCTTGTGCACACTCTGCATGTTCCATTTTGGAGCATGTATGACCTTTAGTTTTGTACATAGTTTTTGTGGTGCTGGTTTTGCTCTTGCATAGTCCATTTCAGTGGGTTTCCAAGTGGCTCAGAGAGGAGGTTTTCAAAGTTCAGATCAGTTTGTAGGCTACAACTCATGACTCCATGCCCAATGGATGCTTCAGGCAACTGGTAACTTCATCCAGCAGGCAGATGACCCCTCTGAGTCGCCAAAATTGTTATCCAAAATGTGCCCCCTGCTCATTTTGTGGCTAACTCCCTTTCATCTTTCCTTCTCTTGTGCCTCAGACATAATATTTTTCTTTTTAGGCACTCAAAACCTTTTGGAAATGGCACCATTGGATAGAGCTCTTTCTCAACTTTCCAGAAAGGTAAAGTTTTCCTCCTAACTCCATGTATTTTTGAAGTTATGGCTCGGCGGAGCTTTTTGGGAAAAGTTTCCCCTGAAAGGCCTATGGCTAATGAGATGCCACCATGTGGCACCTAGAGTGGTGGAGCACAGGGAAATTTTAGAAAATTTTCCAAATGACCAAAAAGGTAAAAATTCAAAAAAATTTCCCACCGACCCAATTTGGCCCTGTTTTTCCCTAAAACTTCAAATCACAATATCTTTCGATCCAGAGCTCAGTATTTTACGTTCTTTATATCAATGGAAAGCTAGTAAAATTATCTACAAGATTCTAGGGTATTTTTTGCATTTTGGTGGAGTTTGGAGAGAGAAAATCAAGAAACACCTCTGGCATGTGGTCATGGACAGAAATGACGTTTCAACCACCGTTTTTAATGAAGAATGGCTCGCATTCTCTCCCAGCATTGTTAAAAATGTCAAGGAATGGGTCTGTCAGGGCGCCCATACTTTTTTGATGGCATTTTGGTCAATGGTTGAACCCCTTACACGTTTTCCCACATTTCTCTCTCCTGGGGTCATGGTTTACACTGTAAAAGCCATAATGAGTTCATTTTGCAAAGGGAGACACTTTTTCAGCTCTGCAACTTCCTTTTTCTTCCTCCTTGGCAGAATTTGTGAAGAAATTTTACCTTTCCATGTAATGCAACACCTTTTCTTGCCTCTGGATCACTGTAATGTACTGTATTGGATCTGAATGTTGATATATGTTCTGTGATTAAATTCCTCAATCCTTTCATATATCTATCATTGCTTTCTTGATCTTTCATTACATTTTGAGCATTTGTGCATGTTTTGTGTTGTGTTTCCTTGTGAATTGTGTATTTCATGCAGCATTAGGTGTCTACAACTCCTTTAGTGCATCACCTATTAGCATTAGTTCTTTGTTTTTGCATTCTCTATCTCTGTCTCCTTGGAATTTAGAGTAGGATTAGGATTCAAACCTCTGCAATTGTGTAAATAACAGATCTGATCAAAGGAGTTTGAGGAACTAGCCTCTAATATGGAGATTCCTCTCTCATTTTACAAGTCCCGCACTTGGAGAGAGGTTTCAATGTTGTGCAATCACACTGGATGCCTGAAACATCAACTTAGAAACCTGATTTACATCCAGGGGTGCTGCTGATTTGCAACAACAGTACCCAATAGTTTCTTCACTGTACCCAATGAAGATTAGTCTTTGTGACTTCATGTCCATTTTCTTTCTATTCTTCTTGGTTATGTACATACTTTCTTTGCACCTGAATACTCTAAGGTGTGCAATATATGGTTTCCGCTTTGACCATGCTTCTTGTGGTGTTACTCCTTTAAGAGTAACTATGGGCACTCTATTCAAAAAATACATTGTTATCTTTGTTTCTTCTACCCAGAATGTCTTTATAAGTCTAGAATCATCAATCATGCATCGTACCATTTCCATGATAGTATGATTTCTTCTCTCAACAACACCATTTTGTTGCGGTGTGTGTGGAGGAGGAATTTGTCGACGAATCCCATGAGTTTGTAGGTAGTCTTTGAACTCATTACTAGTGAATTCCCCCTTGATCTGAGTAGAGAGTTCTGATGTGACGACCAGTTTCATTCTCAACTGCTACTTTGAACTTCTTGAAAGTTTCAAAAGCTTCACTTTTCTTACGAAGATAAAAAATCCACATTTTCCTTGAATAGTTGTCAATACATAGAATGAAGTACTAGAACCTAGAATGACTTGGTTGCATCGGACCATAAATATCGGTATGAACTAGGTCAAATATTACCATGAGTTTGATATGTACTCTTCTAGAATGAAGCTCTATGTTGTTTTCCTGCTAGGCAGTGAGGACACTTTTTTGTATCCTTCTGAAGAGATGGTAGCCCATGTAACATATTACACTGGTGAAGTGTCTCGAGATACTTGAAACTTACATGACCAAGTCTCTCGATGCCACAACTATTTTGAGGTAGAGTTCTTAGCCATAAGTGCCTTATCATCTCTATGGATAAAATCAAGATGGAACATGCATCCCACATTAGAGGCTTTTGCAACTATTTTTGAGCCTCTTGATTTATCTTGAATCAAATATGTTTTCTTACCGAAGTGACTATCAAAGTCCATTTTTAGGTTCTAATCAAGGAGTTGACTGACCAAAATCAGATTCTTTGTCAACCTAGGGACATATAAGACATCAAATAGTCTCGAGCTTGTGTGAACTAAGGGGTAGAGAAATGTTACCAATCCCTAAATCTGTATATGAAGAATCATCTCCTAATGAGACATGATTTTTGATGGTGTGTCCCTCATTGAAATGAAACAGTCTCTATGGCCATTCATGTGTTGAGTGGCCCCCAAATCAACATACCAAACATCACTAGATGACATGGATGGTTCACTTGATCGAGTACTAAACAAGTAGTCTTCATTTTTAACTGTTCTTATTGCTTAGAAATATTTCCTTGTTGATGGGGTCTTCTTTTCCAGTTCCCCTTTTTGTGCCCTTGATTATAGTTAGAATGTCCCTTGTGAGATTTTTGTGGAGGTCTAGAGTTGCTTGATGAACCTTTCTTGTAAGTATTATACCAACAATATTTTAGGTCATGTCCTCTTTTGTAGATAGGACATTACTTCTTTTGTTGTCTATCCCCTTGATTCTGATTTTGATTTTGGGACTTTTGATAGGAATTAGGTTTTCCTTTCCTTTTACTTTCCATTTTTGATGTGAAGAAATTTCTTGCTCCTCTTCATCATCCTTATTATGTATGGCTTCCTCTTATTGTAGTAAGTTTACCAATTTGTCAAAACTAACGGTCGTATCTGAAACATTTAGTGTTGTAACAAAAATGTGGTAAGAAGAGGGGAGTGCTCTTAGAACAATTGGAACGAGCATCATCTGAGACCGCTTCTCCCAGGGCTAGAAGTGAAGCCCTCAAATCTGTAACTCTTCTTAAGAAAGCTTCGATTTTCTCATTCTGTTTGAACTTTAATGTGTGTAACTGACTCTACAAATTTAGTATAACATTCTTATTCTTGGCCTCATATACTATGCTCAACTTATCCCATGCTTCTTTGGTTGTTTTGGCATCTCAAATATGGGGTTGCACATCGTTGGACACTCCAAACAAGATGATGAGTTTGGCTTTCTGATCTTCTCTATCAAACTGCCTCTATTGTGTAGTATCAGTAGTTGATCTAGTCAGAGTACCAGTCACAACAGGCTAGATTTCTTCAAACTCAAGCTATGTCTTAATTTTTGTCTTCCATGCAGCATAGTTGTTTCCTCTAAGTATTTGTGAATCTATAAGAAAACACTTAGGGGCACCTTGGTGCCCATTTTGTAGAGATCATTGACGAGGGTTTAGCACTTATCACTCCAGTATAAGGTCTCCCAATCTATATACCATCAATCGATATACCAAACCTTTCTATATATGTGCCCTTCTGATATACCCAATGGTACATGGAAGAAGCTTTCCCTTTCTATATACCAAGTGGTACATGAAAGAGGTGTTAACATACATGAAAGAATTCAATACGTGGTACCAAGACAGATCTTGAGAGGGGTGCATTGTGATTATTGACACTTTGGATCAAAGAAATATCCTCATACACGTGTGTAACTTCGCTATATACTTGGATAATTTCTTAGTCTAGATTTATGTCATGAAATCATTCATAGATGGATGGGATGGTTCATAGTATGTGCCTTTGTGACCTTATTACTCTCCATCGATTTGAAGGGTCGATTCCTAGATGACATTATTGTAGATATATTAGGTGTTAAGTGTAGTAGTAGTTGCGACGGATTTACCCGTAAGCACTTCCCAGAGGAACCATATATACCGAATGTTGTGAATGAGATCTAGGATCTCGTGAGTGTTTCAGAACCAATTTTTTTACTATTTTTTATTACAATTCTATTAGTTTTGAGCGATTCTAAAGTTTATAGTTGATATGGCAACCTTGAAAATTAGTACAATATATTGTAGCATGTAATTAAATTCAAAAATATATAAAAATTAAATGGTAGGTAATTTTTTTTTTTCGGGCCTAGTGGCCTCAGAGCCTAAAATGACCCACTACGCCAAAAATTAAAAAGATAGCTGAAAATGCAATTTCTAGATAGGCCTCCTTTAGCGAAAAATGTCCAAATGAAAAAAGGTTGAATGAGAGGGAAAAAGGATTTCCCCACTAAATTTAGTTAGTTATGACTAAATTTGAATTTTTTTGCTAAAGTTAGTGGTTCCACTAAATTTTTGCCAAATTTCAAAATTGAAAAACTTGTGTTTTTGGTGCAATTCGAACCATGTACCTCACATTTATCAATCTTTTGGTCTATCCACCTTGGATATATGAGCGCTTAGATATAGAGTTGAAGCAAAATATATTTAAATAAATACTGAAATTGCTAACCTTTGTAACGGTGACTGGTATGAGAGATCCACGTGTATGTGACGTGGTTGAGGTGGAGATAGAGGTTTTAGAGATTTTGCATGCTAATAAACTAGATCGAGCTCTTACTTTTGAAATGCCTTTATATTTCTCTCTTCTACATTTTTTATTTATTTAACCACAATTTGCATGTATAGTCTGCCATTTTTACTTGTTTTTGATTGAATACTTTGTTTTTCCTTGTGCGTACTTAGGCGTGGCTCGTGGGGATGGAGGAAGCTTACGGTGAATACTTGTGTAGGCTATAGGTCATCCGGAGTGTGGCTCACACTGTATGAAGGAGGGATGAATTTTGATCGGTGTTTATAGTGTTGAATCTGCCATCTCAAAGGAGCTTGACCATTTAACATGGTTCATTTAATGGAGTGGATGCAGGGAGTGCATGCGGTTTCAACACATGCAATGCCGCATGTAATGTAAAACAAGGACTCTTCCCAGCTCGTGATCTACCATGCTTCCACTGAAATGATTATTCAATGCAACCTTCCAATAGAATATTGTTTGGCCATAGGATAATATAATGGTTAGAGGTAAAAGAAATTCACCTTTATCAACTTGAAGTAGAAATTCTACTCGGTGAGGGCTCGGCTCTGGACTCGGCCACATACATGAAGAACTTGGCTTTTAAAATAAACAACACACCAATATAAACAATCTCGAATAGGGGCTCTTATGAGACACCTCCAAATTTGACAGGCCCCTCCAAATGTAGCCGATATTAAACTGAACCTCTAAATTTATAGGTAAAACCCCTAATGGGTAATTTTTTATTTTTTAAAAATATATTAAAAATGATCAATTTCAGGGAGTAAATGTGCCTGGTGTAGAGGGCACCAAGGCAAAAAAAAATTCTTTACGTTTACCAGGAAATTACACGTGGTTATGGGTGTGCGGGAGACGTGGGAAGTTGTTGGAGGTAGCACTAGCTCTCCATTGATGCAGGTTTCTTCTCCATGAATTATTCTTCCTCTGCAACCTTCTCCAACCTTGCCAGGAGCTTCAATTCACTCTGGTACCAAATGTAATTTCACAAATAGGGACGGAAGCCTATATATTTTATTAATGTGAAATTAATCAACCATTACAATGGAGTGTTGCAATATTTATACATATTGGACAACAATATACAAATAAATAAATGGGTTACATAGGTATAACCAAAATCACAATAGCTTCCAAAATACATCCAGGAAGCAACAATAATTAAATACAAAAAATAATAATTGTTACAACTACATAACAATATAACCTATGCAATAATATGAAAAATATTGTTATAAAGTTTTATAACAATATATAAACTAATTACCTTATTAAATAATTAAATATTTAAGGTAATATAATACATAAATTAACCTAACATTATGTTCTTGATACGATCGTGAAATCCATTCTAACTCAACAAGTGTTTAGTTCAAAATGAGGGAATTGGGTGGCTAAGGTTTAGGAATATGATCTTGATATCAATCTATCCAAACTTTTTTGAGGTTGGGGTTTGTGCCAATTGATTGTAGAAAGTTCCAAAGGTGATTTGAATGTCAAGGATATTATTGAAATGCATATGGTTCTCTTGTTGAGTTCTACAAATGAGTGGTACTCTAACATTTCCCATTTTCTCACATATGGGAATGTCCCACACATCTCGATCTAAAAGAAAAAGGCTATAAAACTCATAATTGCCAAATATGTCCTTTAGGATAACTCTCTTTTCAAGAATGGTATTTATGGTCACTTTCTAAGATGTGCGGATAAATAAAAATAGAAAATATTACTAAGAGATTACCATGATCGGGCCTCTAGAGGTTAATTTTCTTTTTTCGTAATGACCCACAAGATTCTTCTACGAGGATACTACTAGCCAACCTTGTTTAAGGATGTAACTAAATGGGTCTCAAAGTGTGAAGCTTTCCAAAATTTTATTAGGAGACCTAATTTGGTCACTCTTCCTTTATAAAATGTTGTAATTAAAGATCCTTTCCAATAATGGGGGCTAGATTTTATTGGAACTCTTAATCCTAATTCTAGTGTAGGACATACTCATGTTTTAACTACCACAGAGACTAATTCACATAAAGGGTAGAATCCATTCCATGTAAGAAAAAAACTTCCGAAGTTATCTATAATTTCAACAAAGAAAATATTTTGGTCCGATTTGGGGTCCCTAACAAGATCATAATAAATAATGCTTCAAATTGGTTGATGAATCACATAGAAACTTGCATAAGAAGTTGTATGATGCTCTTTTGGCTGATCGGATAACACAAAGAAAAATTCATTGGAATTTCACCATTTCAACTAGTTTATGGAATGGAAACTCAATTACCAATCATGGTAGAGTTACCAGCCTTAAATCAAAAATAAATTAAGGATGAGCAATTCAAGGATGCCATAGAGAAGAGGATCTTGTATTTGTAGAACTTGGATGAAGTAAGGACTCAATTTTTTTATTGTATCTCATCTCATCAACAAATGGTCAAGTCAATTTTTGCTAAAAATACCAAGTATCATGACTTTTAAGTCCGATACATTTTCCTACTCTGGGGAAAAAGAAGAAAAAACCTCGTGGGCATCACGATAAGTTTCCTTTGGCTTGGTATTTTTAAGATTCAGAACTTTTCTAGAAAAAAATCATACTACTTAGACTATATGGATGGAAATTATCTTTGATTACCATATAGTGGATAGTATCTAAAATTGTTCAAGTATTGATAGATGAAAGTCCCTTATACATAGTCTTGTATATAGTTCTATATAGTCTTTGTTTTGGGGTTTTTAATTCTTTGTCTCATTTTCCTCATATGTTTGGTCTTATTCTATATATTTTCTCAATGGATATGCATTGGCAATGATAACCAAGAGATTCCAAAGTTATTTCCTTTTTCTTTCTCACACTTTGTGTCAAGTCAAGTCAAGCCCTAGAAAGAGCCAGCTATTGTCACTAACCCTAAAAATGTGAAATTGTAAATTTTTTTAGATTTTTTGGCTAAGTGACCCATTCTTTTGGTTGTATCTACCTTCTTGTTGTGAAATAATGAAAAAATCCTAATAGTTAGCCAAATTTGAGTGAATTTTGGGCTTAAGTCGGTAAATATGAACTTTGGAGGAATAGTTCCTCCATTTTTCCCGTTCCACATTGTCAATTTATCCACATTGTATGGGTTGGTAGTGTTGTTCAGCTTTTTATTGGTCTATCAAATTATTCTATTCTTTTGTCTTTTCTTTGATTCTCTACATATCCCACATCTTAGAAATCCTTCATTTTCATTAGCATTTTCATAAATTTTGGGAACCTAAGGAACTCGATCCATCCTCCCCTTTTTCCCCATGAGCTTGTATTCTTTGTAACCTTATTCCTCCTGCATACTTCCTTCCAATCCAATCAGTAATTATGGATGAGGAAGAAACACCTTGAACTTGTTCCATCTTACCATTGGTTCCCCGGAGGTCTATTTTTTTAGCAAGCTTTCACCTCCCTTTTGTTGTGGCTATGGTGGGTATTTATGGAACTTGTTCCATTTTTCCATTTATGCACCACATCTCCTATCTCCCCACACTATGTTATGTTCCTTGAGTTTCCCAAACCTCCATCTTATCCAATTTCAAATCAAAAGGGAAAAGTGACTTGCATGGGCTAGCTAATTTCCTCATAACACTACATTGGTCCCTAAATTGATATTTTCAAGTTAAACACTATATAAAACCCCCATAATTAGTAATTACTACATTTGGAAATCTTGAGTTTTTGTTCCGTATCCATTTTCTTATTCCTACATACCAAGAGGTCTTTTTCTCATAATTTCATCAGTTTTCATCCAATTTCAAAAATTCAAGCTGTGTTGGGACTGTTGTGAAGGTGTCTTTCTTTTCATACAAAAGGTGAGTGGTTTTATTCTTCCTTTTTCCATTTTGATAATTATTTTTATTCCCATTCCTCCCCTTTAAATACCACTTGAAATCCAATGTTTGGCCTCTATTTTCTCGAGTTCTTCTAAATTTTTCCACCATGAAGTTCCAATATACGGGATATAAATATATTTCATTTTTAGAAACCTATGTGCCTGATATAAGGGATAGTGATGTAAGGTACATGAGTCTAAATTAATTTCGGCCCAAATCTCTCGATGATAGTCCCACCGTAATTTCTCAATGCCTTTAAAATATTATAATTTCTTATTTTGTTGGCTTTCCCACCTTAGTGTAATGCACTAAGAATTTCTTGGCATGTGCCTCTAATTTTGACCCACAAACCAAAGAATTTAAATATTCCCAAGGATAAATCATTTCCAAATTAGATTCTCATTATATCAATGTTTCCTTAGGAATCCCAGCCTTTGAGAATGCCAAAATATTCTCCAGACTGAATCCGAGAGGATTTTTGACCAAGATAAAGAGAAATATAAAACTATGATTGTTAAATCCTGGCTCAAAGCCAAGAAGAAAGGGCCCTCCAAGTTTCCCAAAACACTCTATAGAATATATTTCATGGAAGAACTTTTAGACATGATCACACTACTAGGCGGATAATGTGCATGTCATCCACTAATGAGTTCCAAAATTATATGTGTATATATATCAATATGATATGTGATGAAAAATAGTGGTTAAACTAGGGGAAATCATCTAGGAAAACCTGACTCTACAACTAATTAATGTACATAAAATTAGAACATTTCACTTGACTACTTACTTTATGTACACTATATCAGCGAACAAGGTATGGGTAGGATTATTTGGGCAAGAGAACAAGTAGAATGCACCAAGTATATGAGTTGTACACTTAAGTCTCCTATGAAAACAACCAAAATCATCATAGGAGAGTAAATGATGCTTTCACCATGTTCTTAGTCGACTTCTTAAAGTAAATGTGGTGAGATGGTTTCCTCATAGGAAAGGCAGCTGATTTCAACATATGGTAGCCTCTTCATTCAATTCGGGAAGTTCTCATACTTCTAGACAACTAGATTTGAAAGGAGTACCAAATAAATTACTTATTTATTATAATGACAATTTTATTCTAGTTGAACTTTATAGACAGTTTGATGTACTTCATAGAACCTGTAGGGACAAAAATATATTAGGTATTCAATTTCCCATCTCACTAGGAAACTAGACTTACATGTCATCTCTCCGTGCTCAAAATGTCGAGAGCTCCATTTAAGAGTTCAAATTTCATACTTATAATAAGATGGCTTCCTTTGACATCAAAGGATGTATTTCAAAAAATCTAAGGATGACCTAATACCATGTTCCAACATTTTAGGACTACTAGAAATAGTGCGCTAAAGAGTATGAGGTGAGGTGAAGATTCTTCAATAGATTATGATTACAATAAATCTAGGATATTAATTTGTATACTATTCTAGAAGGATTAGAGGATGTTGATTCAGATTTGTATTCTATAGAATATATAAGCTATATTAAATATACTACTCTTCCTACCACTAATTGGTCTCATAAGGAGATGGATACTCCTAATTATTTGAACAACCCAATACTCCTAAGAACAAGGCATTGGTATAATAGAAATATCAAATAATTCAAAGAATCAATGAAAACATCTTCCTCTCAAGAAGAATATACTTCACATAATGGTGTTCCAACCAAAAACACTCCTTCCTCCTCACCCTTGGATACATGAACTAAGGTGTACATGAAGAAATAAAAAGAAACATAGGTAGATGATGAGTCATTTTATTTCTTTTTTAAAACACCTCATCTAATGTATTCTGTTTAGCCAATTATACCCCTGAACTTATATTTCCCGGTGATAATGCTGAAAATTTCCATTATAACTTGAACTTATGGCATAAATATTAGTTAATATAATTATTACTAACTCTTATCTTTTTTATGGATTATAAGTATGCATTTATTATTTTGATTGCAATATGATGTTAAATGATGTTGTGTATAAATTCCATCATTGTTTCCAAAGAAGTTGTTATATGCAACAACTAACATTCAACAAAGGATCCACATGCAGCAACTAACATGCAGCCAAAGGAACTCATTCACATTAAAGAGATCACATACAACAACTGAAATGCAGCCATAGGGACTTGTCTGCATCAAAGCATCTACAGCCAAGAATGTCACACACATACATGAAACCATGATTATGAGGAGCATGCCCAACATGGAAATTACACTTAAGCTCGTATGTCTTGAATAAGAAACAATTATGAGAATAAGAAGATGAATCAATGCCATCACCTGATTATGCATTAAAAATCAAACATATAACTAATTGATTTAACTCATAATTTTATAATTAGTTGATCGAATGATCGGTTAGTTATGTTATTTGATTGTATGAGAAGATCTACTGAATAGTTATGTTGTATGCATGTAAGTTTCTAGATTTTTCACTTGTAATCTTCATGCTAATGAAATAAGAATCTAGGGTTCTATTAATTTGTTGTAGACATAGGCCTTAGGAGGGATTAACACCCAAGGTAGGGCCCACTTGTGGTTTTTTAACCCTCTCCTTTTGTTTGTTGTTTTAATTCCTCACATGATTAGATTAGCAGTAGTCCATTTCTTTATCTATGCTTTATTTTTACATGCTTTGTCATTAGCCATAGTATTTACTTTCAATCATAGTCTAGTTCATTTCTAGCATTGTTATTTCTTAATTGTAGTGACAACAATTTACCTTTACACCTCCCAAACATCTATAACTATGCATATAACATTGAAAATATTGAAAGTTTACGTCCCTAGGTCTGATAATTAAATGATTGTAGATTAATGAATAACATATTAATTGCTACAAGTTAATTTACACCACCATTTTTAGCATCGTTTCTAAGGATACTGCCAAGTTATAAGGTTTTTGAGAGGTTTTCATTTCTTAGAATAGTTTAGGTTTTAGGAAATTTAGTTCCAAACCAACCCCCTAACTAATTTTCCATTGATTGAGTTGAGTTAGTTGATGCATGCACCACCCAAGGGATGCCCATGGTATATTTTTACCTAATCCACAAGTAGCAAATATCTCTTCATATAACTTTGAGGATTTTGAAGAAGATGTCCTTGGTTTACTATTCGAAGATCATCCTCTAAGCGACAATTCTGAAGCTGCTGCTAAGTAGCCAGAGATGGTAGAAGAAGTAGATCAGAATGCTTGAAATGGGGCAACCAATTTTGAGTTCCCCATTATTGACAATAATGTAGCTACTGCTATGAAGAATATTTCTCCCTCACCTTGCCCAATTTTCATGGATCAATGATAGAGGACCCAAACACCTTTCTATTTGAGTTTGACGTTCTGTGCAAGAGTTATGATTATACTACTAATGCACATAAATTGAAGCTATTTCCTGCTACACTCAAGGATGCAACCTTGAGATGGTTCATGGGATTGGGAAGAAATGTTGTAACTACATGGGCAAAAATGAAGGAGAAATTCCTTGATAAGTACCAAGATTATTATAGACCAAGTAGCAGAGGAGGTGATGAAATCTATAGAATGGCACAAAAATAGGATGAACCATTGGAAGACTATTTGGAAAGGTTCATGTTCTGCATTTAGAATTCAAGGCACACCAGACTAGTACATAAATCTATCAAATTCATATTTTTGAAGCGAATTACTGAGGAGGACATGGATTCTCTATACCTAATAGGAGTAAGGAAATTTCAAAAGATACTTTTGTAGAAATTTGTGAAGCCTATAAAAATTACTCAAGAGCTACTATGAAGAGGGTAATAAGTGTAAGATCAAGAGGTGGATCAACTACTAAAACAATTAGGGATATATCCGACTTAGAGATTTTCAACATGTTTAAAAACATGAAGTAGGAGATTGTCAATGATATGGCTAATCAATTAGATGTTCTACATGCCAAAAAGAAAAAGGAAGATGCAAAAGTAGCACTCATAGAGTACTTCCATGCATGTAAAAGGAAGAAATATGACTGTAGATGTAGAGAATTAACCAACATTTCTCAAGAAAGGGAGGCTTCACCTAATTTTAAGATGTTGGAGATAGAGGATGGGCAAGTTTTCTATTTTTCTCAAAGAAAACCATGGCCACCGAGGCAAGGAGGTATGACACAAGACCCTATGCATTCATTTCAAAATTGGTCTAATAATTCATATATGTAGCCCCCACCTTGGGCTAACCCTCAAGGTTGGGCCCCATATCCTAACCAATATCAACAACAATGGTAACCTCAATTCCAAGGCCAACCACAAAAACAATGGCAAAAACCTCCTCAATCATGGTAGCAACCTTGGAGAGGGGGAAAAATTTGCAATAACCTCCAAATTACCAATAATCTTATCAAAAAAACCTCCTTATATGTAGCATCAAGCTCGATGTTGAAACTCGAAAGCAGCTCTCAACCAAAAGCTACCCAACTACCAACTCAGCCAACACCTAACCCTAACAATAAAGTTACTTAGCCATCCTATTCCACTAAACTAGCTCAATACCCTACCTATTCTGTTGATGTCAAAAATATCCATCTTTTCTTAGGAAGAGCACTTCCTCCACCACTAGACCCATAATTAGTAAAATTACAAAAGAACTACAATTGCTACATATCAATCCATAGCAAATCCATAATTCACCGCGTACTAATCTATAACAACCTGAGAAAAATTATAGTAAGGGTAAAACACAGGTAATGAGCCACCATTTCCTAAAATATTACAAGAAAAGAAGACTAACCTCAAATAAAAATCTTATTATGATTTTTTTCTTCTAAATTGAAACACATTTGTATCAAAATTTCTTTGCTTCAAGATATTAAGGATGTGCCCATCTATAATAAATTGGTTAAATACATATGCATAAAGAAATCAAGTAAAAGAGGAAATATCCAACTACTATACATGTCATTGGACAACTAGTTTATATTATGCTTGGGAACTCAATTGTTCCCAAATACATAGATTCAGGAAGTCCTTTGGTAAATTTTATGATCAATGGCACAATGATCAAGAACACACTAATTGACTTGGGGACAACAATAAATGTAATGAAAAAAACTATGGATGATTTGGAATTAGAGGGACTTGTTATCCAAAATGTGCCCCCTGCTCATTTTGTGGCTAACTCCTCTCATTCTTCCCTCTCTTGTGCCTCAGTCACAAAATTTTGCTTTTTAAGCACTCAAAACCTTCTGGAAATGACACCATTGGATAGAGCTCTTTCTCAGCTTTCCAGAAAGGTAAATTTTTCCTCCTAACTCCATGTAGTTTTGAAGTTATGGCTCGGCGGGGTTTTTGGAAAAATTTCCCCTAGAAGGCCCGCAGCCAATCGGGACGTGCCACGTGTCCAAAGAAGTGTTGGTGCAAGAAATTTTTTTGAAGGGGCCCACACCTAATAAAATTTTTCCATGTGGCACCTGGATCAAGGCGGGGTGTGGGGAAATTTTGAAAATTTCTCCAAATGACCAAAAAGGTAAAAATTCAAAAAAATTTCCCGCCGACCCGATTTGGTCCTGTTTTGACCTAAAACTTCAAATCGCCATATCTTTCGATCCAGAGCTCATTTTTTCATGTTCTTTATATCAATGGAAAGATGGTGAAATTATCTACAAGATTCTAGGGTCAATTTTTCATTTTGGTGGAGTTTGGAGAGATAAAAAAAAAAACTCTTTTGGCACGTGGTCATGAACAGAAATGACGTTTCAACCACCGATTTTAATGAAGAATGGCTCGCATTCTCTCCCAGCATGGTTAAAAATGTCAGGGAATGGGTCTATCAGGTTGCCCATGCTATTTTGATGGAATTTTGGTCAATGGTTGAACCCCTTACATGTTTTCCCGTGTTTCTCTCTCATGGGGTCGTGGTTTGCACTGTAAAAGCCAGAATGAGTTCATTTTGCAAAGGGGAGACACTTTTTCAGCTCTGATAACTTCCTTTTTCTTCCTCCTTGGTAGAATTTGTGAAGAAATTTTACCTTTCCATGTAATTCAGCACCTTTTCTTGCCTCTGGATCACTGTAATGTATTGTATTAGATCTGAGATGTTGATATATGTTCTGTGATTAAAATCCTTCAATCCTTTCATATATCTATCATTGCTTTCTTAATCTTTCATTACATTTTGAGCATTTTTGCATGTTTTGTGCTGTGTTTACTTGTGGATTGTGTATTTCATGCAACATCGGTGTCTACAACTCCTTTGGTGCATCACCTATTAGCATTAGTTCTTTCTTTTTGCGTTTTCTATCCTTGTCCCTTTGGAATTTAGAGTAGATTTAGGAGTTTAAACCTCTACAATTGTGTAAGTAAAAATATCTGATCAGAGGAGTTGAGAAACCGGCCTCTAATTTGGATATTCCTCTTCCATTTTTGCAAGTCCCACACTTAGGAAGGGGATTCAATGTTGTGCAATCACACTGGATGCTATGTATGATCAAACTAGAAATCTGGTCAACATCTAGGGTGCTTTGCTGATTTGCAACAACAGCTTTGGCATGCCGGTGGGACCTTAGAGGTCTTCCAATTTATCTTTGATAGGTTGGTGTGTTCTGTTAAAGATTCAACCTTTTGGAGGCACTTTCAAAAGCACATCTAGCGACTCCATCCGGTAAACAACTCATTCTCTAAGTTCTGCACTGCTTTTCCATTCATTTCCATCCATTCTTTTTCCATCATTTTCATTCTTTTCCATTCCATGAAGTTGTGCAATCATGACTTCATTTCCATCATGGAATTCACATTTACAACAGCAGTATATCACACCTCCAACATGTTTTACAAATCCTCCAAATCAGCATATCTACCCATATGAGCAGCAGTGCCAAAGTCAGTTTGGTTGTGAAGCACATCAAGAACAAGGGTACGCATGCAATGAAGACAATCAAATGGAAGATGTAGATTTTGTGGAAAAAATCCAAAAGATGGAGGCAAAGATGGTGCAATCAAGAGCAGTAGCTCAAATGAAGGATTTCAGAATTAGTTGCAGGACTCCTTGTCCATGGGGAGGCCCTTTTCCAAGACACTTCAGCCCTCAGGAGAAGCTGGACTTTATGATGAAGATGTTGCCCCAACTTGCACAATGGACAACAAAAATAGAGGCCTATACACTTGGTGTTGAACAACCTTGTCAATGGGTAAGTTCTACACCATCATCTGGTTTTTCTCTTCCCATTACTCAAGAAGCATCATCTCATTTGGAATTTCAAATTCTAAATCTAGTCAATGCTGCCCCAGGAGTTGAATCCATTTCCCCATTCCCTAGTCTTCCACCCCATCTCAATTCTTCTGTCCTTTTCCCTTCCAAACAGCCATTCCCTCCAAATAAACAAGAGTTCCTACCTCCTCCACCACCACAAAAATTGCAAAATCAATTGAGTTATAATCCACTTCTCCTCTTGCATTCCCAAATCCATGTTGGGAGGATAAAAATCAGAATGCCAATCAAGGAAAACAACAAAGAAAAAGAAAAGCCAAACAAAGATGAAGAAATTCAAAGTCTGAAGAGTTGGGCTCTTAAATTTGGGATGAAAAAGATCCCCTTGATGGTTAAGCCTTTAGAAAAGGTTGGAGTTGGAGAACAAGTGGTGGTTAGGACTGAATTTGCTTTGCGGGAAGAAGAGAAAAAGAAGAAGCAGATCAACAATCAGTTTTCTCGAAAGTAGTGTCCATGTTAGCATTCTATTTGAAGAGAATGTTGATTCAATTCAAGAAATCATCCATGGAGGAAGAAAGCTCTGAAGAAGATCCTATAGTCCCAACTTGTCCTCTAGAGTAGTAGATCGAAGAGTTTGACTTAACGAACTTCGTGCTAGAGGAAGAGTTCTATCAAGAACAAGATTGTCTTCAAGTATTAGAAGAGGGAGAAGTTGCTCCAAATCTAAAAGAAGAGGAGCACATTCTAGTTGTGGAGGAGAAAATTATAGATCCAAGGGCTTTGAGTGCAAAGCAGGCTACAAGAGAACCTTCAATTCTTCTTTCTACTTCATCTCTCTCGAGTTCTAGTGCTAAAGAAGAGTTTGATCTCTCAAACTCAATGTTGGAGGATGAAAGAAACCATGATGATCAAGTTACAGATCAAGAGGATACCATGGAGGAAGTTGAGCATTTGCAGTAGGACAACAATGAGGTAGTTTATCTGTCAGATTTGGAGGACTGTTTTGATGAAGAAGAACCGGTTGAGTTCCTACCATTCTCTCTTTCATCATCCACGTTCCAAACACCTGAGCCTACTGTCATGAAGGAGAGCACCCATTTGCAGCAGCCTGCATCTTATAGCAGCTCTTTGGAACCAAGATTGGAAGATTTTAATCTTTCATGTCCTTCATTGGAGGAAGAGAAAGGGCAAAAAGGTTCTACCTTTGCTTTCACATCACCCACCCAAGAAGGTCTACAAGAAGACTCCATTTTTGGAGTTGAAAATCAGAGCTATGGGCATATCAAATGGATCATACCTTGCCCAATAAGGTATTTGACTTCATTGGAGTCAAAGGAGAAGTCACAACCAGTCATGCTTGCTTCTAAGCATGAGGGTGAGCTACAAAGTGCCAAGGATCAGCTGTCATACCTCTTCAATCCAAATGTAGAGCAACTAAAAGAGGTATTGGATTTGTTTTCAGCTGACACCTTGATGATTTGGGTAGAAGACCAGCTTCTTGTTGATTTTCCACTCATCCAATCTGTCATGTTTAGTGCCAAATCAGTTGCATGGTTGCAAATTTTGAGAAAGGGAAGCTATTTCTCCCAACCAATTCCACAGGGTTTGTTTAGCCCACTTTTGCTTCTAGTTAGAGTAGGATAGGTAGTTTTGCTTTCAGTAAAATAAGTGCTTGTGCACACTCTACATGTTCCATTTGGAGCATGTATGATTTTCAGTTTTGTAAATAGTTTTGGTGCTGCTGGTTTTGCTCTTGCACAGCTGTTTTAAGTGGCATTTTGGTGAGAACAACTCTAAGTTCAATGGGTTTCAAGTGGCTCAGAGGGAATTTTTCAAGATATTAGGTTGGTTTCAGGTTATTTCTTATGACTCCATACCCAATGGATTGCTAAAAAAAGCAAAACCGGTAACTTCATCCAAAGTGGCAGATGACCCTCTCGAGTCGCCAAAATTGTTATCCAAAATGTGCTCCCTACTCATTTTGTGGCTAACTCCTCTCATTCTTCCCTCTCTTGTGCCTCAGTCACAAAAAATTGTTTTTTAGGTACTCAAAACCTTCTAAAAATGGCACCATTGGATAGATCTCTTTCTCATCTTTCCGTAAAGGTAAATTTTTCCTCCTAACTCCATGTATTTTTGAAGTTATGGCTCGGCAGTTTTTGTAAAAATTTCCTGGAAGGCCCACGACCCGTCGGGGCGTGCCACGTGTCCAAAGAAGTGTTGGTGCAAGAAAATTTTTTGAAGGGGCCCGCGCCCAATAAAATTTTGCCACGTGGCACCTAGATCAAGGGGCGTGGGGAAATTTTGAAAATTTTTCCAAATGACCAAAAAGGTAAAAATTCAAAAAAATTCCCGCAACCCGATTTGGTCCTGTTTTGACCTAAAACTTCAAATCACCATATCTTTCGATCCAGAGCTCATTTTTTCATGATCTTTATATCATTGGAAAGATGGTGAAATTATCTCCAAGATTCTAGGGTCAATTTTGCATTTTTGTGGAGTTTAGAGAGAGAAAATTAAAAACACTTCTGGCACATGGTCATGAACAGAAATGACATTTCAACCACCGATTTTAATGAAGAATGGCTTGCATTCTCTCCCAGCATGGTTAAAAATGTCAAGGAATGGGTCCCAGGTCACCCATGCTGTTTTGATGGCATTTTGGTAAATTTTTGAACCCCTTGCATGTTTTCCCGTGTTTCTCTCTCCTGGGTCATGGTTGGTTTGTAAAAGCCAGAATGAGTTCATTTTGCAAAGGGGAGACACTTTTTCAGCTCTGCAACTTCCTTTTTCTTTCTCCTTGGTAGAATTTGTGAAGAAATTTTACCTTTCCATGTAATGCAGCACCTTTTCTTGCCTCTGGATCATTGTAATGTACTGTATTGGATTTGAGATGTTGATATATGTTCTGTGATTAAAATCCTTCAATCCTTTCATTTATCTATCATTGATTTCTTGATCTTTCATTATATTTTGAGCATTTGTGCATGTTTTGTGTTGTGTTTCCTTGTGGATTGTGTATTTCATGTAGCATCAGGTGTCTACAACTCCTTTGGTGCATCACCTATTAGCATTAGTTCTTTCTTTTTGCATTTTCTATCCTTGTCCCTTTGGAATTTAGAGTAGATTTAGGAGTTTAAACCTCTGCAATTGTGCAAGTAAAATAGCTGATCAGAGGATTTGAGGAACCAACCTCTAATCTGGAGATTCCTCTTCCATTTTTGCAAGTCCCACACTTGGGAAGAGGATTCAATGTTGTGCAATCACACTAGATGCTAGTATGATCAAACTAGAAATCTGATCAACATCTAGGGGGTGCTGCTGATTTGCAACAACAGGACTAATACTAACAACCACAATATTTCATCTTGGAGGAAGATCAACAGCTTAAGCTCAAGGAGTTCCTCTAAGCCTCAAGGAGTTATGGAGGACGTAGTAGTAGTGGTAGACTATTAGTAGTACCTGCTGATTTTATTGTTCTTTAGCCAAAAGCAAGGTTGAGGATATCCTATCATCTTGGGAAGACCATGGTTGAAAACTATTGATGCATTCATAGGATGCAGATATGGTAATATGATTATCTCTAATGGAAGTGGCACAAAAATCTCATGATTTACCCCCTGCACAACCATTCAATGAAGAAGACCAAACCATTTGGGTTGAAGATCTAGAAGAAGACCAAAGCTCAATTCAACAACTCATGATGTTGGAGAATTCATGCAAAATTGAAGGGAAAGAAGAGGATGTTGTTCTTTCTAATGTCCTACAAAATAATTATGGGAAGAATGAAGAAGTAGATGGAAAATTATGGTGTATAAGTTGTCCTGAGAATCAAATACTACTACAAAAAAGCATTATGAACATTCTAGGTAAGAATTGTATCCTCCACCAACTTCTTCCACATGATTGTATATTGAATTCTATAAGTAGCAGTATATGTTCCATGACTGATCTCTCTAAGAAATTGTAAATTACTCTAGGAAAGCCACTCAATGTGAACAAAATGTTGAGCATGTAGTAAGGATAACTGTTAATTTCTCTTCTACAAAAAGACAAGACATCATTTGCATGGGACTATGGATATATGCATGGAATCCACCCTAAGCTATGTATACATAGGATATACATCAAAGACAGCTGCAAGCCAATAAGACAGCCACAAAGAAGAATGAACCCAACAGTGAGGGATATAGTGAAAGAAGAATTAAAAAATTATTGGATGTTGGATTCATATATCCAATTTCAGATAGTAAATGGATTTCACCTCTTGTCATTTTACCTATGAATAATGGTAAATGGAGCATCTTCGTAGACTATAGAGAGATAAATGCAATAAAAGGGATCATTTTCCACTCCCTTTCATTGATCGGGTTCTTGACACTTTAGTTGGTAAGAAATAATTTTCTTTTCTTGATGGCTATATTGACTACAACCAAATTCAAATTACGAGAAGATGACCGGAAAAGACCACATTCATGTGCCCATGGGGAACATTTACATATTTTGTTTTTCCTTTTGGTTTTGCAATATACTTGCTACATTTTAGAGAGAAGTGTTGAGAATTATCACAAATCTAACTAATAACTCTATGGAAGTATCTATATATGATTTTACAATACATGGAAGTAATTTTGATGAAGCAATGAAGAATCTAGACAAAGTTCTTAAGAGATGCAAGGAGCATAACCTGCCCTTAAGAAAAAAAAATGCTACATGATGATGTCTGAAGGAATTTTGTTTGGGAATTATTTATTATTTATTGGTTTTCGTAGATCTAGTAAAAATATTTGTAATTTTAAATCTTCCAACACAAAAAAAAAGAAGGATGTGAAGAGATTTAGGCCATGTTGGGTATGATAGAAAATTTATACAGGACTTTAGTAAGATTGCACACCATTATTTATCTTTCTAGGGAAGAAAGGTGCTTTTGAGAGGAATGAGAACTGTGAGATTACATTCTATACTTTGAAGCAAATGTTGACTTCTGAACATGTGTTAAGAGGACCATATTGGATTTTTCCATTTCACATTCATACTGATGCCTTAAATCATGCCATTAGATTTGTTTTAGGAGAGAAGGATGGAATTCTACACAATGTAATCTACTATGTCAATAAGAACCTGCAACATGCTAAACTTAACTATACAATCACAGAGAAATAGTTTTTACCAGATTGCATATTTCATTAACAATTTTAGACACTACATCACAGTTACCCAATATTTATTCACACTAACCACACTATAATTAAATACTTGATCAACAAACCAGTTGTAAGCAACAAAATAATTAGATGGTTACTACTCTTATAAGAGTTTGATGTCACCATTGTGGATAATCCTAGTAAGGATAACATTTTATCTAACTTTCTTCCAAGAATGTATAAAAATAATGAACACATTATGGATGACTCCTTCCCGATGAGCACTTTTTTCCATTTCCCTAAAACACCCCGTATGCTGATATAGACAATTATTTGGTCTCAGGTAAGACACCTCCACAATATTTATATTCTGAAAAGAAATACATTGTTGAGAAAAATGTGATTTTTTCTTGGATATCTGGTTTTATATTTCACATGGGGTATGATAATGTTATGAGAAGATTCATAGATGATGAGAAAATATATGATGTCCTTAAATCATGCCATAGTGAACCATGTGGAGGACACTTTGTTGTAAAAAGAATAACACAAAAAGTGTTGACAATAGGGTATTACTGGCCCTACACTATATAAGGATGTAACATTATATAACAGGAGGTGTGATAAATGCCAAAGAATGGGTAAGCTTATGAAGTTAGATGAGATGTCATTATAGCCTCAATTAGTATTGCAGCCATTTGACAAATAGATTTTGGAATTCATTAGTCATATAGATCCTAAATATCAATATAAGGAATACATCTTGGTGTGCACATATTACCTCACTAAATGGACAAAAGTGAAAGCATTTCCAAATCAGAAGAGTGAGAAATTTTCTAAATTCTTGTATGACCACATATTCAAGGTACACACTTTACTGTTGAATTTATTTTTGATCTAGCTAAGGAATATGAAATCAAACATAGGAAGTCTACACCTTATCATCCCCAATATAATGGCCAAGTTGAGGTGATCAATAGGAAATAGAATCCATCTTGACCAAAACTATTTCACTCCACCATAAATATTGGGCATATAGACTTCCAGAAGTAGTTTGGGCATTTAACAAAACTTGGAAGATAACAAAAGGATTCACACCATTCAATCTTTTATATGGTAATACTATTGTTCTCCCTATTGAATTTGAGCATAAGACATTGAGGACTGCACTTGAACAAGGCATATATTTGTCTAAAGCTACAAAGAAGAGGATTATCTAACTCAATGAAATGGATGAAATGAGGATACAAGTTATACATAATACAAAGGTGGTACAAAAGCAAAGGATCAAATGACATGACAAATTCATCAAAACAAGGCAATTTGAAGAAGGTGATTGGGCTCTCTTATTTGACTCCAAGTACAAATACCACATGGGAAAACTCAAGACAAGGTGGCTAGGTCCATATGAGATTGAGAAAATATTTCCCAATGGAGCTGTAAAACTCACCACCATAGATCCTATGAGATTAAAATTACTAGTGAATGGTCATAGGTTGAGGTTGTACAAAAATCCAACTGATAAAAGAAACTTCATACAATAATTCGAGGTGGTCAAAGTAGAATAGAGATGAGAACATTAGAGTTAAGATCATAAGTTGAGCCTGTTGATTCATCTTCTAAAATTGTTGAGGAATTACATGTTTAGTAGCCTTGATATATTTAGCTTGTTGAATACTCCAAGGGTGAATAAAATTGATGTGATCATCCCTCTTGGTGATCAACACCACTCAACTAACATGTTTTCTATTTTGTAGGATTTGATGTATTTGTTACAAGAAGTTTATGGTCTTTGAAATAAAGAGATGGTGTAAAGACTAAATGTCCACTTGCAACAAAAAACATCAAAGTTTTGTTTTGTTTTCCTTTTGGTAGAACTTATGATTTCATGAAGAAAATAAGGAACAAACTACATGTATAAATAGTGATGAAGATGACTGGCACTAGAAAAATTCATTATTCCCTCTCTAGGAATTAATTGATTTCATTAATGGGCTTTCAACATGACATTATATACACTTGTAGCACTATAAAAAAAAGTCTGCAACATCGTGGTACCTCAACATGCAACATTATGATAGGTCTACTTATAACAAAAGGTGTAATTACACATGTAATCATCATCCAACACATTTCTCAAGATAAGTGCACTCATTTCACTTTAATAAAGTATCGATAGAATGATTATGTTTAATTAATGTTTATGTCATGTCATGAATGTCTTTAATTAAGCTATTATATGTTGTTACCTTTCACCCTATGAGTTGTCACTCCACGTCACCCCACTTTATCATAAAACCTCACCTCACATGTTTACAACCCTCAAATCAAATTATTACATTCTTTTTTGCATTGTGTGTGAGTCGGTCACAAAATTTAAAAATTAAAGTATTCATAAACTTTCCCTACTCAAATTCTTGCATCATTACTACAAAAATGTGATATTTTTCCTATCGAAGCTAAAGGATTTTGTAAAATTCACCATGGGAGGGGATTTTATTTTCCATGAGCCTATATACCATTTATAACTCTGTAACTAGCCACAAATATTTCATTATTTTCAAGATAGTGGATGGATGGGATATATCAATAAGTTCCAGGGTTTTGAAAAACCCATGGTAACAAAATTTTATGGCACATTCAAAGACTAAGAGGCTACTATCAAAGGTTTAACATTGAAAGTGGATGACAATATTTTAGTTGCGAATGTGGCTTCTGAAGAAGGTGATATTTTCCCTGAGAAGGAAAACCTAGATGTAGCTCAACGATAATTTGGTGATGCAGATGATAACTTCATAACTGATAGACAAGGTACATTTTACACTTCTCTGAAACCATTTTGGGTTGATGTTTCCAATTACATAATCAAATACTTTACCTATGAGGGTAGATACTCTAGGTTGAATATTGTCCATTTCAAGTTAATCATTTGAAGAATGGTAGACATGTTAATATTCCCAATTTCTTAAATGAAAGCTTGAAAAGGATGAGTAGAGAGTCACAGAGAGGGAGGTCAAATTTGTCTCACCATTGTCTTATCACTTTGATTGTAAGACATACACTGGAAAGAAAACACCTGTATTGAAATGGGAAGATTTTTCCAGGTCAAAACACATTGATGAGTTATTGGGAAGAAGGAAGAGAAGAATAAGTACTAGTAGTTCTTCAACCCATATAGTTGCACCCATAACTTCCACTTCTTAGTCTAAACCCGCAACTTTCACTTCTCAAGCCAAAGAACCCACTATTTCTGAAATTACACCACATGCTGAGGAGAACACAATTTATATATCCCCTGAGAGGATTCTAATAGCTGAAACCCTACTTGGATTTTCAACCCCTGAATCATCCACCTCAAGGAGTAAGAGAAAATGTTCCAGGCCTACTCCTAAATCTTCCAAGTCTACTCCATCTTCCAAATCCACTCCTACACCACCTAGGTGTTCTCATTGCCTAAGAACTAGAAAGACAAAAACATCAAAAGCCACAAAGCTTGAAACCATAGCACTTGATAGTGATAAATAAGTGGTAGAAGAGAATATTGAGGCCACATCCATGGAAATAGATAAGCAAGGTATTGATGTTGAAATTTAGGAGCCCATGGAGGGTATGGAAGATAAGAAAGGAGGATAAAGTGGTGATAAAATTGTTCAGGAAAGCCCTATTGAACAACATGCAGAGGAATTTCATGCTGGGAAACCCATGAGAAGCATGAAGGAGAAGGAGTTTCCTAGAAATTGAAGACACAACTTATAAAGCCACAAATGATGAAGATAAGATAGAGGAAGTCCATGACCACATAGTGCTTGAGACATAGACTAATGAGATGAAAATTGGGGATGATATGCTCCATGTTCTTGAAGAAATTATTGACAATATTGTTCATAGTGTTGAAATAAAATAGCCACCTGAGAAGATTGCGAAGGTATAGGGGAATGTTCCCACAATTATTGAGGAGACAATTGAGAAAATATTAGAGCCTTCTTCTCCATTGTTTCCACAAGATAGCCTGTAGCCACATGTTATCATCAAATAAATTTTCAAGGAACCTCTAAAACAAGCTTGTATAAATATAGGAACTCATAAAACCTTGTTAGATTATTGGGTGCAACAATTTGAAAACTATGTTAATAGGTTGCAGTAAAAATGGGAAAGGGAGAAGGAAGAATTAATCTTCCAACATCAACATGACATTGAGTAAAAGGAAAATAATCTTAAGGCTAAAGATAAGGAAACTTCTAGGGTCAAGAAAAAATAGGAAGATACAGTCCATGTGACCAATGACATACTTAAGTGTAGGACACCTTCTAACATTTATGACAATTTCTTGAAAGAACAAATGTTGTAGTTAAAGTATACATGTATCAAATCTTATATTCCATTTGATATTAGTGGAGCCAGACCTTTCTTTAGAATATATCTAAAAATTCCTCATGAAATTCAATTGTTATTATGTGAGTTGTATATGTACAATTATGCCTTGGAATATGATAGGGACTAGATCCCAGTACTTTATATTGGAGATGTTCCAATTAAGGCACTATGTTCTTATTTTAACAATGAATTATACAGAGAAAAGTATATGGAGGAATACATGAACTTGTCAAAAGTGCAACCATTAATGATCAGAGGTGAAGCTCCCAATATAGGGGAAATTATTAAACAATATGGAAAATACATGGAACACATGGACATTAAACATCAAGTGCACTAGATGAGACATGAAGCTCATGAAGAATCCAAGGACCACATCAAATACAATGTTAGATAAATAGTACATGCCTACAGAACACATTGGTAAGAGATGTCCCCAGAAATGCAAAGAAAATAAATGCACTCTTATCCCAATATCATTCCAACCTTAAGGAGGGTAAATGCATACATTGAAGTTTCTAAAGGATGTGGAAAAACTTGGTTTCCCATTGGTTATTATCCACCAATATTCCACTATCCTATACCACATTAGTCTGGTAACAAGGAACTAGATGAGGAAATACATGACAGATTCATGGAAAGATACAGAAGGAATGCATGATACTTCTTCATCGAGCCTGAAGGAACATCTACCCCAGTTGATTTCAGACATTTATCTAGCATCATACATATCCAGGAGAAAAAAACTTGAGGAGGAGACAAATTAAAATGAATGAGGACATTCAAGATGTTAAGTTTGGGGGTGTGATGAGTCGTTTTATTTCCTTTTTAAAACACCTCATCTATTGTATTCTGTTTAGCCAATTGTACCCCTGAACTTGTATTTCTTGGTGATACTGCTGAACATTTCCATTATAACTTGAACTCATGGCATAGATATTAGTTAATATAATTATTACTAAATCTTACCTTATTTTGTGGATTATGAGTATGCATTTATTCTTTTGGTTGTAATATGATGTTAAATGATGTTTTGTATAAATGTCATCCTTGTTTGTAAAGAAGTTGTTATATGCAGAAACTAACATGCAACAAAGGATCCATATGCAACAACTGACATGCAGCCAAAGGAACTCATTCACAACAAATAGGTCATCCACAACAACTGACATGTAGCCAAAGGGACTCATCTACATCAAAGCATCTACAACCAAAGGAGGTCACACACATACATGAAACCATGATTCTAAGGAGCTTGCACAATGTGGACACTACACCTAAGCTCGCACATGTTGATAGAAGAAGAAGTTATGAGAAAAAGAAGAAGACTCAATGCCATCACCTAATTATGTGTTGTAACTCAAAAAATAATTAATTGATTTAAATCATAATTTAATAACTGGTTGATCAAATGATCAGTTAGTTAAGTTATGTGATTGTATGAGAACATCTATTGAATAGTTCTGTTACATGTATATAAGTTTCTAGATTATATGGTTAAGATATTTTAGTTAATCCAATTGGAACTCCTATTAGGACTCTATCTCTTCATTTTTCTGATGTAATGAAAGACATAAAAGAAGGAAATATTAATGATGTAGATATATACATAGAGGGAGATAGATAAATAGATTTATCCTTAGGTAGAGAATCAGCTATATTTTTAATTTTAATCTTCATGATGATGAAATAAGAATCTATGTTTTAATTGTAGTGACATTAATTTAACTTTACACCTAGCAAACATTTGTAATTGTGCATACAAAATTAGTAATATTGAAAGTTTTCATCCCTAGGTTTGATGATTAAATGACTATAGATTAATGAACAACATATTAATTACTGCAAGTTAATTTACACCACTAGTAGAGAAGAAAGAAGAGATGCATGGGAAAAGGGTTGAACAAGATCAAATTCAAGAATTAATTCATGAAGATGCCTCTTCCCCTAAGAAAATACCACATCCTTCCGAGGAGAAATAAAAAGGTACCTAAAGAAAAATGGGATGAAGAAAAAGAAAAGTAAGGTGAAGAGAGTGAAGAAGAAGATGATGAAGAATAAATAATCGATCCGATACAGTAAAACTGATGTTTCTAGGCCCAAATTGGAAGTTAAAAGACCACCCTTTTCTTTTATGGTGACTTTCACTCTTGATGTCTTTACTTCTAAACTTCCAAGTTCCCAAATTACCCTTACATTGCCTCCTCCATCAATTTCTTCAAGTGATTCTTTCGTTTGGGTTCAACCCATGATTGACAGTAGATAAAGAAAGGAAAAATATCATATTAAAGTTCTAAAGATTGATGCAATGGCTTTCCTCCTTGGTATAACTTCTCCCCAAGAAATCAAAGATAACTTCTAATCCAGTTTCATATTCTAAAGTACATCAATTCTTAAATATGGATAAACAAAAATGGGACAAAATTGATAAAGAAATATCCATGTATGAATTGGAACTCACAAATATTTCACTCTAGGGAATCAACTACAAAAGGAGAAGTGTATAACCTTATAGAAACAATATCCAAGGTTATTGAGAGAGTCGAGAAAGGGAAGAAAACTCAAGAACAACTTGAGGAACAAGTGAAAATTCTTTTAAATTTCATCAAATGTTTCCTTTCATTAGACAATACCCGTCTCTATCCTACTCCTCTCTCCCCACTTCCACCCATTTATGCCACTTCCAGAATAGAGTCAAACCCATCACAAAGATTCATATGCATGATGCATTTAGAAAAGAATTTGAGGCTTGGGTTGAATGAATTCTATTATATGGTCTATAATTCATTGATGAAGCATACAGGGTATATGAAAATATCACTTCTACCCAAGAGAAAATTAATTCTGAATTGACACTATTTATAAATAACTCAAGATTTGGGTAGATTGCATGTATGATCTTCATAGAATGAGCTCAACAGATGAGAAAATACTTCTTTCTCATAAAAGTTTTGATGATTCAAAGAGAATATTTTCTAAGACTTGGACCTACAATGTAGAATTGACAATTAAGGTTCTTGAGGAGGTTTTAACCAAGTTAAGGACTATGACGAGAAAAGGGTTAATTCTTGAAAGAAAAATCTTCATTAATCTGCAAGATCTTCTCTATAAAATATTTAAGGAAAATTCGGTAGAGAAAAATCTTGTACACCAAATCAAGATAAATTTTAAAACACTCATCAAAGAGGATCTATTCAAATAAGACTTATTCAATAAGGAAAAGATGGAGGAACTCTCATAACTTTAAAATGTCATTATAGAGGCAATAAAGGGGCTTGTGTAAAATGGTGAAATTGCCAAGGAAATGGATTATGCTCTTGGAAGATGGTTAACCTCTATCATAAACACTTAAGAGCATGGAGATTTAAACTATTGTGAAAAAAATTAGAATACAAGTGCTAAAGATAAAGGATCCATCCTCGCTTGTTCCTACTAACCCTTTCCATATGTAACACCTTTGACAAACTATTATATTTCTATTTTGCATTGCAAGCATTGACATGTGATTTTCTTGATGCAGTGTGCTCCTTTTCTTGTTGAAAATCATGCTTGCTAGGGATAAATCATTTCTGCTCTTGGATTCATTAGACTGAAATGTTGATGCTTGTAATAATCCATTTTTACTTTGGATAGGTGAGTTGTAATCTAGTTAAGATGGTTACAAACTTATCTCTATTAACTGAATCATCTTTGGATCAATTCCATTGATCCAAGGAATGTTTTAAATCTCCTTACCAGTATAAATGGTAAACTGACATTCATAGGTTGAGAGATGTAGTGGACTAAGATTTTGTATGTTTACAAATTCTTTTGGTCTTGTAAGATCATGCCTACATTTAGTTGTATGTTTTGTGCTCGGAGCTTTAGGATTGATCTCTTCAATAAATTTAATGTCGTTAAGTGGAACGAAGCACCTTCATGAATATGAAGGGAATATAATTCTTAAACCTATGGGATTTATCCTAATGGTATTCTAAACTAAGGTAAATGTAACTATTTCCTAAGCTATGTCTACTTATTTGGGTGACAATCTATCCTAAGCTTCATATTCTATGTTGGGATGGGAAAAACCTAAGGTGATGTTAGGTATACTCTTAACCTATTACCTAATACTAAATTGGTTTGAATAATAACCTATCTTAAGTTAGCAAATTACCTAAGGAAATGTTTATAAACCTAAGGTAATTAATTTCTAGACTAACCTAAGGTCATAACCTAAGTTATGGAAATCTATCCTAAACTAATGAAAGGGACCTAGGATCGCATGGCAAGTTGGTGATAGTTTCAAAGGAATTTATTCAATTTGATTTTTTTGAATAAATAAGAATTACTACCAGTGTTGGCAGAGACATGTAAACTTGGTGGAAGCTTACGTGGAATAATATTTAACCTTAGAAATGCATATAGAGGTTGAAATAACATTTGCCAAATTTGGGAGGCAGTGGAAAGGAGAGATAGGTAAGAGATTGGGGAGTAATGGCATTAATGAACCTCAATTTTTACGAGAAAACCATCTTGGAAACAATGAGGGTGGATTTTTTGGAGGTTGTTTGGTCTTGCATGCCTTACAATTTTTTCTCTACATGGAGCTATCTAGTTCTTCAAACCAACAGTTTGACTTTCACTTTGTGGCTATTTTTGGTTTCCCTAGTCTATTTTCAATCCAAGGAAAGTATATGAGGCATTGGAGAAAGAGATGTTTGGTTTTTGATCTTTCTTGGAGGAGAAAAAGAGTTGGAAGCTTGGCTAGAAGTCTCCTTTGAATTGGTAGAAGCACTATCAGGCATGATAGGCTCTACCCATTAAGATTTCTTGCTTTCCTCTAAATGTTTCATTAAAATAACTCTGCTCTCATGAGATAAATGGTTACATGTTTTTTCTGGTTATTTACTTTCATGATTGAATGAATCTCTGTGATTTTTGGATATGAATCCATTGCATGATAATGTTAGTCTTTGGATGTTTTTCTCTGCGCAAGTTCAATGGTGATATGCATATGGAACTTTTGAGGCTTTGTGTTTGTTTAGAACTCATATTCGAGGCTTTGTGTTTGTTTAGAACTCGTATTCGAGGCTCTGTGTTGTTTAGAACTTGTATTTGGGATTGTCTTCTTGAAAAGAGATTGAATAAATGGTTTTAAATTGACCTTTAACTAATAGTCTCTTTTTAAATATTCTCCTTGATGCATCTTGAGTTTAGAAAGGTTGTAGTAATTATGTCCCAAACTGTACCATTTACTTTGAACATGTAATGGTGTGTAAATGTTTGAGGATATTCTTCTCTCCTCTGTTCCAAAAACACATGTCTTGTTTGAAATTCTTTGATTGTTTTGATAGAAGGATGCTGGAACTTTTATGGAAATGTATCTTGTTGTGAGGATATAGAACCTTTGGTTCGAGATTGTATTGTTACTTACCCTTCAATGTGAATTCAAAATCTTTTGAAAGTAGTTGATAATGAGTTTTCAAAGTATATGGAAGTGTTGTGTTCGTACTTATACTTGTGTTAATTTGATTGGAACAATTACCTTCTCTAGCCTTGATCTTTATGTGCTAGATGGAGCTGTGAAAGTTATTTAGTTGGGATTTTTGTTATAGTTTGAGTTTGTGAGTAATGTTGAAACTTGTTTGACTTAAAACTTGTGTTAGGTTTTCGTATTCTCTTTCAGATCCATTTGAATGGATTTCTAGTTTTTAAAGGAGATAGGAGTTGAATACTCTTGTGGAATGTATCTTGTTTTGCCAAGATTTGTACTTCTGCTTTAAAACTGTAATTGTTTACTTTCTCTTCTGAATGAACTCGAACTTGTGTTCAAACAATGTTGAATAGATGAACCGAGTTAGTGTTGATATTGTTGTTCTGATAAGGTTTGAATTCATAAGGAAAATAGAAGTGTTGTTTTCTATAAACTTTGTGTTTGGTTTTGTATTCTCTTTTGAGAACTATCGAAAGAACTTCTAGGTTTTAAATGGGATTTGGAATTCTATTGATGAAACACTGGTGAATGAAACCTAGGATTGGATCCTTTCTATTGAGTTTCCTTTAACTTTTGTAAAGTTAAGTTCATTTGTTTGAACTTCTCTGTAGATCGACTCTCTTCCATGTTGTAGAGTGATTACTATCCTAGGCCTATTCGACTTCCTGAGTTTGGTTTTCTGCCCTTTCTATCTTGTATGAAATAGTGTGAACTCACTCTTCAGAAATGGAAACTTCCTTGTGGATTGTTTAGTTTAACTTGTTACTAGTTGGCTGTGAAAGTTCATGGGAATAGTTATATGTTTAGGAAACTTTGGGACTGTCATTTTTGTACTGGGAAAACCAAATCATCCCCATCTGACCTAGCTTGATTTCGGATAACTTTTATAGAACAACGGTCATGTCGAATAGGGAAGTGTGTAGTTGAGTCTATCCTATAGAAAGGAAAATGTAATCATTTCTAGTCTGACTGTTTTGAATGAATGAGTCATGCATCATTAGGATATTGTTTTCAGATGGACTCCTTTCTATGCACTCAATAATATTATGAATCTTCCTTGGATGGACATGAGTAAGAGATAATCCTTGTGTAAGTCTTGCTTTGACTTTTGGAATGTATGGTTTCAGATCTCTGAATGATATCTTCTATAATGTAGAATATACTTAAGGCTTGCAAGTAGGATGATGACTATTTTGATTCTCTCCCTTCTTGGATTGGTTTGGGATTATTAAATCAGATGTTTTCTCTTAAATGGTGAATCCTTTGATTGGTTTCCTTGATTGATGCAATTATGTAGGTAATCGGTTATGTGCTTTCGAACCTTTTTCCATATTTTAGATGAATGGTAAATCATGGATAGTCTGTATTGATTCTTCTTCTTATTTATTTAAGTTATAGGATGAATTATCCTAAATATGTACTATGTTGAATTGAATTTGTCTCGTACATGATTACGAAACTTGGTAAAATGACAATAAAGTTTTTGGTTCCAAAGTAATTATTTTTGTTACATAGTAAATTTAAATTCTGTATTTTAATTCAAAAAGAATTATGAAATAATTAGACGACAAGATCTATTTTTTGTTTTAAATAAGTAATTGATTGGGTCAATTATTATATGATATAATGTAGTAGTTGTTGATTATATTATGCTCTTTTCTTAAAAGTGATTTCAGACTTATTAATTGTACTTCTTTTATGATTGTTATCACTTATGCTTATTGGTATGGGATATTAATTGTTTCATTAAAGTAGAGTTGTTTTAATGGAACAATTAGTGGAATGCACTTTGTTTTAATGCTTAGTGCTTATCATGCTCAGTTCAATGAACTAACCCATGCTAGTAATTTTGCAGATGGACTTCGTAAGTGATAAAAGAAGGAATTTTTTTAATGATGTATTGGCTGATTTAAAGTCTGGTTCTTTTGTAAAGAATTTCGATTCATTCTTGAGTTGTATTGAAAAATAAAAGTTATGTTCTTTTATGATCTTAATGTTGATCGACATGCAATACACATGAAATGCATAGTCTTGTAAAGTGTATATTTTATCATGATGAATAAAAAGTTTGGAGACCGAGTCAAAATTGTAGTGTAAATTCTCTTGTACTTTGTATGAAGGAAATAGTAATTCTATCTCATCGATATTCTTTAGAACTATTTGTATACCCATTACTATTATCATTTAATAAGTTGGAATAAGGGAATAGTTCAATCCCCCTTACTAAGGTGTAACTTGCTAAGTGGCATAAGATGTCGTTCTCTATCTAAACAACTATAGTATAATAATGAAATATGTATTGGACATATAATTAAACTATATGAGTGGTGAATGATAAAAAGGTTATGTTAACCCTAATATCTAATCATGTAGAGGAAGACTCTTCCTCTCTTAAAAGAAGGAAAAAATAAAAGGAATGGTGGTTATGATCTTTAATCTTTGTACTTCATTTTATATAAAGTAAACACTAGTTAAACCTAGGTGGATGATACACCTTTAGACAACTAAGTTGTATTAAAATTAACCATTTGATGTTTTATGCCCTTGTTTTGGGATAACTTCTTGCTTTGCTTTGAGTTAATGAACATAAATGAAAACATGAGTTAATGAAGTTATTAATATCAAATCAGATTAATTATGGATAAAGAACTTAATGAATGTTGGAATTAGGGTTAGGCATGGTTACTGCAATCTAAATCTTAATCCAAATTTAATTATGAATTAATGACCACCAAGGGGTGTGTACATCGTGATGAAGCAGTTCTAATGGATGTTGGCACATGCCAACTGCATGACTGTACCTTTGAGAAGACTAAGGGCTTCTCGAGGATACAGTGTTGCAGTTGACATGTGGCAACACCCTTATGTATTTTTTCATCTAGATCTACACACATCTGGACTTGAACTTAGTTTCTCTCTAGGTCAAGTTAGTAGCATGATTAGAATAGGAAGTAGCTTTATATGACTATGGGTACCTATGCACATTCGGACGACTTAGCTTTAACTTAAGTTTGCAGCTAAACTCACTAATCATGCTACTAACTTGACCTATGCATCTCCCTATAAAAATTATGTCGCTAACTTAAGTTAGGGTCAAACCTTGGCAAGTGGACTGACAAAAGTCGGTAAAGACCATTCTAGATAATAGTAGATTGAGGTGAAGGATGTATTTGGAATTAACGAGTATCTCGTCTAGGAATAGTAACATGAATAGTATGTTTAAAATCTTTGGCCAAAGTATCGAAAGCTGCTGGTTGTGTTGTCCTATGTCACCAAGTTTAAAGTAATATGATGTCAGATGAATATTGGTAACAAATATTCAGATAGGTTCTTTGAATAGATCACTCAAGACTGGATCAGTGTAGGAAAACCAAGTATACGTAGTATACATAAAGTATTATATACTTTAAGACAAACATGAGAGATCGGTTAGTAAGTAACCTCGAGTCATGAAATGAGAGATCGGTAATTTACCAAGTCATTATAGTTGTATATGGTTATCTCATTTATGAGATTGATTGGCATGGAATGTGTGTTCTAAATTATGTTTTAATTAGAACATAGAACATGGTGTAAAAAAACTCCCTTTTTCTAAAGTCTTAAAATAGGAATGTTACATCTTGGTATCGAGCTGAAGGTTACAACTCTTTGAACTATTGTGTGTATAACATGATAAAACTTAAATTTTCTTGCTAACAGAAATGTAAAAAATAGAATAAGAGGAAATGTTGCAAATATTCCTCCACCAAGAAGAAGGAGCAATAACTACCCAAAAACTTAATGAGATCCTTGCTTCCCTGTTGGACACAAGGGATCATTTAGCTATACTTAAACAACAAGTAATGGGCAATGAGGAGGAAGAAGATGCTAGTAATAATAATCAGCCACCTCCTGAGGACAACACCAATTTAGGTGTTGATAATAACAATGTGAACATACCTGATCAGCCAAAGAACAAAAAGGCTAGGCTGGTAGCTAAACTCACTAATGATATAAAAAGGATAAGTCCACTCAAGTTTGATGGAACCACATTAGGAGATGGAGCTGAGAATTGGCTTAGTGAAATGGAGAAGTACTTTGCAATAAGAAATTTCTCAGAAGAAACAAAGGTGATATGGGGAGCATATCAGCTTTCCCATAAGGCATCTTCATGCTGGGACAACCGTAAGGATGAGTTGAATATTGATGAAACTAATATAACTTGCGATCAATTTAAAGGTTACTTTAGGAAATGTTGGCTACCATAACTTTATTATGATAAAAATATGATTGAATTGCATAACTTAGCTCAAGGAAAGCTAACTGTAATTGAGTATTAGGAACGGTTCACTAAACTCCTTAAGTATGTACCTCAGTATCAAACTGACAAGAAGTTCAAGATATGGAAATTCATCATGGGATTGAATCCCATTATAGGAGGAGAGATGGATGTTCACAACCCAACCACGAAGGAAGGGGTTGTTGGAAAAGCCATTCGGCAGGAACAGAAATTGAAGGAAATTTCTACTCATAAAGAGGAAGTAAGGAAGAAATTCCCCAACTCCTCTTCATCATCTCTTGCACCTAAGAAAGGACCATGGAATAAATTTGGAATGAAAAGTAATTTTTCAGTTGATAATAGTAAGAAAGCAACAACAAATAAGTCTGCTAGAAATGCATGAAACAACTTTTTCAAGAATAATAATAATGGAAAGAAGTCCTATGGAGGTTAGAATGATAACTCTAAGGCTGGAAATAAATTTGAGCCTAGAAAGGGACATATAGGAGGCTGTTATAACTATGGAAAAGATCATTACACAAATAATTGTCCTTGAAAAAGGATTATTGTAATCAACAACACAAGATACATGTTGCAAAAGTAGCTGAAAAATAGGACACACTCATAGAGGTTGCATGGTAAGTTATTTGGCATACCTATAACTATTATTTTTGATACCGAGCTACTGAATGTTTTATTTCTAGTAAATTAGCATCAAAACTAAAAATAAAATCTGGAACATGGATAAAACATGGACTATACATTATGGAAACAATGTTGTTCATATAGTTAGTATGTGTCTTTTTGGAGCATTCCTTGACTTACCTAGTTTTTCCACTGAAGTTGATATTTATGTTGCACCTTTGGGGTCTTATGATGTAATCATAGGTGTTAATTGGTTAGCTAAACATAAGGCAAAAGTGGACTGTTTTGAAAAACATATTAGTTGTTTAGATGACCTGCAAAAAATAGTAGAGATTCAGGGTGTGAAATGTGAGATTTCTATTAGGAAACTGTCAGCTATGCAACTTAAAAAGGCCAAAAATAAAGGTTATACCTTATATACAGTAAAGATTTTAGAAACTACTGAAGAGAATAGGGATGTCATGAAATAATATCCACTATTACGAAACTACAGTGATGTGTTTCTAGAAGAGTTACTAGGTATTCCACCCAAAAAAGAATTTGACTTCACTATTGAAATCAAGCTTGAAACTGAGCCTATCTCTAACGCACCATATCGAATGACTACTATAGAATTAGTAGAGCTTAAGGCTCAATTGCAAGAACTTTTTCTAAGGGTTTGATTAGAACGAGTGTTTCACCTTGGGGAGCACCAATAATTTTTGTGAAAAGAAGGATGTAACACTTAGATTGTGCATTGATTACATAACGTTAAACAAAGCAACAATCAAGAATAGATATCCACTCCTAGAATTGATGATCTATTTGATCAGATGTGTGGAGGATTGGTGTATTCTAAGATATATCTTCAACTGGATATCATCAATTACAGAGTAAGGATGAGGAAATTCATAAAACTTCTTTCGAACAAGGTATGGACATTATGAGTTCATAGTTTTACCTTTTAAATTAACAAATGCACCTGCAACTTTTATGAATTTAATGAATAATATATTTCAAGAATACTTGGACAAATTTATGCTTGTATTCTTGGATGACATTCTCATATATTCTAAAATTATTGAGGAACACCATGAGCATTTGAAGATAGTTTTATAAATTTTGAGAAGGAGATGATTATATGGTAAGTTATTTAAAGGTTCTTTCTATGACATGAAAGTGCACTATTTGGGACATGTAATAAGTAAGAATGGAATTGTTGTAGATCCTTCTAAAATTGTAGCTATAACTAAGTGGCATGGACCAAAGAATTAACATGAAGTTATAAGCTTTATGGGTCTTGTTGGTTACTATAGAAAATTTATAAAATATTTTTCTAAAGTGGTTGCACCAATAACTTCATTATAGAAAAAGGATAAGAATTTTGTGTGGAATAAGAAATGTGAATCTGCATTCAACTTTTAAGGAATAGTTAACATCAACACCTATTCTAGTGGTACCATACCCTAATGGAGATTTTACTTGCTGTAACAAATGCATCTAGGGAAGGTCTAGGAGGTATTTTGTTACAAAATGATCATGTCATAGCTTATGAAAGTAGAAAATAAAGTTACATGAGTTGAATTATACTCCACATGATTTAGAGCTTACCGCCATTGTTCATGCACTACAATTTTGGAGGCATTATCTGCTTGGTAAATCTTTTGAATTAAAAATTGATCATCTTGGGCTGAAGTATATTTTCACTAGGCCAAATCTAAATACAAAACATCAAAGATGGTTAGAGTTTTTGTCTCAATATGATTTTGACATAAATTACATCAAAGGTAAGGAAAATATTGTGGTTGATGCTCTAAGTCGTAGGAAGCACATTTCTGCTCTTATAACATTGAGAACTTGGTTTAAGGATGAAGTAAAAATGTCATGGAATCTGATTCTTACTTTCAAGTAAGTAAAAATAGCACTTGTTGTAGATCCAAATGATGTGAGGTATAAAGGTTTTCACTTTGACAATGAAAGAATATTAAGATTTGAAAAAGAGTATACATACCTTCATTAAATGATTTAAGAAAGAAATTTCTAGTAGAATTTCACAATTCACCTTTCTTTGGACACCCATGTATTACAAAGATGCTTTTTGATATAAGAAAACAATATTTCTTGAAGGGGATGAAAAATGACATTATAGATTTTGTGACACATTACTTAGAATGTCAACATGTTAAAGTTGAACATATGCATCCAAATTAGTTTATTGTATCCTCATAGCATACCACACTACAAATGGAAAGTAATAAGCATAGATTGTTTACAAGGGTTGCCTATGTTAAGAAATAAACATGATGTTATTTTGGTAGTTGTTGATAAACTAACAAAAGTAGCACATTTTATTGCTGGTAATCTAAAGGATGATTCTCCTGTTTTTGGCAAAGTAATTTGTACATGAAATATTCAGATTACATTGAGTACCTAAATTAATAATATATGATAGAGATCCTAGAATGACTTCAAGGTTTCAGAAAACACTTAATGCAACTCTAGGAACTAAGCTGAATTTCAGTTCTATGTATCATCCAAAAATGGATGGACAAACTGAAAGAGTTAATCAAGTTTTAGAGGATATGTTACGAATGTATTTTATGGATCAGCAATATAATTGGGAAGAGTACCTTCCAGTAGTTGAGTTTGCTTATAATAACACATATCATGCCTCTCTTAAGATGGCACCTTTCAAAGCACTATACAGAAGAAAATGCAGAACCCCCGTTAGTTGGGACAACATTGAGGATAAAAGGTAATTGGACCTGAAATCCCTATGGAAATGGAACAACAAGTTAAAATGATTCATGAACACTTCAAAGAAGCAATAGATAGGAAAAAGAGTTATGTTGATTTAAAGTGGGTTGATAAGAAATTTGAACTTGGTGAGAAGGTTTTTCTTTAGGTTAAACCGAAAAAGAGTTCTATAACTTTTGGCAAGGCTTCCAAGTTATCACCTTGTTACGTGGGACATTTTGAAATAGTTGAAGTAGTCAACCTTGTAGCTTACCATTTAGCATTACCTCCTGCTTTATCACGAATGCATGATGTTTTCCATATTTATTTTCTTAAGAAATAAGTTTTAGATTTATCACATGTGTTAAATTGTAATTCCTTGCAAGTCTAAGACCCATGAATAATCATGGTTAAACCCATATGCGTGCTACAAAATTTCCAGTTGCAGTTAAGAAATCATGAAATAATTCAATGTAAGGTCCAGTGGGACCAGTTTAACGAAGAAAGTGAAACCTGGGAAAATTTGGAAGATATGAAAGCTACTTTTCCATATTTATTTGAACAGAATTGATTCATATGACTTATACAAATTTGTGATTTTATCTTTATATGATAATAAGTCCTGCCAATTTTCGGTAGATAACTATTTTTTTAAAATAAACAATATGTGAATTGCTGATTTCTAGAACTTTAAAATTCTAATATTGTTACAAACATATGATAATAAAGTGAATAAATTGATTGTCCCTAATGCAATGGTCAAATAAGATAATCATCGGGATGATGATTCTTTTTAGGAGGGAAGTATGTAACACCTTTGACAAACTATTATATTTCACTTTTGTATTTTAAGCATTGACATGTGATTTTCTTGATGTGGTGTACTACTTTGCTTGATGAAATCATGCTTGTTAGGAATAAATCATTTCTGCTCTTGGATCCATTAGAGTGAAATGCTGAGCTTGTAATAACCCATTTTCACTTCAGATAGGTGAGTTTTTATCTTGTTAAGATGGTTGCAAACTTATCTCTATTAACTGACTCATCCTTAGATCAATTCCATTGATCCAAGGAATGTTTTAAATCTCCTTACTGGTCTGAATGGTAAATTGACATTCATAGGTGAGAGATGTAGCAGATTGAGATTTTGTATGTTTACAAATTCTTTTTTGTCTTGTAATATCATGCCTACATTCGGTTGTATGTTTTGTGCTCAGATCTTTAGGATTGATCTCTTCAGGACATTTAATGACGTTAAGTGGAACAAAGCCTACTTCACGACTATGAAGGGAATCTAAGTCCTAAACCTATGGGATTTATCCTAACGGTATTCTAAACTAAGGTAAATGTAACTATTTCCTAAGCTATGTCTACTTATTCGGGTGACAATCTATCCTAAGCTTCATATTCTATGTTGGGATGGGAAAAACCTAAGGTGATGTTAGGTATACTCTTAACCTATTACCTACTACTAAATTGGTTTGAATAATAACCTATCTTAAGTTAGCAAATTACCTAAGGCAATGTTTATAAACCTAAGGTAATTAATTTCTAGACTAACCTAAGGTCATAACCTAAGTTATGGAAATCTATCCTAAACTAATGAAAGGGACCTAGGGTCGCATGGAAAGTTGGCGATGGTTCCAAAGGCATTTATTTGATTTGATTTTTTTGAATAAATAGGAAGTACTACCAGTTTTGGCAGAGACATGTAAACTTGGTGGAAGCTTATGTGGAATCATAGTTAAACTTAGAAATGCATGCAAAGGTTGAAATAACATTCACCAATTTTGGGAGGTGGTGGCAAGGAGAGATAGGTGGGAGATTGGGGAGTAATGGCATTAATGAACCTCGAGTTTTGTAAGAAACCATCTTGGAAACAATGAGGAGGATTTTTTGGAGGTTGTTTTGTCTTGCATGCCTTGTGATTTTTGCTCTACATGGAGCTATCCGGTTCTTCAAACCAGTAGTTTGACTTTCACTCTGTCACTATTTTTGGTTTCCCTGGTCTATTTTCGATCCAAGGAAAGTATATGAGACATTGGAGAAAGAGATGTTTGGTTTTTGATCTTTCTTGGAGGAGAAAAAGAGTTGGAAGCTTGACTAGAAGTATCCTTTAAATTGGAAAAAGCACTATCAAGCATGATAGGCTATACCCATTAATATTTCTTTCTTTCCTCTAAATGTTTCATTAAAATAACTCTGCTCTCATGAGATAAATGGTTACATGTTTTGTCTGGTTATTTACTTTCATGATTGAATGAATCTCTCTAATTTTTGGATATGAATCCATTGCATGATAATGTTAGTCTTTGGATGTTTTTGTCTATGTATTTTCAATGGTGATATGCATATGGAACTTTCAAGGCTTTGTGTTTGTTTAGAACTCGTATTCAAGGCTTTGTGTTTGTTTAGAACTTGTATTCAAGGCTCTGTGTTATTTATAACTCATATTCGAGACTATCTGCTCGAAAAGAGCTTGAGTAAATGGTTTTAATTTGAGTTTTAACTGGTAGTCTCTTTTGAAATCTTCTCCTTGATGCATCTTGAGTTTGGAAAGGTTGTAGTACTTCCGTCCTAGACTGTACCATTTACTTTGAACATGTAATGGTATGTAAATGTTTGAGGATATTCTTGCTCTCCTCTATTCTGGGTAACCCACATCTTGTTTGAAAGTCTTTGATTGTTTTGATAGAAGGATGTTGGACCTTTTATGGAACTGTATCTTGTTGTGAGGATATAGAACCTTTGGTTCGAGACTGTATTGTTACTTACCCTTCGGTGTGAATTTGAACTCTTTTGAAAGTAGTCAATAATGAGTTTTGAAGTATATGGTAGTGTTGTGTTCATACTTCTACTTGTGTTAATTGGATTGGAACAATTACCTTCTCTGCCTTGATCTTTATGTGCTAGATGGAGCTGTGAAAGTTATTTAGTTGGGATTTCATTCTGAGTTTGAGTTTGTGAGTAATGTTGAAAATTTTTAACTTAAAACTTGTACTATGTTTTCGTATTCTCTTTCAGATCTATTTGAATGGATTTCTAGTTTTTAAAGGAGATAGGAGTTGAATACTCTTGTGGAATGTATCTTGTTTTTCCAATATTTGTACTCCCGATTCGAAACTGTAATTGTTTACTTTATCTTCTAAATGAACTCAAACTTGTGTTCAAATAACGTTGAATAGATGAACCACGTTAGTGTTGATATTATTGTTCGATAAGGTTTGATTTCGTACGGAAAATAGAAGTGTTGTTTTCTATAAAATTTGTGTTTGGTTTTGTATTCTCTTTTGAGAACTATCGAAAGAACTTCTAGGTTTTAAATGGGATTTGGAATTCTATTGATGAAACACTTGGTGAATGAAACCTAGGATCGGATCCTTTCTATTGAGTTTCCTTTAACTTTTGAAAGTTAAGTTCTGATTGCTCAAACTTCTTTGTAGATTGACTCTCTTCCATGTTGTAGAGTGATTACTATCCTAGGCCTATTCAACTTCCTAAATTTGGTTTTCTATCCTTTCTATCTTGTATGAAATAGTGTGAACTCACTCTTCAGAAACAAGAACTTCCTTGTGGATTGTTTAGTTTAACTTGTTACTAGTTGGCTGTGAAAGTTCATGGGAATAGTTGTATGTTCGGAAAATTTGGGAACTTCAATTTTTTTGGGGAAAACCAAATCATCCCCATCTAACCTTTCTTGATTTTGGCTAACTTGTATAGAACAATGGTCGTGTCAAATTGGGAAGTGTGCAGTTGAGTCTGTCCTGTAGAAAGGAAAACATAATCACTTCTAGTTTGATTTTTTTGAATGAATGAGTCATGCATCATTAGGATATTTTTTTGGATGGAATCCTTTATGTGCACTCAATAATATTATTAATCTTCCTTGGATGGACATGAGCAAGAGATAATCCTTGTGTAAGTCTTGCTTTGACTTTTGGAACGTATGGTTTCAGATCTCTGAATGATATCTTCTATAATGTAGAATATACTTAAGGCTTACAAGTAGGATGATGACTATTTTGATTCTCTCCCTTCTCGGATTGGTTTGGGATTATTGAATTAGATGTTGTCTCTTAAATGGTGAATCCTTTTATTGGTTTCCTTGATTGATGCAACTATGTAGGTAATCAATTATGTACTTTCTTAACCTTTTTCTATCTTTTAGATGAATGGTGAATCATGGATAGTCTGTATTGATTCTTCTTCTTATTTATTTAAGTTTTAGGATGAATCATCCTAAATATGTGCTATGCTGAATTGAATTTTTCTGTACATGATTCCACAAACTTTGTTAAAAGACCATAAGGTTTTGGTTCTGAAAGTAACTCTTTTTGTTACATAATAAAGTTAAATTTTGTATTTCAATTCAGAAAGAATTATGAAATAATTAGACGACAAGATCTGTTGTTTGTTTTAAATAAGTAATTGATTGGGTCAATTCTTATATGATATAATGCAATAGTTGCTGATTATATTATGCTCTTTTCTTAAAAGTGAATTCAAACTTATTATTTGTACTTCTTTTATGATTGTTATCACTTATGCTTATTGGTATGGTATATTAATTGTTTCATTAAAGCATAGTTGTTTTAATGGAACAATTAGTGGACTATACTTTGTTTTAATGCTTAGTGCTTATCATGCTCAGTTCAATGAACTGACCCGTGCTAGCAATTTTTGCAGATGGACTTCGTAAGTGATAAAAGAAGGAAAAAACTTTTATGATGTATTGGCTGATTTAAAGTCTGGTTCTTTTGTAAAGAATTTTGATTCATTCTTGAGTTATATTTAAAAATAAAAGTTATGTTCTTTTATGATTTTAATGTTGATCAACATGTAGTATGCCTAAAATGTATAGTCTTGTAAAGTGTATATTTTACCATGATGAATTGAAAAGTTTGGAGACCGACTCAAAATTGTGGTGGAAATTCTCTTGTACTTTGTATGAAGGAAATCATAATGCTTTCTTGTCGATATTCTTTATATTTGTTTTTATACCCATTATTGTTATCATTTAATAAGTTGGAATAAGGGAATAGTTCAATCCCCCTTACTAAGGTGTAGCTTGCTAAGTGGCATGAGATGTCGTTCTCTATCTAAACAACAATAGTATAATAATGAAATATATATATGACATATAATTAAACTATAAGAGTGGTGAATGATAAAAATTTTATGTTAACCCTAACATCTAATCATGTAGAGGAAGACTCTTCCTCTCTCAAAAGAAGGAAAAATAAAACGAATGGTGGTTATGATCTTTAATCTTTGTACTTCGTTTTATATAAAGTAAACACTAGTTGAACCTAGGTGGATGATACACCTTCTTTGGACAACTAAGTTGCATTAAAATTAATTGTTTGATGTTTTATGCCATTGTTTTGGGATAACTGCTTGGTATGCCAAGTTAATGAACATAAATGCAAACATGAGTTAATGAAGTTCTTAATATCAAATCAGATTAATTATGGATAAAGAACTTAATGAATGTTAGAATTAGGGTTATATATGGTTGCTGCAATCTGAATCTTAATCCAAATTTAATTATGAATTAATCACCACCAAGGGGTGTGTACATTGTGATGAAGCAATTCTAACGGATGTTGGTACGTGCCAACTGCATGAATGTACCTTTGAGAAGACTAAGGGATACTCGAGGATATAATGTTGCAGTTGACATGTGGCAACACCCTTATGTATTTTTTCATCTAGATCTACACACATCTTTACTTGAACTTAGTTTCTCTCTAGGTCAAGTTAGTAGCATGATTGGAATAGGAAGTAGCTTCTTATGACTCTGGGTACCTATGCACATTCGGACGACTTAGGTCGGTCGATTATGCCCATATACCCTAAGTCATCACGAGCGTCTCCCTATAAATAATTATGTCGCTAACATGGGTTAGGGTCAAAACTTGGGCAAGTGGACTGACAGAATTTAGTAAATACCATTCTAGATAACAATAGAGTGAGGTGAAGGATGTATTTTGAATTGACGAGTATGTCGTCTATGAATAGTAAAATGAACACTATATTGAAATTATTTGGCAAAAGTATCACAAGCTGTTGGTTGTGCTGTCCTATGTCACCTAGTTTAAAGTAATGTGATGTCAAATGAATATTGGTAACAAATATTCAGATAGGTTCTTTGAACATATCACTTAGTACTGGATCAGGGTAGGAAAACCAAGTATATGTAGTATACATAAAGTATTATATACTTTAAGACAAACATGAGAGATCGGTTAGTAACCGAGTCATGAAATGAGAGATTGGTAATTTACCGAGTCATTATAGCTACATATGGTTATCTGTTATGAGATTGATTGGCATGGAATGTGTGTTCTAAATGATGTTTTATTTAGAATAGAGAACATGGTGTAAAAAAAATCCCTTGTTTCTAAAGTCTTAAAATAGGAATGTTACATCCGGCTCATAAGACCATCTAATTTTTCTGATTTTAATTTGATTTTATTATTCTAAAATTGAAATTATAAAATAAATCCAACTTATATAATTAATTAATTAAGTGTTTAACTCTCAATTAAGGAAAGTTAGTTAGGAAAGGAAGTTACATCCTCCCTAACCTATATAAGGCTTCATTTTTATTTGTAAAGGGGTTAGATGTTGGTGTATCTGGATGTAAACATATTAATTTTGATCAATACGAAGAAACCCTATTTTCTCTATTCAAGTTCTTTCCATTTCTCTTCCTTCTTGTTCCAAATTTTGTTTGTTTTGGTTTCATTTGAAATCTAAAACTTTGTGTTCAAATCAATGTAGTAAAATGTGTTGAAATTTGTTTCAATATGCATTATTTGTGTTACAGTTTTTTCATTTATGAAAGCATGCATGTTCCTTAAGTTCTATTTGCATTCTTCTTATTTGAAATTTTTTCTTCTTTTTATTTCTTGTTTACAGCCATTTGATAATATTGGAGAAATAAGGAGGATTTATTTATCTAGGATCAGTCCGAGTTAGTTATAACTATGTTTCCCTAATCAACTTGTCTTTACCTATTCATGTTGTTCTAATTCCTCCTTGTCTCTCTTGCATTCAACTTCTATATTGATAAATATTAATTATTTCTTGAACATCAATATACTTAATAAATATTAATTAGTTTGTATATTTTTAAATATTTAGGGTTTTGAATTTTGAATTTGGGAACCTCCCCATTAAATAGGAGGGACTGATGTCTCCTAAAATTGTTGATTTCTATCAACAACCAATTTTCCAACCAACACACTTCCAAACAGGTTTCCACACTTTTCCTGTGGAAAAAATTCAAAATAATTGGAGAAAATTATATAAGGATCACCAAACATCATGAAGGGGGTTCCTTAGTAATTACAGAGGAAGATCTCACTTTGAAGACTTAGATGACTGAATTTCACACATCCTAGCATCTATTACATCCATGTCACATTTTTGGAAGCTTCACAATTTTTTTCTGATTCCATCGACATTGTTTCTTAGTGTTTCATATCAAAGGTAAGCCTCTATCACTTATTTTCATATTCAATTCATCAACAATTAATATCAAAGACCATATTATTACTTAGATAATTCATTTTATATCCAATTTGAATTTTATAAAATAATCATACTTTTCCATAGTAATCATCAATTATTCATCTAAATCACCAATGATTACCCCCAAATCAATAGTGATCCCTATCGTTTTATCATTTTAATCAAATTTCTAAAATTTACAATCATTATATCAATCTATTTATCATCTAATCAATATATTTCCAAGTTGTTTACTTATAAATTATTATACTAGGTCATGATCATCTGTTACAAACATCTAAGACCTTCTTATTATATCACATTGTCTCTTCTAAGAACAATTCAACTTTACACAAATAATCAATCAATGTGTCATCGCCTTAACACCAAATGTTGAGGACATCGAAAATTAATTTGAATTCACATACGAAGAACATGACGTTATTGAACACACATGGTTCCATTACTTTATGGATTTTGAGCTTTATGTAGCCCTTTCTTGGGCAAACTATCATGCGGAGCAGGATCTCTCTACCCCTTTGGAAATGTAATCATCCTTTTACCATCAATTATCTTACTATCATTATCACTTGATTTTAAAAAAATATAACACCCTTCATGGAATCCCTTTGGTTCTTGGGATTGGTCTTTTTATGAGAAAATCTCCATCTTTTATCTAACATATAGCTTGTCTAACTATCTATTTATGTGTAGGGTTATTTCATTAACTAGAAGCAAGAATCTTACACCCACTTTGTATCCACATATCTTGAAATTACATTTTTGATGCAGGTATCATTAAACCTTGTTATTCTTTGAGTTTTTGGTGATTTTTTATACAATAAGTAAACTAAAATTCACCATAAACACCATGATAAGAAATCTAAAAATTTGGAAAAATCTACATTTTTCCATGGAAAAATATTATTGTATGTTCGAAACATGTGTATAGTCCTATCCCTTCATTACGGTTTTGACCACATGATTTCTACAGAACTTTGATGTTTGGAGTTTTTATGAGTACTTTTTCTCTATGAAAAGTTGTGTTTAAGCCTAATATTCTTCATGTAAGTGTATAATATATCCTAATGAATGCCCCCTCTTTTGAGGCATATGTAAAAATCCATTTTAGCATGTGGATCAAAATAATATATGTGTGCCCATGTTTTTATGTTTATGAATATATAGGATGTTGTAGAATGTTGAATATGTGGCTACATCGGTAAACCTACACTTGTAAAAGGGGTTGCATATGGTGGAAACTATGGCTTACAAAGAGACAAACAACCATAGAAATAAGAGCAAAATGGTAGTTATAACAACAAGAACAAAACTATTAAAAACAACAAAAATGTAAAAGAGATAGTATAGAGATAATAACATTCAAGTGAGAAAGAATAAGCAAGAGCATGCAAAAAAGTCACATCAATGGATAAAGATGTAAACACGGAAACCCACGGTGTCGAGAAAATCAAAAGACAATCAAGGCAATTAGATCACATACAAAATAATAAATTTCACACAAAAAGGGTTATATCCATGATCATGGGAAACCCGCAATGTCACAAGACAATCAAAGAACTCAAGACACATAAGTAGTCTCAAAAGAAAATAGTAAATGTTGTGTAACAAATAGTAATTTCAAACATTGATAAAAGTGATGTGATTAGTAAGATAGAACATGAAGAAAGATATATCAATGTTACATAAGACACAAGTGTTAGTCTTGTTATTTTGAAAATAGAAAATAAACATTATATGTAATCAATACTAATGATGAATTAAAAAAGGAACTATAATGAAATAATAGCACTTGTATATTTTGAAGGAATTCCCCCAAAATAAAATTTTAATGAAACAAGTTAGATCCTATTAGCATGTAATGATCTGTGTATCTGCATCAAGCTTAATATAAATTGTGAACACATGTTTGTAAAAGAGTAGAAAACATATGCTATCCATCAAACCATGTTGGTAAACAACATATGAGATGTAAAGTGATAACAATTCAATATATGTGTACATATCCTGGTTTTGTATTTTTGCAAATATATGAATTTTTTTATCTTATTGAGTATATTTATGTATAGAGTGAGGGATATTATAAGAGCTACCCAATGAGAGTATTTACCAGGGTGGAATATGAACCCCAAATTATGAAGGAGGTATTGGCCTCAAATACATCATAGTACATGGAGAAATTGTAGATGAGACATACAAAGATAAAAAGATGAATAAGGGTATACCCATTATCAATAGTATGAGAAGAAGGCTTTGTAGCCACCTTTCCCTACTCACTTTAAACCCTAAGCATGGTAGGTCTCTCACCTAACATTAGTTGGGCACTCACCCAAGGTGCATGTAAGTGTCGAGACCCTCTTTTATGTGAGCCTTGTAATGTTCAAAATTAATGGAGGCATACATGTAGACACGAAATGCATGAATTCATTCTAGCACAGAAGTAAAGATAGGAGATCTAAGCATAGATGCACCATGAAATTAATAGAAACATTAAAATAACATGAAGGAATAAGATATGAACCATGAACCATATGAAGAACATAAGGGTTTAGACCCATAACTAGAGATATACAGAATAACCCATCATATATTGATTAACAAACATTTATAGTAGCTAGATTACATCAAAAGGGTCATAACAGACCGAATACATCAAGATAAAGACATCCTAGTTCTTCAAAATGACTTTTCTCAAAGAGTTATAGCTATTCCCACTCCTATGCATCCTCCATGTACATCTCTCCATAATCTATTCTCCTTTATTATCTTATATTCGCATCTTTCGGATCTCTCTCCCCCACACACACACACGTTTTAGATCTAGACACACTCTTAAATAGAATCAGGATCTCTCCTCCACCACCTCAGCTTCACTCATGATCAGACCGCATGCTAGATGGAATCATGTTCATCCATAATTGAGTTACTATCCTAGCTCACGAAAACCCTGATTAGCCTCCACTAACTATAATTATTACATCTTAAAAATACCTTTCCTAGAATATTATTTCCTTGAGCTACAAGAATCCAAGTTATAACCTTATCCACTCATCATGCATACTCACATCTCCACATTTTGTCCACATAATACCATATCCCAAAATGTGGCCAAGTCTCAAACCCTTTTCTACTTTTTCATGAAAACCTCTGTGCACTCTAGTTCCAACTCAAACCCTTCATTCCAAAATTGGTAACTTCTCAAACTATTCACATGTGCCTTTTTACCCTATGCACTTTTCTTCAAGTGCCTTATTCATGTACTATCTTTTGCGCATGTTGATCCTCTTCTTCTAGGACTTAGCCATTTTTTTGGGCTCGACATTACCCCACACTAAACATGTTGTCCTTCCTCAAAACCCTCTTATCTTTTAACAAAGAATAAATCATGCACCTAACTTATGTCAAATATTAAAATAATTTTTCTACTATTGTATGCGATGATTAGAAGTATTTATTCAAGGATGCTTCAATCTTATACTAAGCATCCACCTCACTTTTTTCTTATTGAAATAAATCCACTATCAATGTGTTGACCTCATCAAATGTCAACTCTTTACCCTTAGTGTTCATTGTATCCACAATATTTTCCATTTGTTTGTTAAGGTTGATTAGCATGTCCATCCTTCATGTAACTTGGGGATATAATTCTTTTACCTTATTTTTAATCAAGGCCCTTAAACCTTCAATTCCCTTGGATTTATTTTCAACCTCTGTCAAGATCTTGTCACATTCCGCCTGATTGCCTTTATTCTTGGCCTAGAAATCCCTCAATTTTGTCTCATGTGTAGCAACCAACACACTTACCACCTTGTCTTTTTCTCGCAGTCATTGTAGACAACTTTTTCCATGTGAGCCATGAATTTCACTAAAGTAAGAAACTCAGTGTACTGAGTTATGGTCTCCCCAATCTATAATTTCTCTTGCTGTTTCTTCCATGCCATAACTTCTTCGGTTGATTATAGTGCAATTGGTTTCTTCTACATCCTAATTAAGCACGTTAAGTCCTATAGGCAATGGAATGTTGACTCATATTTCTATTCAGGGGGCCTAAATCCAGGTGCTTCAAAATAATGGATTTTGAAATAAATTTTTCTTTCTTGTAAGCTTTGTGCATCTTCCCCTTCTCTTCCCTTAACTCAATTCTCATTCATGCAAAAATTGATTCATTCTACTTGATCTCCTTATATTTCGTATAATCTCCCTAATATTTTCATCCAATTCTTTTTCTAATGCCCTAATCCTATTATTCCTCCCGAATAACCTTGCTTCGACCTCCACCGCCAACTTTTTTAGTGCATTACATGCCTTCTCATCAGTTAGCTACTATGAATCCATAATAGGATTTATCTCATTGGGGTTATGTGTGTTTACCAATGCTATTGCATGAACCTCAAATTCTAGTTCATCAACACGGAACTCAAAATTCCATGATAACATCTTCTTTGTGCGCGTGCATGCAATATATTTATCATATGATGACCAGAGAAGAGTTAGTATGTAGGCACTGTTCCCTAGAGATGCATGCACATGACCTTGTTTGGATCATTGATATAATTCATTAAGGGTCATTGTGTTGCCGTGGACCCTTGTCACCTATGTGTGCTCTGTTTGGAAAATAAATGCTAAACTGGGATCTTCGCTCAGGATTCCATACTCTTTCCCTACTTCTTCCACGTTGCGCTCCACCTCGTTCCCTACCACTTCCTTGATGATACCTACCACTTCCTTCTCCATTGTGTCATCCCACTATTCACTAGAAAAGTGCAAGGTCCCATGCACATTCATCCCCACTTCCTCTTCACTTGATTTTTTCTCTCGAGCACCCTAAAAAAACTCATCCCGATCTTCACCATATCCATGTATATCAAACATAGGGGGGTCGTTTTCTTACTCGCGATCCTCACCCTTTCCTTTAGTCTCATCACCTTCTTCAATGCTCATTTTCTCATAGTCTGAACTTTGCATTACCATTCACTTCTTCACCGAAAACTCTACTACTGGGGACTTCGCCTTCACTCAGGACTTCTTCCTACAAGAATAAGTACTAGTTCCCACACCCGACTCTTATGCCCCTATGGTCTAAAATATCCACATGTTTGGTGTCATGCTTGGATTTTCCTCTCTCTCTCTCTTCTTGCACTACCTTCTTCCTTCCAGGCTAGGTCTTTAGGTATGGAGACATCATCCTCAATGTACACACCCTTTTCAAACTTAGGCCTTAGGTGTATGTATACCCTTATCACTTTGTGTTTCCTACGAGTGGTAATGTTATGGGCCTTAGCATATGTATGTCATGAGAGAAACACTTCTCCACATATGTGCACTTCTTAGGATACGCCAATGTTCGACGTAGCACATGGTGTTCTTGATCTACTTCACTTAGATCAATCCTCATATTCTTATCCTCCTTGAATTTGTTAACTACGCTTTGAAAATATTGTGTTGTGAAGGAAAAAGGTAGTTTTCACCATGGGATTTTGGTGTCATCAGTTAACATGAACCTTCTAATGTAGAAGTTCTGGTATACTACAAATTCAGCCTCATCCCCTACCAAGGCTAGTAGTTATTCAAGAATTATCCATTCTACTCAAAATGCATCGTGCATCCACTTATACCACTTATCCAAGTATGCCTTGTATGTAGATGTTATTATCTCACAATTAAATGCCTTAAACATCTTAGGTGGGGATATTCTTTCCTTCAGTACTCCTAAATGTTGTTATTCAGACCATCGGGTACCCAAACAAAATGGTAAGGAGAATATTACCATACATAATTTTATCTCCATTGCACATGAAATCAATGATATCCTATGCAATGAAGTCCGAGAGGTTATAGATTGTCCCTTCTAAAATCTTCCTACAAACATTCAACCATCTCTTGTTTACTTACATCCATCATTCTTATCCATTAAACTTGGTGAGAAAATGCATGGACATCTTCATGACTCGGGTCGTTGATTTTGGTAATATAACAATAGCGCCCACACTTCTTGTATTCATATTCCTTAGTTGTCTCCTTGATATCCTCCTTTTCACCCAAGTCATCATCCAATGAATCTCCTATGTAGATAAGTCCAGTATCTGGAGATCAACTATGGGGTTATGTGCATCCTCCTCCCTACAAAGTAGAAATAATAATCGTGCACATGCGACATGAACCATTTGTATAATCTCTCAAGTTTTCCAAAAATGGAAACTTAAAAATTTACAAAAGCCCAACCTTCTCCAATTTAGTCTTCACAACATCATCATACACTTTGGTTTGTCATCCTATATTATTTATCCTTTAAGAAAACGAGCTCTAACACCATCTCCTTCTCAGTGGTATCTGTCTTATGGCTATAATCACTTATAACCATCTTTCACAAGTGAGATACGCAATCCATCACCAATGATACCCCATGTGGGTATTGTGTCTCCGCATACCATTATTCGTTAAATCTTATGGATGTAACTAGTTTTCCTTTGCCCTTTCCCTTCTTCTTCATCAAACGTTTGATCCCTTCCTTAGTGCCATCTTCTCTGTCCGTCCCTATAAATCCTTGCTTATGGTTTTATTTGCTACTTGTCAAACCTTTGGCTTTAATCCTCGTGCGTGATTTCTTCAAACTCGTGCCCTAGTTTTGCAAACCTTTACCTAGAAATCCGTCCTTCCATAAGACAATGTTAAAACTCACATAAATCCTTCCAAACAACCACTTACTGCGTATGCATATGTCCTATGTTCCACAATGGTTCTTAAATCCGTTAAATCCTTTACTTCGCATGCAATTTTTCATAAATTTCATGCAAGGATTCGCTAATTCACAAGATCTCTTCTCCAAGTAAACGCAAGGTGAAAAATAATTTACCCAGGACTCCTATTTATATTTTTTCACTTTTTACTGCACTTAACTCGCATGCCACCTACCACCATACAACCAAATTAATTTTGGATTTTTTAACCACGTTCCTCCTGCACATTCCTTCTAGAAATTTTCCTCTACGCAAAAACTTGTGTATAACCTTCTCAACCTTCTCGGCGTGCCAAACTATATCGACCATAGATCCTTACGCATGCTTGTAATGTCAAATTCCATCTTCCTTTGTGTCTTAAACCTCATTTTCCCTATTGTTGCCTACCTCAGTGTTTCTCTACAAGTTCATCAATGTAAATTGTTTTTATAAAGATTTCTTGATACTATTAAATTTTCTTGAAACCTTTTTATCTCTAATAACCAGTTTCACCTCTGCTACGCACATTCCTTCAATACCAAGTGCCTTTTCTTTTTGTCTCGGTCCTTCAATAATAACACACCAGCTGTATGCCTCCTACTACACTCTCCACCCCACACTAAAGGAATGTTTGGTCCTTTGCACATGAAAACCTCTTTAGATTGTAATTAGCTACGGTGTGCAAATGTGCTTATTAAAAAACACACCAAACTAAAAGACAAAGCATATCAACGATGAAGGAAACAAAATGAAAGGAAAATACATTAAGGGAAACCTAAGCTACATGGAAACACTTGCCTTATTTTCAAACATCAAGAAGGATTATTTATAGTAGGGCTTCAACATACTCCCGTTGAAGTAGTTGGGTAACCATGTTCCATCCAACGCTTAGAATCGATAAGAACCTAAATCAAGTATATGTGATATAACATATGATCCCAACCAATGAATTTTAAGTTTCCCAAGATGGTGAAGAAACTTTGAATCATACAGAAGAGCCATCTTCCCAGCATCAAATTTTTTTTTTAAAATATATCGATCATGCCATACCTTACGCCTAGCTTTCTTTGTCTTCTAACTCCACGTAAAGAATGGTTCATATTTCATCCAACTTCATAATTTTTTCTATGCACTCTTCAAGTGCTTTCTTATCACTTCATGCCATTCTAGAAGACTATCTCAATGAGTTTCCCACTAACGTGTTGTTGTTACACACAAGGTATAAGTTAGCATATTTCTCCTTTCTACTTAACATGTCCACTGGATCTCCACCATGCGTAGAAAGACATTAGGGTTACCTTCCCCTATATAAATTGGTAATTTTATTCCTCCCAAACACCTAACTAAGTGTTCTCTAGAAATTCAAGTTACAATTCCCTTCAATTGTCTTCCAACCAACTCATAGGTCCCATGCACCCAATTTTCATATGTAATGCTAGTTGTATCACTCATGGACTGAGCATCTTCCCACCGAATGACTACTTCCCTTGATGGGTGAATAGCCTCAAGGTATCTAATGGTACGCACATAGATTATATCTAGGTCCTCTTCTCCTAAATTCTCTATATAAGGCGTAGAGCTACCATCTATTAGCGGAATAATGATACACTCCTATTTGTTCTCAAAAATAATGTATCCCTTGTTAAAATGCAAGTCAACATTATTCGCATAACACTAGGCAGTTCAAGTAATGATGGGAATTTATCTACCTTGGTAAGCACTAAGAATTCAAAATCCCTAATAAACTTAGCCCCTTGAATGGTTATGGAAGCATCCTTCAAGACTTTGATGGGTATAGCCTTTGTCATGTTCACCATATACAAAAAATTTGAAGAGGGATGCAATGGAGGCTTCCCCATCTGATCCAATGCATCCAAAGTTAGTGCATTGACCTTTGCACCCATGTCAATTATTATGTTTCTCAAGATCCATCCATCAACAACATTTAGTGTAATTTACTTTTCATAATCGAGACTTTGAGGGGGTAGATTAGCATGTAAGACCTGCCTCTCACGCTCATCTCCCATGTGTGGTACCTTTTCTTTTAACCAATCTCCTAACAAAGGAATAATGTTAGCCTAGTGCAACATCTTACACACTTCTCTGACCTCATCCATATATTTCTAAGGGACCTCAATGTTCTTTTCCTATTCTAACTTCTATGATTGCTCCTTCAAACATTAAATCTCTCCTTGTAGGCTCCTAATCACTTCCATGGTCTCTTGGTAAACCTCTTTCTAATGGGTTAGATCAGGATATTTCCCATGTAATACTTATTCTCTTGTAATGAGTGGCCTCTACTTTGGTACTTCTCTGGAATGTGCAGACTCAATGCATGTAGTTACTAAAACAGGTTCTAACTCGAGATTAAACACTACCCTTAGCATCCATAGCCGGTTAGTTCTCTTCACACTAACCATCCTGCACCTTTTTCCTTCTTTTGGTTCTAGCTCATGTGGTCATACAATTCAAGGAACTCCTCATACTTGTGCTTCTTTCCACACCATGAGCATTGTATAAAATATGAACATTTGTGCTTGTAGTGTTTAGTAGATCCAAAATTGTAACAAGTCCCATGAGGGAAGTCACCCCTTCCTTCGTGACCACTACGGCCTTTGAATCCTCTATAAAAGCCTCTTCCTCAACACCCTCTATCTGTGTAACCTTCATACTTATGACCTTCACCATTAGACCGTTCCCAATGTTGGTCTGGTGCACACTAATATCAATGGCATCATGAATTTTTCTATCAATCGGCAGTCCTTTGTATCGTGAGTAGTGGATGTGCAAATATTATAATAAGAAGACACATTCTTATGCAAAGGTGCACACTATAACAATGGGCATCTTATTAGATCATTATCCACGTGATAGATTTCACAATATAATGACATGACATGTAATGAACTTTGAGGGAAATTATCCTTTATGTGTGCCTCCACTTCACAATATGTGCATCAAAGTCCACTGTGTGTTTCATGAGCTGAATTTGCAAGTAGTTTTTAAGTTGCTTTGCCATGGAAGAAATGTGTGCTTCTAAAAATGGGCTTACCCTAGTGCCAACGCTTTTGATGGCTACACATAGATTAGCCTCCAAGGCCTTGCTTGGATCCATGAAAGTCCTGTGTGAAAGCACTTGTCTAAAAGGTGTTATCAATCCTTGAACAAACCATGGGCATGCTGAGAGGGATGGATATCATAAGATAGCTTTAACAAAAGAGTATTAAAGTGCGCATCATACTCCCACACTCTCTTCCATACCTTGTTGAATCTCCTTGAGCACGTTGATGCTCTTCTACTCAAATTCAGGAATGTGGAATTCTACCAAAAAGGCATCACGCAACGAGGTATAATCCACCACCGTATTATGTGGGTCATACTTTCGGTACCAACTATGCATGCACCCTTGTAACATAGTTACAAAATGACTTTCCTTCCTCTCTAGGGGTAGTGATACCCTTAGCGTGCTATAGCAACTTGCACTTGTGTATATGATATACAACATCCTCAACACCTTTGTAATTAGGTAAATACAAAGACATCTCATAAAACACCTATTGAGGTGGATGACGTCCTTGTACACCGGATACACAAAACCTTGGTTCCCTTTTATGTTTCCTCCACAACTAGTTCCACTAGATCCACTAGCTTCTATCCCTTCGGATCCATCGGATCCTCCTCATGTAGTAGGATAAGCACTTAAAGAAGTTCTAATATGTGTCTATTGGAACATAATGATTAAGTGGTATCGCCAACCCTTAATGTATATGGGTCCATCACTAATATATAGATTAATATTTAATAATATGAAATATTAATATTTCTATTATTAAATATGCTAACCTAAGTATATACTTTAGGTTAAACATTTAATATCATGAAATGATAATATTTCTAGTATTGAATATTATAAACCTAGGTGTATGTGTCAACCATTTTAGGTTGAAAAGGTGGGTTGGGAGACATACTCGATCACCTTATATAAAAATGAATTTAGGTCTTCATTTGATATATTCAGAAATACATCAAAGGTGTGTAAATCAAGTGATTTGGTTTTACCCTTGGTACATAGGGTTTCAAAGGAGGAGGTGATCTTATTGGATGTAAAATAATTTCTCTGAAGTAAAATGTTATTTTCAAAGTGGTTTTTACCCTATTGGGTTTTCCACTATAAATATTGTGTCATCTATGTTATTTATTTCTTGTAAGTATTTCTTTATTTACTTATGTTATGATGTAATATTTATTTAAATATTTATTGTAACATTATATAATATGTAAGTTGATTAAATCCGTATTTATTAGAATCCTCAAATTCTAACATGGTAATAGAGCAAGGTAAATTAAATAAATTAAGATCAAATGTTTTATATTTTATTTATTTAATTTATACGGGTTTTTTCAACCAACTCGAAAGGGTATTTAAAAGTATCTGGTCCCCTTCTTTTTTTTCCCAATTTATTTTAGCACTACATTTGTGTAATTAAACTCTCGGTAAAATTTTGAGTTTTTAATTTTAAATCCCTAATTTTTGGGGGAGATGTAATATGATATGATTCTTACTTTCATTTACATTTTGTAAATTATATGGAATTAATATTTTTTTGGAGATTGATGTGTGCACAGGTGAAAGGGGCTTCAAATATTTACCTGCGTGAAAATCACATATAGAAAATGAAAGGATTTATTACTATATGAAATAATTTTCATGTTTTCTATAATTTCAAATATTTGTAGGTTAAATATTTCAGAAGGTAAATTCATACCCATGTTCTTTGGACCCCTCTAAAAGAATTTGATTTGAAAAATTATAGTTTATAGTTAATCTATAACTATATTTTTTAAAATTAAAAATATATAGAATAAGGTTTATATAATAACTTATATAAACATCGTATTAAAATTTATATAATTTGAAAACTATATATTTTATATAGTTCTTATATTATAGTTTATAACTACCCCATTCGTATGGGCTCCGTAAAAAAATGTTTTGAACATACCTAAACTATAAAACATTGTTTTAATATTAATGTCCAACGTGGTGAATGGTGGGTAGTTGAAGGTTGGTGGCCTTAGTAATCAATATTACTAAGTTTAATATTATACTTTCTCATTAAAAAAATTAAAAATGAACATCTAAACCATAAAAACTACTTCAACTCTAAAGCAACCCCATTCTTTTTCTAAGTGAGATATAAAAAAATAAACTTAAAACCTAAGTAGTTTTTTAAATCATATGGCATTTTCTTAGGTTTTTCACGTGGCATTGGTAAGTATGGCATGTTTAATTAAAAAAACTAATATCCTAACTTATGTTTCCAAATTATCATGCCATATTAATGTGGGCTACCTTGGCATAGTTTATGTTTATAAAAACCTAAAATAATAATTACATACCAAGTGGTCGATGTTTTTTATTTGGTCATTGTATTTTTTATTAAAAAAATACTATAGTTTATAATTTTTATGAACTATATGTTGTTTTTTATTTACATTCTATAAACTATATACCTCTTTTTTTTAAAGTATATATATTTTTACATTATAAATTATAATAGGTTATTATAATGTATTAAAATATAACCTCCCTAATATTATACAGAAGAAAAAATTCTAGAATTTCACATTCTAGAAATACACAAGTTTTGGATTCATTAAATTTGATGGTCAAATGACCATCATGGTAGACCAAACATAAGACAATATGACAGTCATTTAGACGTCAAATTTAATCTCGTAGGTTCCAAGAAACTTTCATTGTGTTAAAATTGACAGTAAAATGACCGTCACGATAACCAAAAAATAAGTCATTATGACGGTCATTTAGACGTCAAATTTAAGCTGGCCGGATCTTTGTCTACATTATTTTTTTTTAGAAATTTGAAGTTATGCATTCTTAGGGGTCTCTTCTTCACTTCTATATAGTCGAAATATTTTTATATAAATTTGGGGTATAAGGTAGAGCCCTTTATATTAGAGGTTATTATTTTGATCATGGGAGGTTAATTATAATGCATTGTAATGACATAATTAGTTATGATCAAATAGTTTCTTTAGATCTATAAAATTTAGATATGATTTTATTAAAAGTGTTATTTTTATTATCGATAAATATGTATCTAACTTTGTGGTACATTGTATATTATAATGGGGTGTGTTTTACAGGTTTATGAAAACAATGGTGTCCAGCTATTTTTGTCTTGACAAAACCCAGATCCTGAATGAAACTAACTACAACATTTGGGTCAAACAAAATATATGGCGAGAAAAATCGGATGATTGTTTCGGATCTAAGGTTACTCCCACCGGTCGTCAAGCAACTACGAGATAACATGAATGTATTATTGCAATGAATGTAGGATGCTCTTTCTATGATTTTGCACAATGTGAATGACGAGTACCTTCTACACATTGGTAATATCGAATATTTGAAAGAGGTATGGACATAACTAGAATCCATGCATGAAAGATACTTGGTATATCAAGGATAGTAATGAGAGTATAATAGTTGAAGGAATTCAAAGAAATGGTCTATATATTTTTGATGATTTATCTTCTACATCTTGTTTTATATCTCAAATTTTGAATAATTTAAAACTATGGCATGAAAGGTTAGGACATGTTAATTATCAAAGCTTATATGAAATGTATAGATATAATCTAGTGAAAGGTTTACATGTGTTATCTTCTTCTCTTGAAGTTACTTCATTAAATGCTTCTAAATGATGGTTTTGATTTTGATTTAGTAAATGGTCATGATGATGTTTTTGAGACTCTTTTCTTCCTACATAAGAAATTAAATTGGGCTTAATCTATGTTAGAAATTTCAAATCCTATTAACCTTAGGAAAATGACCATAAGTCATCATATGTACCATGCATTAATTACCTTATATGAACCTGAGCTGCAAAGTATTATAGGGTCTAAGTGGATATACAAAGTAAATTATAATGTTTATGGTAGTATTAAAAACATAAAAATAGATTTATTGCTAGAGGTTTCAATCAAAAACTTGGTATTAATTATGTTGAGACATTTTCCCATGTAGCTAAAATGAGTACTTGTTAGGGCCTTATTTGTAATTGCCACTCAATTTGGGTGGAAAGTCCACCAAATGTATAATAAAAATAATTTTTTGAATTGTGATTTAAAATAGTAACTTTACATGTTTCGACCTAAAGGATTTGAAGAAACCGGGAAAGAAAACTATGTTTGTAAATTGAGAAATCCTTGTATGGTTTAAAACAAACTCTCATAGCTTGGTATGTGAAAATTGTTTCCTTCTTTAAATTGTTAGGTTTTGTTAATTGTTATTCTAATAATGATATATTCATCAAGCAATAAGGATCACATATTATCATTATATGTATATATGTTGATGATTTTCTTATGACTAGTGACAATTATGATTTAATTCATAGGATTAAAGAGAAATTGAAGCAATACTTTGAAATGAATGAGTTAGGTCTCTCACATCATGTTCTTTGTATGACTGCATTTCATTCTATTGTTATTTTTCAAAACATAATATACAACCATTGTATTGAAAATTTTTCTTATGATTGATTGTAAACAATTTTCTACTTCAATGGAAATTGGAATAAATATTGACCCTAAATCTACATATGAAAAATGTTGATCCTATTATATATACACTTGTTATTTAATAGTTTGATTTATTTAACTATAACTAGATCAAATATTTCCTATACAAAAGAGAAATTAATTCAAGGTTTATGTAGGAACCTTTTTTAGAGATCATTGAAATCTTGTAAAAATAATTTTTAGATATATTAAAGGAACAATCAATTATGGGTTGCATTATACTAAGAATGAAAATACTATCTTATATGGATTTTGTGATTCTAACCATACTTGATGTTGTGTTATAAAATATACTGGATATGTGTTCAATTTTTTTGGTGTAGGAACCATTACTTGGAACAAAAATGTAATCAACAGTATCCATTTCTTCTACTGAGGTAGAGAAGTACAATGAAAGAAGTAAAGAAGCCATGTGGGTGCAGCGGTTGTTGGTAGAGATACACATGGAAGTTAAAGGAAGTATTCCTCTTCTATGTGGTGGCCATATTTTTATTACTCTTGATTAAGAATCTGGTTTAACATCAGAGGACAAAGAACATTGAGATACATATACGTTTCACCCGTGAGAAGGTGCTAATTGATGACATAAATCTCAAGTTTGTGTTGATCAAGAGTAGGTTGCTTGGCATCTTCGCAAAGTTCCCGAGTGCTGCAAAGTTTTGTCACTTTCATGAAAATATTGGATTATCGAGTTTCCATTGAGAGGGAGTGTTCATGACAATGTCACCTCTCTCTGATGGAACTTAGTTTTTGTAAAAATACCTTCAGAATTTGTCAAAACCTTCGGCAAGTGTAAAAATATCTTTGGTCATGTATACATCCTCATATTCTTTTTAGAAAGAAGTGTAGAAAGATCTTAAAGTTAGTCTTCAGTAAACTCTTTAGTGCTATTGAGTTTACTAGTAAACATCTAGTATAAGCATATTGTTAAGGAGGTCCTTGGTTATAAAAGACTCCTATATGCTTGGGTTCAATAACCTTTTATGAGAACCTGTGAGAACATGTAAAACTCACAAATCATACTTAGCCACTAATCATGGGATGATCTTTGGGATTCCAAATACTTTTGTACCAAAAGGTAAATTGAGTATGATGAAGGTGTTATAATTCCTTCAACTAATATGCTAGCCTAAAACCTTTATGGTTTAAGGATTGTAAATCATGTAGTGTACCACAGCAAGTAATCTATTGGCATATGTTATGTTATCCCACTTAACATTAAGGGGGAGTGTTGGAACATAATGATTAAGTGGTTTGGTCAATCCTGTTAATGTATATGGGTCCATCACTAATATATAGGTTAATATTAAATAATATTTATATTTATATTCATATTTATATTATTAAATATGCTAGCCTAGGTATATAATTTAGGTTAAATATTTAATATCATGAAATGATTATATTTATAATATTAAATATTATAAACTTAGGTATATGTGTCAAGCATTTTTGGTTGAAAAGGTGGGTTGGGAGACATACCCGATCACCTTATCTAAAAATGACTTTAGGTCCTCATTTGATATATTCGGAAATACATCAAAGGTGTGCAAATCAAGTGATTTGGTTTTACCCTTGTAAATAGGGTTTCAAAGGAGGAGGTGATCTTCTTTGGATGTAAAATAATTTCTTTGAAGTAAAATGTTATTTTCAAATTGGTTTTTACCCTATTGAGGTTTTCCACTATAAATATTGTGTCACATGTGTTATTTATTTCATGTAAGTATTTCTTTATTTACTTATGTTATGATGTAATAATTATTTAATTATTTATTTTAACATTATATAATATGTAAGTTGATTAAATCCGTATTTATTAGAATCTTAAAATTTTAACAAAGTCCCCACTTTGTTGTGCTAAACTACGCACCAACAGTCTATAACATTGAACAACTTCTAGATGTGATACCCAAACTCTATGTACCCACACCTTGCCAAAATGAGATGCCCGATAGGAATCCACCAAACACCGGTAACGTATACACACCATAGATGGATGTAATGTAAAAATATATCCTCATGATGGTGTTTGATTACCAATGCCAACGAAATAAGAAATACTTGTCTCATAAATTGTAAAACTAAGTGCAAGGGTTTGGTTGGATTATGGGTTTAGATGCATGCCTACGATTCTTCTCCTTTCTTCATATGAGGATATCTCATCGATGCCTTTGAGGGGTTCTTCTCCCATGCTTACCAAGATGGGGTAGCACAAACTACTCAGGTTCCACATCCTCCACGTGAACTGCAAATCCTTCCCATAACGTCTTCCTCCATAATTCCATTGATCATGTAACTTTACATTGTCTTTCCAATTCCCTCTCTCATGCTCCATTATACTTGAGTTTTCTCTCCTCTCTCTCTACTTCTGTCATAGGATCTATCATCTCTCACCACACCGATTCTATGCCCCCACCTAGTGGGAATTTAGCTATCCATAGGAAATTCTTCCAAACTCAAAGTGATGATCACGATCTTGTTGGTTAAGGGCATAACACATAAGAAATATCCTCTTTGTTCAGCTTGTTTTTAGGAAGGTTTGTGATGAGGAATAGATACATGATTGGCAAGTGTTGAGGAATAGATACATGATCTGAAGAAGAATACACATGGCGCTTAGCACTTGAGCTGAGTTTAACACATGCGTATGGGTGGTATAGAATTTGCATGATAGTTTATATGAGATTTTCTTTGCTATCTTTATAGTAGAATTATAAGAGTGGCTGATTACTTATGCATCTAAGAGGAATTAGAGGTAGGAATAATTTTAGGCCCTTTATGATTCTGATTTGATTTAGAATCAAACCGTGTGTGGATACGTGGTTACATGGTGTTTTAAACATTATATCTTGGACTTGTAACACCCTGAACTATTGTTACTTCCTCCTGAGCATGCAAGTGTTGATATATGATTTCTTCTATATAAGGATGTGTTCCTTTGATTGTGAAGTCATGCTTGATATGGATTGTATCTTCTTTGCTCTTGAAGATCTTTGACTGAGTCAGGATATGCTTGGACTCTTTTATTTCTTTCATTTTTAGCACCTGAGTTCAATTTGATTTCGGGAGGAATTGTGGATTTATCCGTCTTTATGACTCAGCCTTGGATCAGTTGCATTGATCCAAGAGATGTTTTAAGTTTGTTCAGGATGAACAAAAAGAAAAAAATTATTGACCTTTCGAAAGATGCAAGGTCTGAATGAGTTGAATAAGCAATTCGGAGTTTAACTCAGGCTGATCGTGTAAAATGAATTTGGTTTCCGATATCGTAATATCAGGAAGGCCTAGACCTTAAGCCAGGTAAGAAATTTTGGTGGTTACTGCAAGCTTAGTAGCAATACCGGATAGAATCCAATACGGGAATGATATACCCTGTTTGGTTCTAAAACTGATCGGTCCTACTTATGAGACCTAGACTGAATTCGTTAAGGTTAATAACCTTAACCTAAACTATAACCTATTGGTTGATTGATTTCTAATCTAAACTAACCCTAAACTATAAGTGTAATGCTCCTAAGGTTAGCTACACCTAGCACTATGGAAGTAAGACTAATGTCTTACCTTATGATCTAACCTATGTTTTAAACCTATCTTAACTAATGGATGGATGGAGGGGTACCTATGAAGGGGCGCGAGTCATGGGCGGTGGTTTCTATGGCATTAAATGAGGTGGATAAGGATGAAGGACTTGGGATTTGGCAGAGGTTGCTAACGACTATTGTGATCTCGACGTGGCAAATCGCCAAATTTGGAAATGGTTGTTTTCTTTCATTTGGCAATCACCAACTTAGGTGGTCGGTGGCAACGGAGAATAGGTGGGAATCTTGGAGTTAATGCCATTAATGAACTTCAGTTCCGGAGCGTGATTGCTTGGGAAGGCATGCAAATGGAAAATTGGTTGGTATTCTAGTTTTCCATGCGTTCCATTTTTCTCTCTACTTGATCACTGGATCTTCGAGCCAGTCTACTCTGTGTTGCATGGAAACTTTGAGAATATCTAGCTCTTTTCTCTGTCAGGGAAAGTCTATAAGGCATGAAGGTAACAATTTATTGTTGTTTAATCTATCGTGGAAGAAGAAGATAGGGCACAAGCACATTCAGAGGTCTTCTTCAGATTTTTACGCGACACTATCAGGCATGATAGGCCCTAACTTTTAAAAATATTTCTTTCCTTCAAATGATTTCATTAGAACAACTCTGTTCAGATGATTTTTGGTTCAGTTGGTTTTAATGGTAGCAATGTATGAAATATCTTGCTGTGTTTTCATGCTGGTTCGATTATTCTGTTGAATCCTTGTTGAGTGTACATTTGGATTCGTTAATGTTGAAATATCTTGCTGTGTTTTGCATTTTGGTTAGATTCCGTTGAAATGCTAGCAAGGATAATATTTGGGAATGACTCTATTGGAGTCCTTGAAATGTTTTTTTGTATGCTATCAACTTCTATCGAAGCCTTGCTGTTAACACTTGTTGGAAACGACTCTATTGGAGTCCTTGAAATGTCTTTTTTGTATGCTATCGACTTCTGTCGAAGCCTTGTTAAACACTTGTTGGAAATGACTCTGTTGGAGTCCTTGAAATGTCTTTTTGTATGCTATCGACTTCTGTCGAAGCCTTGATATTAACACTTGTGGGAAACGACTCTATTGGAGTCCTTGAAATATCTTTTTGTATGCTATCGACTTCTGTCGAAGCCTTGCTATTAACACTTGTTAGAAACGACTCTGTTGGAGTCCTTGAAATGTTTTTGTATGATTCGTCTTCTATCGAAGCCTTGTTTTGAGCACTTGTTAGAAACGACTCTGTTGGAGTCCTTGCTATATTCTCATGTGAATGCGACTCCTGTTGATGTCCTTGAAGTGTTGCGTGTGACTCGATTTCTGATATAATTCCTCACTATGCATGCATATTGATTCGAATCTTTCTTAATGTTGTTGTGTTATTATTCAGTTCGGTTCTGTGGAAATGTATGCTGGTTTCATTACAAACCAGACTCTGTTTGAGACCCTGCTGTAATTTCATATTAGCTCAAATTCGGATGGAACTTGGATGAAATTAGATAGGGAGTTGACTTCTGTGAAGTCCTTGCTGTGGTTATCTTCCTTGAATTCGGCTTCTGATATAAGTCCTTGCTGTATTTTAGTAGGGTTTAGATTCAGTTGAATGTTGTTGTGTATGTACGTGTTTCGACTCAGTTGAATGTTGCTGAGTGTTCGACTCAGTGGGAATGTCGCTGTGTTTGCACAGGGTTACGTCTTCTATTTTTTTAGTGTTATCTAGTCTCGTGCTTGACTGAGATAAAGAGTTCCTAGCTGTGCCATATCGGGTGATGGTGTTGGGCATTTTCATGTTTGATAAATGATATGGAAAGTTTTGTTGAGTCTATTGTGGTTGGATTATTTATTACTGCTTTGTCGTGAGAGTTCTTGTATTACTTAATAAGCTACAGGTGATTCTTATATTTGAATTTTGATGAAACTGTAGTTTCTTCTTGTTATCTCGACTGACTTAGTCACATGCGTATAATGTAATTGCATTATTCTTGAAAAGTCGCTATAGTCCTGAACATGATTGGAATGGAAATCAATGTCTCTGTTTCTTTCTCCTCAGCTGTAAAGTATATGTTGATATATTTAAATGTAGGAATAATAAGATATTCTTTCCTTGTCTAGAAACTTTGAGTGCTTTCTTCTTTTATATTCCTTATGTGAACTCTATGGTACGGGATTACGAAGAAAAGACTGTTAAACTGTAGGGAGAAACTGGTAAAAGTGTATTTTAGTAAAGTTGGTGTATTTGCCAATACCATTGAAATAATGTAATGTTTTAAAATAATCTCGTTGGATGAACTTGATGAAAGTTATAATCTTCTTTTAATGAATTATTAAAAACATACCTGTTGGATATACGAATTGATAGGATATTCATTTTTGAATGGAATAATTTGTAGGATTATTGTTGTCCTTGGGATTCGATGGATGGATGTTTTGGATTCATTTTGTTCTTCTTAGTCTCTAATATTTATGATGAGTCATCTGAAAATATTCAAGTTTAATTGGCAGCTATAATATGAGTCATGCATTATAGTCATGTAGAATTATAGAAAGATAATTAGCCTGATTCATGTTTTAGGATTTGATGAAATGATTTCATTTAAATAGGTTGTTTAATGAGAGCAATTGGTAGAATGCAATTGTTTTAAGAATTAGTGCTTATCATGCTCAGTTCACAGAACTGACCCGTGTTGGCAATTTTTGCAGATGGTTGTCATAAGTGGTAAAGGCACGCAGATCTGATATGATGCTCAGATTATTTAATTTGGTTTTATGATGAATTCCAACTTGACTTCTCTAATTGTATTATATGAAGAAAGTTGATCTTATGCTGTTGAGTATTGTATCAAATATGCTGAATGCATAGATTGTAATTATTTGGCTTAGAATTAAATGAAATGAGGGAATTGATACTATATGGCTGTATTTGTATTTTGATGGATTGATCCTCTTTGGTTCGATTGTTTTGAAGTGCATTTTTATTATTATTGTATACCTTGGAGATATTTGGATTCTCTAAGTAGGCCTTGTAAAGATTTTTGACTAAATACTTGTGAATGATTAGTAGTTCTTTAATATTCCATATAAGGCTAATTTGGAAATTAGACCACTGTCTTCCAAGAAGTTAAGGTTCAAATAAACCTTAATAGGTAGTTGAACGGGAAGAGTAATCTATTACTCCCTAACCTTGATCTAAGCCAAGGCAACGTACATAATGAATCTAAATCACTATATCTTAATACAAATAAGTAAGATATAATTCAGTTTTGGAAAACCGATATAAACCTAAAAAGGTATATTTAGCATCCTTAAGAGGAGACTTAGGGCTACTACCCATTTTCGTTGATTAAGATTATTGTGAATCAATGAACTCTTGACGAGATCTCAAATCTTATTAATTTCTCTCTGTGAAATGGATCTTAAATAAGTAAGGCAACTCAATGATGAGGAGCCCAGGAGTTGGGACAAGACTAACCGGAAAGGAGAGTCTTAAAGTGTAATTCCAACTCAACGTAAGTAACACCTTAAGTTTAATAGATCTTTCCGAGGTGGTTTTGTAGGATGTCGGCACATGAAAACTGCAGGGTTGTACCTTCGAGGAGATTAGGATTTTCTCGAGGATACAACAATGCAGGTGACATATGGTGACACCCTTTGCATTGATCGTTAAGATTTACACCTTAAACTCGAACAAGTTTTTACTCGGGATCTGGTTAGGAACATGGTCACGTTATGAGGTTGCCCTTGGAGATTCGGGGTACCTTGACACACTTTGGGTTAACTAGGGTTTAACCAATATGTCAGCTTATCCGTAGTCCTCGAGAGCATCCTTATAAAATTTTCATGTTATTAATCCACTCCCGAGTGAATGACTTGGGCGGGATGGTGATGATTCGAAAGTATGGGACATTCTATATAACATCAGAGTGGGGTGGAGGATGTATTCCAGATTGACGAGTATTCCGTCAAGGAATATGAGACATGAACAGTATGTTTCAAAACTTTAGCCAAAGTATCACAAGCTACTGATTACGTTGTCCTATGTCACCTAGTCTAAGGGACGAGATGCTGATGAATAATGGTAACAATTATTCAGATAGGTTCCTTGGATAGAGCATTCTGAAATCCCAGATTAGGGAAGAGAACTGCAAGAGTGAAGAGTTAAAGTAAAAATGCCAACTCTGTGAAACTCATGAATAGATCGGTAGATCACCGAGTCATGGAATGAATAGATCGGTGGTGCACCGAGTCATTACAACTGCATATGGTTATCTGTTATAAGAATGGTTGTTTTGATTTGTGAGTTCTAAATTATGTATTTAGAACTAGGAAGCATTTATAAAAAAAAAAAAATTACTTATTCTAATGTACTAAATTGGGATCGTTACATCTTGGTATCAGAGCTGAAGGTTGCAGCTCTTGGACCTATTGTGTCTATAATCTAATAAAAACCTAAATTTTCTTGTAACAGAAAATGGTTAGAATAAGGGGAACGATTGCGAATAATGCTCCACCTAAAGAAGGGGTGGAAACAATCCAAAAACTTGATGAGATCCTTGCTTCCCTATTGGACACAAGAGATCGTTTGGCTGTACTTGAACAGCAAGTAATGGGAAATGAGGAGGATGATGAAGCTGGTAATGACAATCAGCAACCTCCTGAGGACAACCCCGATATGGGTGTTGATAATAACGCTGAAATGCACCTGTCCAACCAGAAAACAAAAAGGCCAGGTTGGCAGCGGAACTCACTAATGATATAAAAAGGATAAGCCCACCTAAATATGATGGCACCACATTAGGAGATGGAGCTGAGAATTGGCTCAGTGAAATGGAGAAGTACTTTGCAATAAGAAACTTCTCGGAGGAAACCAAAGCTATTTGGGGAGCCTATCAACTTTCCCACGAAGCATCTTCGTGGTGGGACAGCCGTAAAGCTGAGCTAAATATTGATGAGACCAATATCACTTGGGATCAATTTAAGGGATATTTTAGGCAACGCGTTGGCTGCCATAACTTTTCTATGACCGAAAAATGACAGAATTCCGAACTTAGCTCAAGGAAGCTAACGGTAATCGAATAATGGGAGTGGTTTATGAAACTCCTCAAGTATGTACCACAATATCAAATTGATGAGAAGTTCGAGAATACAAAATTTATCATGGGGCTGAATCCCTTGATAGGAGGAGAGGTTGATGTTCACAAATTTCAACCACTATGGAAGGAGTTGTTGAAAAGGCCATAAGGCAAGAACGAGAAATTAAGGGCTATTTCTACTCATAAAGAGGAAGTGAAGAAAGAAGATTGTAAATCCTTCTTCAACTTCACTTGCACCCAAAAAGGGGCCATGGAAAAATTTTGGAAACAAGTAGGTTTCAGGGGATAATAGTAAGAAAACAATAGTGAATAAGCCTTTAGAAATGTAAGGGATAGTTTTGCCAAAAATTATAACAATGGGCGAAACCCTATGGAGGACAATGTGATAACTTCAAAGTTTGGAAGTAATTTTGAGCCTAAAAAGGGACCTATAGGAGGTCTACAATTGTGGCAAAGACCACTATGCCAATCGGTGCCCTTTGAAGAAGGATGATCATAATCAGCAAAGATAAGATACATGCTGCAAAAGATGCAGAGACATGAGCAAGCTGAAAAGCAAGTGACACCAATAGAAGTTTTGGGTAAGTTATTTGGCATACCTGTCTATTATTTTTTTGATACCGAAACTCTTCTTGAATGTTTTATTTCTAGTAAACTTGCTTCTAAACTTAAGAGAAAAGTTGGAAAAATGGATAAATCTTGGACTGTACAGTATGGTAATAACTCTGTTCATACAGTGAGTATGTGTCTTTTTGGGGCAGTCCTTGACTTACCTAACTTTTCCACTGAAGTTGACCTCTATGTTGCACCTTTGGGATCCTATGACATTGTCATCGGTGTTAATTGGTTAGCTGACCATAAAGCAAAAGTAGACTGCTTTGAAAAGAAAATAAGATGTTTAGATGATCGTCTGAAAACAACAGAGATACAAGGAGTGAAACGGGAAATTTCGGTTAGGAAGCTGTCAGCTATGCAACTTAAAAAGGCTAAAAACAAAGGATGTACCTTATATGTAGTAAAGATATCTGAATTCTCAGAAGAAGATGGTGATTCCATGAAATGATTCCCTCTGTTGCAAAGTTTCAAGGATGTTTTTCCGAGGAATTACCAGGTTTACCACCCAAAAGGGAATTTGATTTCACTATTGAAATCAAACCAGGAACGGAACCTATTTCCAAGGCACCTTATCGGATGACTACTACAGAGTTAGTCGAGCTTAAGGCACAATTGCAAGAACTTTTATCTAAGGGTTTGATTAGACCAAGTGTTTCACCTTGGGGAGCGCCAGTAATATTTGTAAAAAAGAAGGATGGAACACTTAGGTTGTGTATTGACTATCGGATGTTAAACAAAGCAACAATCAAGAACAGATACCCACTTCCAAGGATTGACGATCTATTTGATCAGATGCATGGGGCAGCGGTTTATTCCAAGATAGATCTTCGATCTGGTTATCATCAATTAAGGATTAGAGAAGAAGATATTCATAAAACAACTTTCTGAACCAGGTACGGACATTATGAATTCATGGTTCTACCCTTTGGATTAACTAATGCACCCGCAACTTTTATGAACTTAATGAATAATATCTTTCAAGAATATTTGGACAAGTTTGTACTTGTATTCTTGGATGATATTCTCATTTATTCTAAAAGTGTTGAAGAGCACAATGAGCATTTGAAGATAGTTTTGGAAATTTTGAGAAAAATAAAGTTATACGGTAAGTTATCCAAATGTTCTTTCTTTGATACAGAAGTTCACTATTTGGGTCATGTCATTAGTAAAGAAGGAATTGCTATGGATCCTTCAAAAATAGTGGTAATAACTGAGTGGCCTGCACCAAAGAATGTGCACGAAGTAAGAAGCTTCATGGGTCTTGCTGGTTATTATAGAAAATTTGTTAAGGATTTTTCTAAAGTGGCTGCACTAATAACTTCATTGCAGAAGAAGGATAAGAAATTTATTTGGAATGATAAGTGTGAAACTGCTTTCAAAAGTTTGAAAAGCCAGTTGACTTCAACACCTATATTAGCTGTACCAGACCCTAATGGGAGCTTTACTGTTGTAACGGATGCTTCTGGGGAAGGCCTTGGTGGTGTTTTGTTACAAAATGATCAAGTCATAGCATATGAAAGTAGAAAACTTAAGTTACATGAGTTGAATTATGCCCCTCATGATTTGGAGCTTGTTGCCATTGTTCATGCGCTTCAAGTCTGGAGACACTATTTACTTGGGAAACCTTTTGAGTTGAAAACTGATCACTTAGGACTGAAATATATTTTCACTCAAATTTAATCTAAATGCCGACAGAGAGAAGGTGGTTAGAGTTTTTATCCCAATATGATTTTGATATTAGCTACATCAAAGGGAAAGAGAATAGAGTAGCAGATGCTCTGAGTCGTAGGAAGCACATTTCTACTCTTATAACATTAAGAACTCAGTTTAAAGATGAGGTAAAAAGTGCCTCAGAATCTGATATATACTTTCAGCAAGTAAAAATAGTGCTTGCTGCAGAACCTAATGATGAAAGGTATAAAGGTTTTCGTTTTGATAAGGAAGGAATCTTACGTTATGAAAATAGGGTATACGTACCTTTGCTAAATGATTTGAGAAAGAAGTTGTTAGTTGAATTTCATAATTCACCTTTCTCTGGACACTTGGGTATCACAAAAATGCTTGCTGATTTAAAACAACAATACTTTTGGAAAGGTATGAAAAAGGATGTTATGGATTTTGTGACACATTGTCTAGAATGTCAGCGGTTAAGGCAGAACACATGCACCCTGCTGGACTATTATATCCCCATAGCATACCGCAGTACAAATGGCAAGTAATAAGCATGGACTTTGTACAAGGGTTACCTATGTCCAGGAATAAACATGATGTTATCCTGGTAGTTGTAGATAAACTAAGGTAGCTCATTTCATCGCTGGAAATCTAAAGGATGATTCACCAGTGTTGGCCAAAAGATTCGTGCATGAAATTTTCAAGTTACATGGTGTACCGGATTGATTATATCTGACAAGGATCCTAGAATGACATCAAGATTTTGGCAAACACTTAATATAGCTCTTGGAACGAAACTAAACTTCAGTTCTGCATATCATCTAAAAACGGATGGACAAACCGAGAGAGTAAATCAAGTGTTGGAAGATATGTTGTGAATGTATTGCATGGATCAGCAGTATAAATGGGAAGAGTATCTTCCATTAGTTGAATTCGCATACAACAACACTTATCACTCATCTCTTAAAATGGCACCTTTTGAAGCACTTTATGGAAGAAAGTGCAGAACCCCTGTTAGCTGGGATAGTATTGAGGATAGAGTGGTAATTGGGCCAGAAATCCTCACTGAAATGGAACAGCAAGTAAAGTTGATTCGTGAACGATTAAAGGAAGCAGCAGATAGGCAGAAGAGCTATGCTGACCTTAAGCGGGTTGATCGAAGGTTTGAACTTGGTGAGAAGGTTTTTCTTCATGTTAAACCCAGAAAGAGTTCTATAACTTTTGGCAAGGCTGCCAAGTTGTCACCTCGTTACGTGGGACCTTTCAAAATTGTCAAAATAATCAATCCTGTAGCTTATCGATTAGCATTACCACCTGCTTTGTCTCGCATGCATGATGTTTTCCATATTTCTTTGCTTAAGAAATATGTTTCAGATTTTCACATGTTTTAAATTGGAATTCCTTGCATGTCCAAGACCCGGAATAATCGTGGTTAAACCCACACGAGTGCTGGAAACTCGCCAATTGCATTTGAGAAATCGTGAAATACAACAATGTAAGGTCCAGTGGGACCAGTTTAATGAAGAAAGTGCAACTTGGGAAAATCTGGAAGAGATGAAAATTACTTTTCCCTTTCTTTTTGAACAGAATGAAATCTGTTGACAAAACATTTTTATGAACTTATCTTTTCATGTCTTTATGAAAGCCAGATTGAGGCAAACATTATTCAGGTTGAATAAAATGTATCGTGACATTGATTTCTGGAACTATTCAAGTTGGAAATAGTCTAATTGTATTGTGAACTAATAAATTGGTTGACCTGAAGGTAAATCAAAATATGTAATCATCGGGACAATGAATCTTTTAGGAGGGAAGCATGTAACACCCTGAACTATTGTTACTTCCTCCTGAGCATGCAAGTGTTGATATATGATTTCTTCTGTATAAGGATGTGTTCCTTTGATTGTGAAGTCATGCTTGATATGGATTGTATCTTCTTTGCTCTTGAAGATCTTTGAATGAGTCAGGATATGCTTGGACTCTTTTATTTCTTTCATTTTTAGCACCTAAGTTCAATTTGATTTTGGGAGGAATTGTGGATTTATCCGTCTTTATGACTCAGCCTTGGATCAGTTGCATTGATCTAAGAGATGTTTTAAGTTTGTTCAGGATGAACAAAAAGAAAAAAATTATTGACCTTTCGAAGATGCAAGGTCTGAATGAGTTGAATAAGCAATTCCGGAGTTTAACTCAGGATGATCGTAAAATGAATTTGGTTTCCGATATCGTAATATCAGGAAGGCCTAGACCTTAAGCCAGGTAAGAAATTCTGGTGGTTACTGCAAGCTTAGTAGCAATACCGGATAGAATCCAATACGGGAATGATATACCCTGTTTGGTTCTAAAACTGATCGGTCCTACTTATGAGACCTAGACTGAATTCGTTAAGGTTAATAACCTTAACCTAAACTATAACCTATTGGTTGATTGATTTCTAATCTAAACTAACCCTAAACTATAAGCGTAATGCTCCTAAGGTTAGCTACACCTAGCACTATGGAAGTAAGACTAATGTCTTACCTTATGATCTAACCTATGTTCTAACCTATCTTAACTAATGGTAATGGATGGAGGGGGACCTATGAAGGGGCGCGAGTCATGGGTGGTGGTTTCCATGGCATTAAATGAGGTGGATAAGGATGAAGGACTTGGGATTTGGTGGAGGTTGCTAACGGCTATTGTGACCTGACGTGGCAGCATCGCCAAATTTGGAAATGGTTGTTTGTTTTCATTTGGCAATCACCAACTTAGGCGGTCGGTGGCAATGGAGAATAGGTGGGAATCTTGGAGTTAATGCCATTGATGAACTTTGGTTCCCGAGCGCGGATTGCTTGGGAAGGCATGCAAATGGAAAATTGGTTGGTATTCTGGTTTTCCATGCGTTCCATTTTTCTCTCTGCTTGATCACTGGTTCTTCGAACCAGTCTACTCTGTGTTGCATGGAAACTTTGAGAATATCTAGCTCTTTTCTCTGTCGGGGAAAGTTTATAAGGCATGAAGGTAACAATTTATTGTTGTTTAATCTATCGTGGAAGAAGAAGATAGGGCGTGCAAAGCACATTCAGAGGTCTTCTTCGGATTTTTACGCGACACTATCAGGCATGATAGGCCCTAACTTTTAAAAATCTTGCTTTCCTTCAAATGATTTCATTAGAACAACTCTGTTCAGATGATTTTTGGTTCAGTTGGTTTTAATGGTAGCAATGTATGAAATATCTTGCTGTGTTTTCATGTTGGTTCGATTATTCCGATGAATCCTTGCTGAGTGTACATTTGGATTAGTTATTGTTGAAATATCTTGCTTTGTGTTTTGCTTTTTGGTTAGATTCCGTTGAAATGCTAGCAAGGATAATATTTGGGAACGACTCTGTTGGAGTCCTTGAAATGTCTTTTTTGTATGCTATCGACTTCTGTCGAAGCCTTGTTGTTAACACTTGTTGGGAAACGACTCTGTTGGAGTCCTTGAAATGTCTTTTTGTACGCTATCGACTTCACAAAGCCTTCATTGTAACACTTGTGGGAAATGAATCTGTTGGAGTCCTTGAAATGTCTTTTTGTATGCTATCGACTTCTGTCGAAGCCTTGCTGTTAACACTTGTTGGAAACGACTCTGTTGGAGTCCTTGAAATGTTTTTGTATGATTCATCTTCTATCGAAGCCTAGTTTTGAGCACTTGTTAGAAACGACTCTGTTGGAGTCCTTGCTGTATTCTCATGTGAATGCGACTCCTGTTGATGTCCTTGAAGTGTTGTGTGTGACTCGATTTCTGATATAAGTCCTCGTTGTGCATGCATATTGATTCGACTCTTTCTTAATGTTGTTGTGTTATTATTCAGTTCGGTTCTGTGGAAACGTATGTTGGGTTTCATTACAAACCAGACTCTGTTTGAGACCCTATTGTAATTTTGTATTAGCTCAAATTCGGATGGAACTTGGATGAAATTAAGATAGGGAGTCAACTTCTGTGAAGTCCTTGTTGTGGTTATCTTCCTTGAATTCAGCTTCTGATATAAGTCCTTGTTGTATTTTAGTAGGGTTTAGATTTAGTTGAATGTTGCTGTGTATGTACGTGTTTTGACTCAGTTGAATGTTGCTGAGTGTTCGACTCAGTGGGAATGTCGCTGTGTTTGCACAGGGTTACGTCTTCTATTTTTTTAGTGTTATCTAGTCTCGTGCTTGACTGAGATAAAGAGTTCCTAGCTGTGCCATATCGGGCGATGGTGTTGGGCATTTTCATGTTTGATAAATGATATGGAAAGTTTTGTTGAGTCTATTGTGGTTGGATTATTTATTACTGCTTTGTCGCGAGAGTTCTTGTATTACTTAATAAGCTACAGGTGATTCTTATATTTGAATTTTGATGAAACTGTAGTTTCTTCTTGTTATCTCGACTGACTTAGTCGCATGCGTATAATGTAATTACATTATTCTTGAAAAGTCGGTACAGTCCTGAACATGATTGGAATGGAAATCTGAATGTCTCTGTTTCTTTCTCCTCAGCTGTAAAGTATATGTTGATATATTTAACTGTAGGAATAATAAGATATTCTTTCCTTGTCTAGAAACTTTGAGTGCTTTCTTCTTTTATATTCCTTATGTGAACTCTACGGTACGGGCTTAAGAAGAAAAGACTGTTAAACTGTAGGGAGAAACTGGTAAAAGTGTATTGCAGTAAAGTTGGTGTATTTTCCAATACCATTGAAATATTGTAATGTTTTAAAAGAATCTCGTTGGATGAACTTGATGAAAGTTATAATCTGCTTTTAATGAATTGTTAAAAACATACCTGTTGGATATACAAATTGATAGGATATTCATTTTTGAATGGAATAATTTGTAGGATTATTGTTGTCCTTGGGATTCGGATGGATGGATGTTTTGGATTCATTTTGTTCTTCTTAGTCTCTAATATTTATGATGAGTCATCTGAAAATATTTAGGTTTAATTGGTAGCTATAATATGAGTCATGCGTTATAGTCATGTAGAATTATAGAAAGATAATTAGCCTGATTCATGTTTTAGGATTTGATGAAATGATTTCATTTAAACAGGTTGTTTAATGAGAGCAATTGGTAGAATGCAATTGTTTTAAGAATTAGTGCTTATCATGCTCAGTTCACAGAACTGACCCGTGTTGGCAATTTTTGTAGATGGTTGTCATAAGTGGTAAAGGCACGTAGATCTGATATGATGCTCAAATTATTTAATTTGGTTTTATGATGAATTCCAACTTGAATTCTCTAATTGTATTATATGAGAAAGTTGATCTTATGCTGTTGAGTATTGTATCAAATATGTTGAATGCATAGATTGTAATTATTTGGCTTAGAATTAAATGAAATGAGGGAATTGATACTATATGGTTGTATTTGTATTTTGATGGATTGATCCTCTTTGGTTCGATTGTTTTGAAGTGCATTTTTATTATTATTGTATACCTTGGAGATATTTGGATTCTCTAAGTAGGCCTTGTAAAGATTTTGTGACTAAATACTTGTGAATGATTAGTAGTTCTGTTATATTCCATATCAGGCTAATTTGGAAATTAGACCACTGTCTTCCTAGAAGTTAAGGTTCAAATACACCTTAATAGGTAGCTGAACGGGAAGAGTAATCTATTACTCCCTAACCTTGATCTAAGCCAAGGCAACGTACATAATGAATCTAAATCACTATATCTTAATACAAATAAGTAAGATATAATTCAGTTTTGGAAAACTGATATAAACCTAAAAAGGTATATTTAGCATCCTTAAGAGGAGACTTAGGGCTACTGCCCATTTTCGTTGATTAAGATTATTGTGAATCAATGAACTCTTGACGAGATCTCAAATCTTATTAATTTCTCTCTGTGAAATGGATCTTAAATAAGTAAGGCAACTCAATGATGAGGAGCCCAGGAGTTGGGACAAGACTAACCAGAAAGGAGAGTCTTAAAGTGTAATTCCAACTCAACGTAAGTAACACCTTAAGTTTAATAGATCTTTCCAAGGTGGTTTTGTAGGATGTCGGCACATGACAACTGCAGGGTTGTACCTTCGAGGAAATTAGGATTTTCTCGAGGATACAACAATGCAGGTGACATATGGCGACACCCTTTGCATTGATCGTTAAGATTTACACCTTAAACTTGAACAAGTTTTTACTCGGGATCTGGTTAGGAACATGGTCATGTTATGAGGTTTCCCTTGGAGATTCGGGGTACCTTGACACACTGGGTTAACTAGGGTTTAACCAGTATGTCAGCTTATCCCTAGTCCTCGAGAGCATCCTTATAATGTTGTCATGTTATTAATCCGTTCCTGAGTGAATGACTTGGGGCAGGGATGGCTGACAGAAGTCAGTATGGGACATTCTATATAACATCAGAGTGGGGTGGAGGACATATTCCAGATTGACGAGTATGCCATCAAGGAATATGAGACATGAACAATATGTTTCAAAACTTTTACCAAAGTATCGCAAGTTGTTGATTGCGTTGTCCTATGTCACCTAGTCTAAGGGACGAGATGCTGATGAATAATGGTAACAATTATTCAGATAGGTTCCTTGGACAGAGCATTCTGAAATCCTAGATTAGGGAAGAGAACCGCAAGAGTGAAGAGTTAAAGTAAAAATGCCAACTCTGTGAAACTCATGAATAGATCGGTAGATCACCGAGTCATGGAATGAATAGATCGGTGGTGCACCGAGTCATTACAGATGCATATGGTTATCTGTTATAAGAATGGTTGTTTTGATTTGTGAGTTCTAAATTATGTATTTAGAACTAGGAAGCATTTATCAAAAAAAAAAAAAAATTTACTTGTTCTAATGTACTAAATTGGGATCATTACAGGACTAATCAATTTCCACTTATTCATGTCCAGAGGTAGCTGAATTTTAGTTTTTATGATATCCAAGGGAACTTACCTGCAAGGCATTCCACTGGCGATTAAGATCGTAATGATAAATTTGAATTTGGAGAGTAAACCGATGGCTAACTAAACCCCACCATGCATGGGGTGGGATCAAGTTTGGTGAAATATGGTAGAGCTAGTGGTAGAAAGGAAAAGAGAGGAAATGTCGCTTAAGTATAATGAGGCACGTGAGTGGGAGGTTGCAAAACAAATGACATTGTGGAGAAAGATATTTTGGGAAGGAGTTGAATTTCATGTAGAAGACGTGGAACCCAAGCCTCAGGAACTCCCCCATTTGGGAAAACATGATAGGGAACCCTCCTCAACCTCACATAGAAGCATGCTAGTAGAGATGACCTAGGCCATAGGCGCACATTTGAATCCACCTAACAACCTTGCCCTTGCATCCAGGTTTCCATCATCTAGTACAACTCTTAGTCAAAGATAATTCAAGTAGTGGTAGATTAGGAATAAGTCTTATAGGAGGCACAGTGATGGTAGCACAAATGAATTCATTGTTATATGGGAGTACCTTTTTGGGTGTATCATCTGCATAGAATTCAGGTGCGCTGATTTTTGGACTAACTTCTGGGAGTGGTAATGCTTCATAGACCGTCGGGGTATAGTTCAGTTCTATTATGGGGACACAGGGAAGTACATCTTCTAGTCCGACCCAAGCTATAGGTTCGAGATTAGGAGGCATAGGTAGCTCTAGTTCTAGTGGATTTGGTGGTTTTGGAGGTAGGGGAAACACAAGAGGTTCTGGATCAAGTGGGCAAGGTCCGCACCAACCCTAGAATATTTACATGGATATGTCTCTTCATCTTCCAGAGTATAGGGGCATAGAAGATGCTGTTGAATATGTGCATATGTGTGAAATATTGTGGCATGCAAAAGGAATCACATCTTCTGAGCGTAGGGCAAGCCAATTTTCTACTACATTACAAGGGTGTGCACACGGTTAGTGCAGAAAGTTTTACCCCAATCATACTTGCGTAGACTATACAGATTTAAAAGATGAATTCCTTAAAGAGTTTCACATCCCTGAGTTTGAGCAGAAGAGTATAAGTGCACTCAAGGATATACATGCATGGTATGATGCATGGTTTAAAACATTGTTATCTAAAATGTTGTTATCTAAGATTTCTTATAATATACATGCAACCCAACATACATAGTGGTTCGTTGGGGTCTGATTACCCCTTTTAGGAGGGCATTATCACATAATACATACACTAATCTACATAAAGAACTCAAAGAAGCCTTACATGCTTAGGCAATTAGAAGCATAGATCTTTGGGTGAGCCCATTTTTAGAAGCATAGATCGCAGCAATGCAAAAAAGTTGGAGAAACTATCAGCAAATTCATCACATGAGACACACACAAGGATTTGGTGCATAAATTGTGAAGTAGAAGGTTACACAAAGGATAGTTGTCCTCGTAGATCAGGTACACTTGTTGATGTTGGAATGTGAGATATGATATTTAAAGCATGATGCTAGTCACTTCCCATTATTACAATGCATGATAAGAAAGAATATTTCAAGCTACTATAAAATATGTAGGTCCATGACTCATGACACGAAGACTATTGGCTGATTGGTCTAATACATGATGCTAGAGATATTGGTGTATGATAGACATGGGTTTCGACAACTCTAAGGGAAAGAATGAGCATCGGATTGGGATCACAATCAAGTGTGCTATGATCGAAATGAAGGACATTTTGAAGGCGGTTGTGGCGAAAGCCAAGGATACCACGGTGGATTCGGAGGATGAAGCCATGGTAGTGGAAGAAGTGATTTCCCTCGTGGAGTCTATTATACATGCGCATCTCCTGACCACTACAAGCATGAATGTCCTTAGAATATTACATGTTCTTTTAGTGGAAAGAACCATAGATATGAGGAGTTCTCGGACTTGTGTGAGCATCTTAGTAAGAAACATAAATAAGAAAAAAAAAGGCGTAAGGATGGTTAGGATACAACATGTTGTTGAAAATCAATGCATACCTAAGTTGGAATCAGTTTCTAAGGCATTACAAGTGAAGATCACGACCCACGTTGAGGCGGCGCACACCAGAGAAGCATTGCAGCACAAGCCTACCATCATTAAGGAGGAGGTTCTACATGCATAGTATCTAGATCCTAGCCATCAAAAGGAGGTTTATTAGAAAACAATTGTAGTTCTTATGAATATTCGGGTGAGATACAATACTTAAAAGAGAAATCATGGAAGATAGAGTAAAAGAAAGTATCAGAGATGGTCCAAATTGATATAGATGACTTAAGGGAAGTGTGTAAAATGTTGTGCCAAGAAAATATCATTCCATTGTTAGGGGATTGGTTAAAGGGAAACACTCTGCATGCAAGTATTGAGATTGGATGGTAGATCATGCGTGTGAATCTTCCCCCTCATAGCCTATATTATGATAAGGAAATCTCTCCAAATGTTGTTGTGGACAGGTGGATATTGAGTAATATAGTGATCGATACAGTGTAAAAGTCAATGTTCTTATCTTAGATGCATGGGTACAAATGGGAAGACCCTCATTGCATCCATCCTATAATTTATTTTTCATGGCTAATCAGACTAAGGCCACTCCCATCAGAGTTTTCAAAGATGCATCCATTACCATACAAGGATCTAAGTTCACTAGAGACTTTGAGGTTTTAGCTATCAAATTTAGATAGCTTCCTAGATTTATTAGGCGTCCTAGTCTTTATGCAAATAATGATGATCTTTGGTTCAACAAAGGTTATATCAGTTTTGAAAAAGGATGAAATAGTTATCATCCCTTTAACATATGGAAAATTTGTGCCCTATGTTGAGCCCTTAAGTGAAGAATATCTTAATAGGATTTATGTACGTGCCATCCAAGATCTAGAATTATTGGAGTCAACTAAAGAAGGAATAATTCAGTCGGAGGATGCATAGTCCATTAGTGATACTACAAGTGTTTCTTGTGATAATTGGGATCATAACACCTATTTATTGGTAGGGCATCAAGTAAAGAACATATTTCCTAGAGGTAGAAAACTACATTATGTCAAAAGGATAGGTAACAACTCGGTACCTTATTACACCAAAGAAGGATATTCTATAGTACTTTTGAGTGCCGTGGAGGAGCAATGGATAGACTCTTTGGAAAGAAGAAATATGCTAGCATATACACTCGTGGGACAACATCACACTTTGGTGGGTGGCCCACAGGATAATATTGTAGGATGGAATGAAATTAGGATTTCTCTTGCTACTAGGTTCTTTAGGAGCAATGAACATACTCAAATTTTTACTTATCATGGTAATCAACCTATTCAAGATACCACATTTAGAAGTGTGAGAGACTCTAGATAGAAGGGAAAGAAGCTTTACAACCTTCGCTATAGGTGCACAAGTTTTATTCCACTTCTACAACGATGCACGTGTGCTTGGTATGTATATGCAGAACTCTATAGAAAGACTAGAAATTGACAGGATTTAATTGTAGGAATGGCCAAGATGTTTGACTTCTTCTCTACAAAAGCTTCCGGTGGAAGGACCATTAAGAGTCATAAAGCACTTAACTATAGGAGATAGTGCGAGGATGAAGAACTCCTTTAGGAGTTATTAGATGAAGGGGACTCAGGAGCACGTCTTGTTGAAGAAACAGAGGTTGATGCCAAACTATTTCAATTCACTTTCCTTGAGAAAGAAAAAGGAAAAATGGTCTACTTAGTAGATGATGAAAAAGTTGAAAATCTGGATATACACCATTCAATAGGTAGGCGTGAGGTGTTAGACGGTGCGCAGATAATACCACATGCACCTATCATGAACCTATGAAGAAAAATAGGGTGAATATTGGGTGGAAGCTGAGCCAAAGGAAGCCATAATTGGGGACTATTGGTCAGACTCTGAAGTGGAAAAAATCCTAGAGTTACTAAGGGATTATCAAGACTTATTCCCTAGGGGGTACAATGAACTTAAAGGTGTTCATGAATCGTTAGGGGAAATGAAGATAAATCTTAAAGAGGGTGTGTGCCTAGTCATAAAGAGACCCTATAGGATAAACCCCAACTTGCACAAAAAGTTTAAAGAAGAGATTGAAAAAATGTTGAAGTCTGGAATTATCAAGCCCCTTGATGAGTCAGAATGGGTTAGTCTAATGGTGATCAGTATCAAGAAGGATGGATGGATTAGGATTTGTGTGGACTATAGGGAGCTGAATTTTACATGTGTGACTGATCCCTTTCCTACACCATTCACTAAGGAAATACTAGAAGGCATTATAGGGCACAAAATCTATTCGTTTACAAATGGGTTCTCTGGGTATCATCAGGTTTGGATTTCCCAGGAGGATCAGGAAAAGACTACATTTACTATTGAATGGGGTAGCTTCACCTATATTGTAATGCCTTTTGGTCTGAAAAATGTGCTTGTTGTATTTTCACACATAGTTGTTCAAGCATTCAAGGAATTTATTCATAACTTCTTATAGGTCTATTTAGACGATTAGACGGTGTATGGATTAGTTAAGGATCATTGTGACAATTTGCACTTGATGTTTGAAATATGTAGACATTTGAGTATCTCCTTGAACATCAAGAAGTGCATATTTGCTACACCATTTGGGATACTTTTAGGACACATAATCTACAAGGAAGGTTTGTTGGTTGATCCAACCTAAGGTTGCAGTCATTATAGGCCTAAGGGAGCCTATCAATTAGAGTGAGGTGCACAAATTTTTGGGTCATACAGATATTACATGAATTTTATCAAAGGATATGCCAAAGTTTCCGCACCGTTGGAAGAGTTATTGAAAGGGAAAGGTACATTCTACTAGGGAGAACCACAACAATGCACATTTGAGACATTAAAGGAAAAACTTACTACCACACCTATTATGTGTTTTCCTTCGTGGGACCAACCATTTCATGTACATGTTGATGCCTCTGACATGGCCATTGGCGTGGTGTTGGCTCAACCTAGAGAAGGTATTGTAGATCATCCTATCTGTTTTGCTAGTAGAAAGTTAACTCCTACATAACAGAATTACATAACTATAGAGCATGAAGCTTTGTCAATGATCTATGCGCTACATAAATTTTGCTAGTACCTACTAGCTACACCATTCATCTTTTATATATATCACATGGCATTGAATTATTTGGTAAAAATCTCATTCTACAAGGGCACATATGTCAATGGGTGCTCTTATTTCAAGAATTTTATTTCACAGTTTTGGTAAAACCAGGGAAAAGTAATTCTAGACCAGACCATCCATCAAGAATATAGTTAGGAGAAGAAGCACATGCAATTGAGGATACCATGCCAGATGCATAGTTATACAGGTTACAATGAGCACCATTAGAACTAGAGGAAATTTTTGTCTTTCTATGAACAGGGATGACACCAAAAGGAATGAAATCCTTGGAGAAGAAACAACTTGCTATATACACACCCTATATGTTAATTAGTGGTGACCTATACAAAATAGGCTGAGATGAAGTACTCCACTATTGTTTATTGGAACATGAACACAAGGATATTATGGAAGAAGATCATGGTGGTATTGCAAGTGTCCACCATGCAAAGATGCAACTATGTGCAAGATTCTTCTCAACTTTGGATTATGGTGGGATACCCTATATAAATATTGTAAGGAATTTTGTAATGCATGTGATCATTTCCAATGCCTTGGTAAATTAGGTCAATGAGATGAAATGCCTCTAAGAACTATTATTAGTGCAAAATCATTTAAGAAATGGGCTATAGATTTTATGGGTCTTATTTCACTAGGCTGGCGTGTATAATCGGATCACGCTACATCATAACTTGCATAGATTATCTGACCAGGTGGGCAGAAGCAACACCTACAAAGGATTGTATAGTGGATATAAAAACCAAGTTTCTTTGGGAAAATATTATTACAAGGTATGGATGTCCTTTAAGTTTGACCAGTGATAGGGGCACACATTTTCTTAATGAGACAATCAGCATTCTATTAGATGAATTAATGATTACACACCATAATACTACACCCTATCATCCTCGGAAAATGGGATCAATTAAGGATTTCAACAAAAATTTGAGCTAGATATTGATAAAAATATTTGATGTTGGAAGAAAGGATTGAGATGATATATTATATACATTACTTTGGGCATATCGAACAACATATAAAAAGGTTGAAAAAAGCCATACAATTTTAGTTAGTGTTTGGTGCGAAGTAATTCTTCCTATGGAATTTATGTTACCTTGTTTGTGTATTATGCACACTAGAGGTCTTACTAATGAGAAATAATTAGAAGAATGGATTAAACCATTAATCAAATTAGATGAATTATGAGCAATAACATGTTGGAGTTAAAAGCAAGAAAAGGCTAGGCAAAAGCATGGCATGATAGGAACATCAGGGATAAAAAGATTGAGATAAGACATATGGTTCTCCTTTATGATTCTAAGTTTTTACACCATCTAGGAAAACTCAAGGTACATTGGTTGGGGATGTATGTTATCACTCATATGATCGAATCAGGTGCTTGTCAGTTAGAGGAACTTGATGGAATATGGTTACCCAGTTACTTCAATGGGAGTAGGCTGAAGCCCTATTATAAATAAGTCTTCTTGGTGTTTATAATAAGGTAGTGTTTCCATTTAGATTAGGTTTTCAATTTTGCATTTCCTTAATGTGTTTCCTTCTTTGTTGCTATGATTTGTCAATTTAGTTGGTGTGTTTGTGTAATAAGCGTTTTTACGCACTAGAAGCTAATTACTATTTGAAGAATTTTTATGTGCAGAGGACTACACATACCCTTAGTGTGGGGTAGGTTGTTGATATCCAGTACAAGACTGATGGACATAAGTCCACATTAGAGGAAATATCTATGGGTGTTATTCAAGGTTGAAAAATATTAAAAAAAGATATTTCTTCTAGACACAAGGAGCATAAATAGAGAGGGAAGAAAAAACAAGTATAACGTGAGGTAAGTAGAGACTGGGAAGACTACCAGTGGAAGGCACAATGATGAGGTACTCAGTGCATGGAAGTGCACTAAAGAGAAGTCTATAGCCAAAAGTTAGGAGGGTGCGCTAGAAGGTTATAGCTTGGGTGTGAAGATGTACCACGTGGAAATAATGAAAATGGTTGATTAATGAGAGGATTGTTGGTAGGTGGAGGAGAAATAAATGCACTAACTTTTTAAAATTCTATATAAGGACGGATGCAAGTTCATTTTTATTGTTACAATTGAGAGAATTTGAAAAGGGTTAAGTGCAAACGAGCCAAGAAATTGTGTTGATGTGCGTAGAGTGTGAAACAATATGTGGAGAGAAGGGTTGTGCACAGGAGAAGATTACATTCCCATAGGTTAAGGGTTTGAGAAAATCAGACGCATTATAAAAGAGCTAGGGCACGTAATTTCCACTATGGCATGAAGATTTAAGCTAGGGTTTTGACTTGCTTGATTATAGAGGGAAGAAAAGAGAGATTTTTCAAATGGCACCAAAGAAAGCACCCATAATAGGAGATAAAGGGAAGAAGAAGGTTGAAGTGGAAGAATAAATTGCTCTCGAGAGTAATTTTTAGAAATGTAGTATCCAGAGGGCATGATTGTGGGACAAGAATGGGATTCCCATATCCGCCAATGTAAAATCAATGATTACAACCATCAAACATCAGACAATAAGAAGGATCTCGATGCATTACTAAGCACAAAAATGAACAAGTGCACGATAGAGGATATGCCAGTATATGATGACATTGGTGAGAAGTTGCTGAAGCAGAATGGAGTCTACCAGCTGTATGAGCTGCCATATTTTATAAATTATGAACCATTGTATCAATGATTGATGAGAAAATTCCATGAGGACTTCTTCTACTTCTCTGGATGTAGGGTAAGAATCACAGCTTCTTTGATTTCAACAATGACAGGACTAAGGGCCTTAGGGTTGGATCTGGATAGTGATTTAACTGATAAGGCCACAATCCTGGAGACAAGGAAAGAGTTGGGGTGTACTAAGGGTCCATGAGGCATGGAAATTGACAAATTGAAAAATTACCCAAAAATGCGGTAGTGCACATCTTGTGACAAAGCCGAATGACCAAGGAAGTGGTCACAGTAAACATAATGTGGTTGCACATCGTCAAATAAATGTCTCAACGAGTGGTCTACAATATTGCAAATCACATAGCAAAGACAATCATTGAAGAAGCACAGATAGGTGACAGAATAATTTTTGGCGCTGTGTTATTGTCCTTAGTATTCATGGAGATTGGGGTGCCTAATGGGCCAAAGGAGAAGATTTGGGAGTACCCCACGGAACACAAGTCACCTACGGAGAGGTTTAACAAGTACTTTTATGATGGATCAATGAGTGTACCATTCAAGTAGAGGGTGGAGATGTGTTACAATAGACTACGCATGGCATTAAGGAAGAGTGGCACATACCCAAGGATTTTCCTTCAGTGGTGGGTAAGGTAGTTAAATTTGCAAAGTATACCAACATTTTTACATTACATGATTTGCAGAATGAAGGATGGGGCTTAAAGCCTATAGTAAAAATACCATATGCCTTCACAACAAGGTATTTCCAAGCATCGATTCATCAATTTTCAAATGCATGTTGCTTAACCTTCAATGCAGAAAAGGTAGATTGTAACTACCACACTCGAGGAAGAAGTATGTATATCTAGGGCATAATGCATACATTGAAATGCTTATTTCAGATATTATAAGCATGAAACTTGTAAGCTTGGTAGTTGGGGACACCAGAGCAGTGCTTGTGTACCTACAACTCAAACCCAAGTTGGAGAACACTAAGTATGTGGAGAATGAGTTCACACTCCTAGGGCTACTAAAGGGTAAGCATACAATGGAAAATATTCCAGCGCCTAAGCCTACGAAATAATTCAGTCGATGATGAAGAAGAAGAGCATGAGGATAGTGGTGGTTTGGAACACAGAGGTAGAAGACAACCTCTAAATAAGGATGAAGCTGAGCACGCAACTACACCACCTCAGCCATAAGAGGAAGATGATGAGGAATTGAATAAATTCCAAGGAGAACATCCTTTCAAGATATTATTTAGGAGAACAAGGACCCAAGGCACTACTCCGTAAACAAGTGCACAAATCACCTCGAATCTCTCCACGAAGGAGACAACCGAGACAAAACAAAGGAAACTGAAGCTGAATGAGGAAGGAGAAGAGTCTAAGGAAAGTGTTCCCAATTCTCCAACGCATCCGGAGAATGTGGAAGAACAAAATGATGAATAAATGAAGGATGGAGAAGAGGGAGAAAATGGATAGATGAGACAAAGAACAAAGGCTTCTCAAGACATAGCCACACAAGTTCCAAATCTTGAAGCCAAAATTCCTAAGCAACCTAGACCAAGAAGAACAAGTGGGGAGTATATTCCAATAGCCATGGGCTATGCCAAGGACACAGGTAAAATTGTCCATGTCCATTTCCATAACACAATCACACAAAAGGAGTTGTATGGCTGGGAGTTAATGAATGAAGATATGGCAACATTGTGCATAAGGAAGAAATTTTCATGGTTGATGCACACGGACATGGATGAACCAAAATTTGTTGTGTGTGAGGAGTCATGCATGTTAAGGAGGTTGAAAAAGACATGTCAGATAGACACATAACAATAAAGCCTTTTGTTATGTCGATGAATAGGTGAGCAATGCTTTGGTGAAAGTCTCGACAGAAGTCACATGATGGAATATGGATAAAGCTTCCATAATTAGGGTGCTAAGGAGGAGATAAAGACAAAGGATGAGGAAATACTACACCTAAGAAGGAAAGAGACTTAGCATAGAAGAAGAATGATGTGTTTATCAAAGATGGCAGAGAGAAATTGGTGATAATGTCATGAACACTAGGCCACACTTAGATCTAAAGTTACCCAAGATGTTTCCTTCGGCAATACATTATGTCAGTACATTAGTGGACTTAGTGCTTAAAGATGAACCTCTGTGCATACCTAAGACAAAGGATCCAACACAGGAAGTAGAGCGGGAAAATGCTTCAGTGATGCGAAAGATTGCATCATATGAAGGATTGATTCAGAGCTTGCAGGAGGAACTAAAGAAGGTGGATCATGCGCTAAATATTTGTACATCACCAGATAAATTTATAAGGACCAGGACCATTTTAGAAGAGAATGAGGTCGTGAAGGCCATGAAGGATGAACATTGGGGCATGTAGAATGGTTAACACTTGTTAAGAAGAAGCACGAGGCCCTTACAAACTGCTCGAAAACCTCATAGAGAAAGGATGGATGAGCTTAGGAAACTCATTACTTAAAGATGGACTTGTTGGAAGGGAGAATGATTGGCATGTCTAGCATTGTGTTGGTCTTACAGAATGAAAAGGGAGAGATTGTAAGGGATGAATTAGAGTCAACCAGTAGTGGATATTCTAGAGAAAGTAGAGGCCATGCTCAAAGGATTGGTAGACCTTAGAGGTGGAGATAAAAGAGGAATATCCAGAATTGATTATTCAAAGTTGTAGTAGAAGATACTACGGTTAATGCCATTATTTTATTCATCCAAATTCTTTATATTCTTCTTTCCATATTCTTTGATCCGTTTTGGAGATAACCATTGCTAGGGCGGTAATGCAACTAGTGTGGGGTAATGTTAATTAGTCATAATCTAACACTTAGCAAATAAAATACGAAGGTTCACGCGGGAAAGTAGAGCGCATTCAAAGGAGCAGGAGTATCAAAAAGGATCACACATGAATACAAGAAATAGATTCGGGACTTATCCATTTTCATGATGAGGATCTATTTTTAGAGATAGCATGCAGAGCACTCAAACCAATTAGAGACTTGTGTGACATGCATTGGCTATTTTTGGATGATCAGCTATGAAGTGCTTTACATGGATGCGGAGTTAAAGATAGAATTGTGAACTAATAGTTGACTAAGAGAGATCTATTGTTATCATTCTTGCATGTAATCCTATTTTTGTAACAAAGTGTGGATAATAATAACATGCAACCTATTTTGGGATTAGATAAGTGGTGAAGGGAAAGTCCCCACCCTTATAAGTATGTAGTAAACTATGTAGATATATATATATATATATAGAGAGAGAGAGAGCATAGATGTACATGTGAAGAACTAGGTATAGTGATATTATGTTGCTAGATCTGTTATGTGCATGAGTGTATAATGTTATTATTGTAAGGAAGCTTCTGTGTATTTACTGTAATTAATATAATGGAGATTATGGATTGAAACAAGGTGTTATCATGGTTATAATTTAGTATTGCATGCTTGATTCCATTATGGTTATCAATTAATATTGTTATTTTCTAGATATAGATCTGAATATGCACTGTAAAAAGATATATTAGCTATAGATTTGAATGATTAAAGTCTTCATCATGATAACAACCTACAACAATAACCCTAAAGAGGGGTCTGGTACCTTTGTGCACTTTGGGTGAGCGCTCGATCTAAGCCGAGTGATGTGCCAAAGCATGCTTGGGCTTGTTTTTATAAATTCTAGGCTGCATAACTACATAATATCACTAGTTAGCATAAATAATTTGAAAATTTGAAGATCTAAAACAATTACGGCGGTCAGGAATCAACTTTCGAAATGCATAACTTTTGCATACGAACTCAGATTTGGTACATTCAAAATTTGTCAGAAAGCTTGTGATGAGCTCTATACCATGGAAATAATTTTAAAACATTACAACACCATAAATTTTTCCTTGTATCCAACCTCCATGTGTCACCTTGTCATTGGTCCACTTGTTGACTTGTTGATCAGGGTTGACTTGTTTACGACCTTAACTTTGACAAGCAATAGAATTTACATACAAATTATGATTCTAAAGTTTAGCATACCATTGAAAAGGTATAGAGAATCCCTTCAACATGGTCTAGGTATAAGGAAGTTTAGGGAAGATTTACATGGTGAAAAATCCTCCGCACTCCTCCCCAATAAGACCATTTTGACCTCAAAATGGAAATTCACTTTGTTGAACTATACACACATTCTCTGCATAATACAAACACAGAACCTAGTTTATAGCATGGTAATTTTTCTAAAATATTGTAATATTCAAATTCCAATAATAGTAACATAACCCAATGGCCTGAACTACAACTGATATGACACTGCAACTACCATATTTCTGTACATCCTGATCCTACACTAATCCAACATATACATGAGAAAAACTCATATCAAGGTGTTATGAAGTCAATTCTATCAACTGATGTAAAAAATCCATTTCACAAAACACCAATTCTATCAGCAAAATAAGACGGTATATAAAAACTTCCCTACAAGAAATCAACCATCTCACTGAAATTGTATACTAACTGCAAAGAGTAAATACCAACTCTGTATATCCCCATCTTCCAAAAATGACTTGTTACCCAAAAATAGTCACTGAGCTGATGGATTCTCTTAACCTCTGCACTGCATAATGGTTAAGGTGTTCTCCTTGTTTTATCAATATCTACCAAGGAAAAACAAGGTGCTTTGCAACCATGATGTTAAAATCATATGTGTCAATAATGCATTATAGGCCTTTATAAATCACTGCAAAAAAATGTATACTTGTATGAACCAACGTGTCATGTTGTGGGTCTTTGAAAATTACGTACAATCATTTCCCAATATAGACTTAAATGTATAATCAAATATCAAGTAGTATTTATATTGCCTAATACAATTGCATCCACATTTTTCCACCTTATAAATGACAACACTTAAACTGAGCTACAAGACATGTTGATCATGCCCAAAATTAATCATGTGTACCTTATTGTCAAAGTCCAAAAATGAAGTTCACAAATGAATTTTTTCATAACCATAACTATGAGAGTAATTTGAGTATGATGACCTATCCCTCAGACTTTCTCTATAGGTCACTTCAATGAACTGGATAATCTCTAAGTTAAAATATGAGTTAAATCCATTACCACATTTGATAAGGAACTCAAAAACTTAGGAGATATATTAAAAATAGAGCTTGCAATACCATTAACTGTGAGAAGAAAACTAAGTGTGTTAAACCTACCTCTAAGTTTTCCCACTGTAGGTAGCTCAAAATTGTATTCAACAATCTATTAGTGATTCCTTTCAACATTACTACGGAATCAAAAGTATAGTCAACTGTATATATATGAAAGGATAATATAAGGGAAAAATAGATGACAAATCCATCCTGTAATCAACATTCACTATTTTATCCTTGCAACTGATTATCAAAACCCTTTCATTGCATCTGTTAAACCCTAATATCAACTTAGAGATTTTCACCAATAAAATAAGAGTCTCTTTACAACTTACAACCCGTAGGTAACTGTAAGAAAATATCATAAATATGATGAGTATAGGAAGAATTTTAAACCTATCTCAAGGTGTCCTCACTGATGACTACTCTCTGTCTCATATCCCCTGCTTATCCATCTGAGTTAGTTTTCCAAAATATCTGAAAATAGAAAACTGCAAAATAGGAGATAGCAAATATCCATCCACAACACTAAACATGTCAATTTCTTCCCAGATCCCATACTCCGAAAATTCCTTGATTAAGTGTCTGAATGAAAACTGAGCATACAATTTGTATCATAGTAATGCCTATTAAAACTATTCATTAAACCATTTTAGCAACATATATGTACTTCTGCATGGTTTCAATAATGAGAATAGGAAGTTATATCATCACCCTTTATTCAACTAACTTAGTGATAAAAAAACCTCTTTTAAAGTTCTGAACAATCTCAACAAGGTATATTCCCTTCTAGATTAGCCACACAAAGGTCATCCCATCTGGTTATTTTAAACCAATACACTGTGTTCAAAAAGCCATTAAAAATCTAGAAGATTCGAATAGTTTTACCTTCCTTTGGGAAACTATGAAATCTATGAAACTCTATCTCAGAAAGAGTTAGATGACCCATTATTGTTGAATTTTTTAAACCAATTCATTAACCATTATCAATATAAGGAACTTCTTCCTCTCATTTGATTATACAACTCAACCAAAATTCCAAAAAGGTTTATAAATAATTCCCTATCAAGGTATATTCTTCCAGTGTAACACACACAAAGGAATCAAATCCATAACCCGTGTCACATAGCTATACTAAAAAATAATTATTACCTTATTTAACAACTATGAAGTATACATACTGATTTGAGAAAGTTTGGTACTTTATTGGAACTTCTAAACAACTCATCCTTCTTGCTTCTGCAATACTTACAATATGTGAAGAAAAATTGACTGAACAACCAATATAAATCTCAATGTCTTAAAAATGCAACTTAATAAATCCAAATAAGCCTTATTACCATTTCCATGTCTCATAATGGAATTTTGTTTTTTCACTTATAACGGTAAGGCAATAGAATTTCCATAGTATGATTAGCTATCCAAAAATATCTTACCAAGTGACATTATGCTCGTTCCTCCACCGGTTTGATCTTACAAAACCAGTGTTACAAACTCTTAGCTGTTAGAAGCTTGTCTTCCTTCTGTGGATCAGAATGTCTTCCAAGAATCCTTTGCACTAGTTCCCTGCACAAACAATTAAACAAAATAACACATAATAATATCTGATATAAAACTCCAAAAGAAGTATATCAACAACTGAAGAAAATCCTTGAAAATAAACTTTTCTCTGATACCAAAATTGATTCGTAAACCAGGTTAAACAATTTTACACAACAGATACTAAAGTTCTCAATTCCTCTTAAAAACATAAAATTTGAAGTGGATTCTCAACTTTCCTTTAGTATTGAATAAAAAGTTGGATTATTTTACTTGTTCTAGGGATTTAACAAAATTCTCACTTAGATAACTCTAATGAATTCATTCATGCTTAACTCTTTCATGTGTCATTTGAGAATATCCACAAGTTTGTTAACTAATGCACTAAAATCCATTTACAACTTGCATTTAATTGAAAAATGAATAAACTGAAAATGAAAGACACAAAATTTGATAACGAGTTCATCCCATTTGGGACTACATCTTCAGTTCGAATAATGAATCATTTACATTAACAACCAATGTAAATATTTATTTTACAATTTACATCAGTATGTATATTTAAAAGAAACTAAAAAAGTACTTCTCTAAGTGTGGAATTCATTGATCTCAAGATCAAGTTTCAGTTCCCAAAATTCCAAGTGCATGCAACTTTCTCCACCTTGTGGGTATTCAGAAACTCCTTGATCTAGGTATGTAAATCAACTATAAACTACATATAAACCCATTAGATTAATAATTCAAATATGTAGAGGCTCTGGATCATTCTTGTAAACTAAAATTTTACTTGCATAGCTACTTAGCTTCATAACACAAAAGATTACATATGTACATACATGATAAACTGATCAATATATCTCTCTAACTATGTTGCAATAATAATTAAATTATGTAAATACAACACGAGAATAGATGAACCTGAAAATACTACTAAAACTAAACTTTAATAACCTCTCGAGACCATTCTCGAGAATCGTCTCCACAAGTTCGAGCACTAGTTCATTATCTCTTTTCTCCTTCCCTCAAGTTCTCCATAAAAACCTCACGTTTTTCTTCCAACAAATAGGTCAAATGAACTCAAAACAGGAAAAGAATCACATCAATAGAATATACTCTAAATTCCTGACAAAATTCCAAAAGACATCAAGTCTCCATTCGGCCTTGAAGACCCTCAAATATGGCCTTGAATCAAAACTGTTGAAGACAGTCAAATAATAATACACTTGTGTGTATTCTTCTTTTTCTCCCTTACAAATACCTGTACACACACACACACACACTTAAGTGTATATTTAGTAAATTTAATCCCATTTAAATCTCCCAATAATCCTCCCAAAGCCCATGATTCTCTCTTATCCATGTGAGTGGATTTTAGCATAAAAATGGAGGAATAATCCCACGTATAATGGGATATTACCAATTTTAGACCTTATCAAAGCCTTCAAATCCTCCATTTAATGTGCATACCAAGTCCACATAATGCTAACCACCCTCCTCCTTCTCTTGTGGATATTTTCTTGGATGAAAATTGGCTTGCCTTGGAAAAATGTGCCAAAACTTGGGAGAGGAGATTTGGTCAAAAATTGATAAATTTAAGATGCTTAATTAGGATTAATTAAATGGATATCTTAGGATTAATTTATGAATTAATAAAATATTTTAACTAAGGGTATATTGTAGTTGGAATATTGGCCAGATGTTCCACCTACATAATATCACTAGTTAGCATAAATAATTTGAAAATTTAAAGATTTAAAATAATTACGACGGTCAAGAATCAACTTCCAAAATGCATAACTTTTGCATACGAACTCAGATTTGGTCCATTAAAAATGCATTGGAAAGATTGCAATGAATTATATACCATGGAACTAGTTTTGAAACATTAAAAGACCATAAATTTTGTCTTATCACAAACTTCCACATGTCACCTTGTCACACGGTCCACTTGTTTATCTATTGACCGGGTTGACCGTTCGACCTTAACTTTGACCAGCGATAAAATTTACATATGAACTATGATTCTAAAGCTAAGCATACCATCAGAAAGGTATCAAGAATCCCTTTAGCATAGTCTATTTTTAGGAAGTTTAGGGAAGATCTGAATAGTGAAAAATTCTCTAGATCGAGATACTTAGGGTCTATATATAGCTATCTAATTTGAGAGAAGCTAGAAACCTAGTGAATGTGGGATAAAAAAAAGTATAATTAGAAGGGATAAACATGATGAGAAAGAATTAATAAGAATTATTAACTCATGTGAGTTGCTAATTATTTAATTAATCAACTAGGATTAATTAATAGGCCAAGATAAGCTTAGAAGTTAGTTTAGATGTGATTTAGGAGGAAATTGATAGAATTTGGAGGATTTGAAAGAGTGGTTTCACCAATAAGAGGGTTTATTAATTAAATAGGGGATTAAAAGGATTAATTAACTAATATTAGTTCATTAAAAGAGGATTATAACTAGAAAAGTTTCGTTAATTGGAATCCAAAATGAAAGGAAATGCTAGTTAATTAACGAAGTGTCATTAATTGAACAAGATGAATGAAAATGTTAGCTAATTAATGGTAAATCACTAATTATAAAAAAATGATGGGAAATATGATAAATGGTGTAATTTTAGTAGTAAAATTGGGTAATCAGATTTAGGTGACTAAAATTTAATTAAATCCTTTTATTCACTCATACTTCACTTCACTCTACTTGAAGCCTAGAATGGTGGGGAAACAATAATTCCCAAATAATCGTGTCTCGATGATTTCAAAGATAATGATTTCCCCTATAAAGTTACAACTACATAGACATGGTCATCTTACTATTTTAGATAATTATAAATATTACCATGGATCCAATTCAAACTAAAATCCAATTCTCATGGCTCTACCCTCAACTATAAAGCAAGTCATTTCCTTTGTAAATCTATCCTCGTAGCTTTGAGCAAATTACATCCAATCTACCAATTTGATATCCGTGTCCTTTTGAAATATGCTCGTAGCATTTATAAACACTTTTGGAGAATAATATCAAATAGTACCCACTTTCCAACCTTTAAGATGATAAAACAAGATTAAAGATTCTATGGTCTTACCTTTAGCTTTACAAGAAGTCTACAATGAAGGTATAATCTAGTATTTGTTTATTTATTGCATATTATCTTCATATTTATTTGTTTACATGATCCAATTGCATTAGATCCAATAAGATCTTGGATAATGTGATGGAACTTTAAGTAATGATTAATGGAGTGACCAATACAACTATGATAATCATATTAATAGTTAACTAAGCTTATCTTCCTCTTATGCGTTTGAGATTGTATTCGCTAGTTACACGTATTAATGTGTTATTATGTTATTTTATAATTAATGTTCGAAATTATTTAGTTAGGTTAACCTATTGTAATAAACCTTGCACTCCTTTTATTATTGTGCACTCCATAATAATCTATTAATATTAAAAATGTTGTAAAAAATTTAGTGAACCCGAATCCTTATTGTATTTTACACCTTCTTTCACACCCTAGTTGCCTTAGGATTTCAGCCCTACATCATATATTCATATCCCAACCTTATTTTTATATTTTACATGCCCTAAATCTAGTTTACATGAATTTCCCTATGGTTTCATGGTCAGTCCTTCCTTTGGGTCTCTTTCTAGTGATTCGTACTTGCTAAATCACCTTTCATCATATATCCTAAGCACAATGAATCTATTTTAAAATTCCTCTAAGGGTCTTATTCATTATATATATATATACACACACATAAAAATATATATATATACACACACAACAAAAACCTCTTCTTAGTTTTCTTAGTACATTTTTTTGGAAATGTAAAATTACTAATTTTAGTCATTAGGGCATAATCATAAAAATACACATTTTGTTGAAAAATTATTAGAATATTTGTATATTAATAGCATAAATTACCTCTCTTGGTTTAGTTAAATTCATTGTTTATAACTATAATTGGTCCTTTTATTAATTTGATGATGACCAATTTTTGCTAAAACTCATCTTTGGGTCTACCTTTAGTTTGAGACATATTTCACACATGATGCCTCTATTTTCAAATTCCTTAAAAAAATCATATTTTTTTATATATTTAAGGAAAACCTCTTTTTTTTTTGCCTTAATTATCATCACAATTTTAAAAATTCAAAAAATCTATTTTTAGTAATTTGGGCTTAATCGAAAAAATATACACCTTTTAAAAACCCCGAGAAGTTATTGTTTCAAAATTTTATATACTAAAATGCCTATCTCTTTGTTTCATAAAATTCATTTATTATTTTCATATATGGGCATTTCAATAATTTTATGATATTCACTTTTACCAAAATATCCCCTTTGGATATTATCCTCTATGGTCTCTGCTTTGTCGATTCCATGCCTTGATTCTTATTATTTCTCACCTAATTATACCATCTTCTATAATTTTCTGATCCATCACGACCCACGCTAAAAATTCTCATGTTTTCTTGTATAATTTACTTCAACATCATCACTCATGCAAAGAAACTCTCACAAACATAGTACAAGAAAAAATGCTCCCTGATAATACAAAACCTTCCCATGTGGATTCAATTTTGTTACACATTTCAACACATATTAGTAATATTTTAACCTTTCATTACTCTATATTAGCTTTTATTCAACAGATTACATAATGATTTCAAATTCATTTTCAAGCTATGAATAATGAGATCACATCTCTCAAGCATGATATAACACATCTAAGGGATACCTCAAATACCCATATTAACCATGTCTCTACACATCATGATCAATATAGCTTTACGGATCAAGCAAAAAAATGTGATGTATGAAACATATGCTCCTACAAGTGACGTGAAAGTACTATATAGAGGCAACAATGTGTATTTTTGACAAGATCAATATCACATAGTAAGGGAACCACATGCAAAAGCACCCCTTTCATTGTATAAGAATGTTAGACAACATGATATTCTCTATGAAATAATTGATAATAAATTAATCACTTTTTTTCCTAATCATTACTATTGGCTTGAAAAAAAAAGGTAAACCATTTTACGATTATCATGGAATTACGAACATTGTGAAAAATATTGATATGTTTTACAATGATGAATCCAATAAGTTGAGCGTATTGACTTTCTTTCCTTAAATACATGACACACCAATATGCAATCATATCAATTCCTAAAACATGAATGGATACCAAAAGATATAATAAATATCTTTGATGATTATATTATGATATAAAATGATACATCTTTAGATATACAACAAGATTCATCTACTCAGAGAGAGGATATACATGTAATATCTCCTTTATAAGATAAATGAGTAAAAATATGAAATGATCATGCAAATTACACATTACCTCAGAGTACTTAGAGAATACATGATCCCAATTAGTGGGAAGCACAACAATTGACTCTATAGATATCTCTACTCCTCGACAACAATTTGAGATAAATTATAATTTAGATGATGATATCGACAATCTAATAATGATTACTATGAACCATTTGATATGCAATATGAACATCTATGCATGTTATATTTCAATCCCATTGAGGGACTTGCATTTGATATTGATGTTATTGATTATGAAAAAATTGATACACTGGTTGAGACTTCTATGGATGTCTTTACTTCTCCGCAACATGTTGTCATAGATCCTAATTCAAATGATAATGTTATTTGCAATGGAAATGTAAATGATCCTATTCATGTGCCAATTATTAGTAAGGTGACACATATTATCTATGGTGGGATTATCTAAATACAACCACTAATTGTTGGGAAGCACAATAATTGACTCTACAGATATCTCTACTCCTCGACAAAAATTGAGATAAATTCTAATTTAGATGATGATATTGACGAATCTAATAATGATTACTATGAAGCATTTGATATACAATATGAACATCTATGCATGTTATATTTCAATCCCATTGGGAGAGTTTCATTTGATATTGATGTTATTAATGATGGAAAAAATGATACACTGATTGAGCCTTCTAGGGATGTCTTTACTTCTCTGCAACATGCTTTATCATAGATCCTAATTCAAATGATAATTTCAATTGCAATGGGATTATCTAAGATCCTATTTATGTTCCAATTATTAGTAAGGTGACACATATTATATATGGTGGGTTTATCTAAATACAACCACTAAGAATGATGATACACATATCTCTCAAAGAATAGGAACATACCTAATAAATCCTAAGTTTTTTACTAAAAATTATTTTTCCACCACCACTCCCAACAATAACAAGGGAAACATGCATAATACTCCCACATATAGAACTTATATATCATTAGTGAGAAATTCTAATGATAGAGATGATTTTGATCTTGATTATTATTGTGATGAATATAAATACCCTAACATTTCTAATGACAATTTGCAACAATTAAATCTAGAGCCTATTAATGAATAAGAGGACACTATTTCAATAGAAGCTTTATATACTTCTTAACAACTTGTTGTTTCCCACCAATCTACAAACAACCTAATATATTATATGCAAGAAAGTGCTACACTAAATTTTCCATAGAGCATGAAATTAAATCATTAATAATAGTACATCTTCGAGTCTATAGTGGTCATGTATCCTTTACTTGATAATATTATCTATCATGGAACATAATTTTACTACATCCTTTCTTGAATTCCCATGGGCATACGTAGGTAGCACTTCCTTCTTCTCAAAGAACATGTTTCCTTTCCCTATACATACCCATGTATACATTTCCAAGGGATATCATCAACTATGTTTTTCTAAATACTGCTAATATTATCCCTACCCATCACATGTTATATTATATCTCTTTAATCATAATCAATATCAATCAATTACATCCTCTTTATATATAATACTATAATCAAAATTCCCAATTCAAAGACTATTGAGCCTAGAAAATTGATTAAGTCCTGAGTAGAGGATCAATGAACACATAAGGCAAGATACAGGAAGAAGGCTCTTGAAGAAAAATGTGCAAGGTAACAAGGCATGCGCGAAACAGTTTGAGAAGTTACCAATTTTGGAATGAAGGGTTTTAGTTGGACTGGAGCGTATGGACGTTTACATGCAAAAGTAGAAAAGGATTTAAAACTTGGCCATTTTTGGGATATGGTATTACATGGCCAACACATGGAGATGTGATTAGGCATAATGAGTGGATAAGGTTAGAACTTGGAGCCTTGTAACTCAAGGATAGAATATTTGAGGAAAGGAATATTTTAGGATGTAATCATTACAGTTAATGGAGGCTAATTAGGGTTTTGATGATCTGCTTAGGACCTCGATTATGGAGGATCATGATTCCATCTCATCATGCGGCTTTCTCATGAGTGAAAGTGAGGTAGTGGAGGATAGATCATGATTCTATTTAAGAATGCGTCTAGATCTAAAATGTGTGTGTGTGGAGAGATCCATAAGATACAAATAGAGGACAATAGAGGATGGAGAGATAGACATGGAGGATGCATGAGAGAGGGCATAACTAGAACTCATTGAGTAAAGTCAATTTGAAAAACTAGGATATTATTCTCTTTATGTATTTGGTCTTCTATTACCCTTTGTTATAATATAGCTACTATAAACATTTGTTAATCAATATATGATGGATTTTTATGTATATCTCTAGTTATGGGTCCAAACCCTTGTGTTCTTCATATGGATCATGGTTCAAATCTAATTCCTTTGTGTTGTTATAATGCTTATATTCTTCTCATGGTGCATCTATGCTTAGATCTAGTGTCTTCACTTCAATGCTAGAATGAATGAATGTATTTCTATGTCTACATGTATTCCTCCATTAATGGTCAAAATTCTTACAAGGATCACATAAAATAAGGGCTTAGTGCCTATGTGTACCTCAGTTGATCATCCAAATTATATTAGGTGATAGTTCAAAGTGCACTTGGGGTTTAAAGGGAGTAGGGAAAGGTCCTTCCTGAATCACAAGCATCGTTATGAAGGTAATCCCTAGAAGTAGTTTAAGATATAGGAATGTCGGTGAGGATGAATTCTCGGATGAAGAGGAAGCTGAGGTAAATATTGAGGCAAAATTAATAAGATCCTTGAATGAATTGAAACATCAAAGGAAAATCAACCAAAATTTGAAGATAAAGATGAAAGAGTATGAAGGGAATATAAAGCTTTTTGAAGATATGTAGAAGAAGAAATATGAATATGGAAATAAATAACTTGAGGCACAATTAGAGCTGATTTCATCATCTCTCATAGAAAAAGATAAAGAGCATGTCAAAATCAGTACAAAGCTGAAATCCTAGGTTGAAATAGTGTCAAAATCACTACATGCCAAATAAGACACCTGCATGAGACATGAAGAAGAATTGATATCCTTGAGATCTGAATTAGAGGAAGAAAAAGAGAGACTGAATATGTATAGCAAGATGGAAAAGAGATCTGAAGCCTTGAATGAAATGTTGGATAGACAAAAGGAAGCAGGTGACAAAATAGGTCTAGGCTTCATAAAAGAACACATGAAGAAGTGTGAATATAACAAAGTTGATTCAAGTGGAAATTCATACATGAAGACAACTAAGTGAATAAATTATAAAAGGCCTGAACCAATTAGGCAACTAAATACTTCCAGGTATGAGAGAACCTTTATGAGATATTATTTTTCATGTCATGGTTTTGGACATAGAGCTAGGAACTGTATGAAGAACTTTGAGAGAGAACAACCATAGAGAGGATGTAAAACTGAATATAAAAAGAGCATGGTGTGTTTCAATTGTTAATAAAAGGGGCATATTGTTAAGTAATGTTTAGAAGACCCTTCAAGTTAGTTTTGAGAAAAATAATACACATGAGACATGGACATGATAGTGTGATACAAATCCAACAAATTTGGTCACTATGCTAAAATATGTCATGAGATCAATTTTTCAAATCATAGTAGGAATGATAGTTCACACCAATCTAGAGGAAAAATTAATGTCATATGCTACACTTGTCACAATTTTGGGAATTTTGCAAATCATTTCTATTACCATGAACAATCTAATTACGAAGCAAGCATCACACTTTCAAAGGACAAGATAAGAAGGATTCCAACATGAAGAGGAATCCTATAAATGCGATAAAGTTAGCCATGTCTAAAATAGCCTATGTAAAGAAGAAGATGAAATGGATATACAAGATCAAGGAAGAATATTCAAGAGTTGAAGAAGAAAAGAGTGAAAATAGAAGAGTGTGGGAAGAGAATGAAAGTTCAAGCAAGGAATCAAAGGTTGATGATGAAGTAAATCAGGATGAGAATAGATCAAGCACTAATCATGAAAGACATCAAATCATGGTAAAGAGAGAGAAATAAAATGAAGTTCATAATTTGTTCTTCTCGAAAATCAAATTAGAAAGTAAGAGATTAGGATATAATATTGTCACATCAAAGGATACACCAAAGGATATTGATAAGGTCTTGAGGACAAGAAAGGAAATAATTGAGTCATCATGTTGTTTTGATGAATTTCTTTTGTTCTAAAAGTGATCTCACAAGCTTGTATGCCTTCTATAGGCTTCTAGAAGGCATGTATGAGATGAAAGAATAATGTTATTCTACTCATTGATCCATCCACCTAAAAATCAAAGTTACCTCCATGGTGATGTTAATCGATCAAGTCTTTGTATGTCAAGGTATGCCAAGTTCAAGATGTTTGTTTAGCCTCCTGCTAAAGTTAGTTCTTATTGAATCTCTTGAGTGATCTTATTGAGTAGTCTTGAAGAGATAATATAGTCAATAAGTGTCAAGAATTGTGTTAGGCTTCTTTATGTTTTCAATATTGGCTTCAACAAAAAAATCTCCTGAAGATTACATAATTGAAAAATATTATCTTGGGTCAAATGATCAAGTTGATTGTTTTGTTGTAATCTGAATCAAGTTATTTCTGAGCTCTAATGTGAATTACAACTGAGATAAGAATGTGTGGTTTTCAATGACATAGTTTCAAGGGTGTCCTTATTCTTTTCATATGTGATGGTTTTATATGGATAAACAAAATAAATCTATCAAGGATTGCTAAATAATGTCAAGTGTCAAAGTATGTTATCAAAGATCATTCAAAGAAAAGTTCATGATATGAGTGTATGTCCAAGAATATTTATATGTTTTTCTCACACCATTAATATGATAAAATATGATGATGTATTCAATGAGTGTGAAGTTTAAGTGAGGTGTATTGGCTTGTAAAATGGTTCATGGAGTAGAAATGGTGTCAAGGAAGAGTGGGGTATCACGGATAAGGGTAGAATGTTCTAAATAGATGCATTAGACTAGAAATGAAAAATGTTGATTCGTTATTATGTCTTGAAGGTAGAAAATGAAAGCATTTTCATTGGGGGTCTAGTTTTTCATTGCAAGGCACAAATTTTGAAGACCAGAGAGAAACATAGGAAAAGGAATGAATAGTGTGGGGTTGAAGGAAAGGTTGTTATGGAGATTGTAAGGATAAATAAAAGTTCATTACAAGGTATTGTATAAGTATCTATATCTCTAAAATAGAGACATATTGAGATGATTTCATGAAGGAGAGAGATTATCTGATTTATTCTTGATCAAGAGTTTCAACTAATCAAGAAGAAGGATAGGATGAATGAGATGTGTAGATAGTTCTACCAAGAAAGATAGGATAACATTCAAGAAAATTAGTATTTCATACAAAGGAGGTTACAAACATTGAGAAGATAGATCGGGATAGATGAAATATTTTTAACCTATCAAATTGCATCTAGGACAAGTATGTGGTCTAATTCATGCATAATTAGGTATATAAGATGTTGCAAGTTCAGGAGGGTAGCAAAAGAGAATTGCAAGAAAGAAAAAAGGGAAGAGTACACTAGAAAGATGCATTGGGACTATAACAAATAAGATTGAGACTTTCTTATTTATTGAGTGAAAGATATATGTTTGAGGTCATGCAACTTTAGAAAGAGGATGATATGATCCCATAGGGAGAAGTATCATCTTGGTTGGAATATGATGAAGTGAGTGCCTAAACATGGAGAGCAAAGACTCAAGGGGAGTAGTGCATTTGATTGTTGAAGAAAGTGAAAGAATCAGGGTCTAGATGAAGTTTGACATGTCAAAGTAATCTCAAAAAAATATTATAAGTTTAGGGGAGCTTGATTTAGTCAAGAATGTGTCTTCTCAATGTAGACACCAAAATTGGGTCACACTCCCCTTGGTCCCTTTTCAAATAGCCAACTCAAACATATTCACCTAACCATGACCCTTTTACTCCACATTAATATTAGTTTAATTATTTATAATTAAAGTGATACTCATCCTCACAATATTCATTATTTAATTACCCTAATTAAACTAATTTCCACCTCACCTAGACACCTCACCCCACCACCTCACCTAGACACCTCACCAAAAACCTATTTTTAGCATATTTCCCCTTTACTAGGACTCAACATTTACTCACCATAACTAACTAAGGCTTACTCATACCTACCTTAATGAACTAAGACTTAGTGCAACCCTAAAATCATATGCCTATTCTCCTTATAACCACATTCTCACTCATTAAAATGTAACATTCCATTTTGATCCACAAGAATAGATTGAGCTAGCCCAAAAATATTGCCAAGATCTAGCATTTTTAGTAAACCTAGGATTTCCCACCTTAACCGACATCAATCAACCATAAACCGACTCACCCCCTAAACTGTAATCGGTTACCTTATATTATTTTTAGTAACCTTGTTTAAGAGGTTGGCCACATTCTCAAGCTTTGAAACAAAGAAGATCTACATGCAAACAAGAACCGAGTCCTTTTACATGTCTAGACATCCATGCCAAAGACACAAGACTAATAAGAAGGTATTTGCATTCAGGGTAGCATTCTGAGAAGCACTGTTGTATCACTGAGCACCATTCCACAAATTAACCATCGCCAGCATCTCTAACTACCTCTTTGCCACTACAGGCATTTAGAACCCTTCTGAACTCCAAGTAAGTTGGTTTCTCCTCTATCACTTGCAGTTGTATTCTCTATTTTCCTTCATCTATTCACTATTCTTACTTAGATCTATCCCTCATATTTCTCTCTATCAACCACCCCCTCACACCCCACCTAAACTTCACAAAAACCTATCCCAAAACCACCTCCCTCACGTAGACCTCACAAACACCCTCCAAAATCTTTGTGCAATCATAGAGAGGACCCAAAACTTGTTCTACAACATCCTCGAGCTCCCCACATTCATCGACACTTTGGTTAACCTAATCGTGGTGGTCAGTTGTCTTATACTGACATCAGTCTCCTTAATCGATATCGGTCATTGTGACAACCCACCTAAACAACTCAACCCTTAGCCTACCCTAAACCTCACTCAAAACATTACCACACCTATCTTGAACTTGTCACCTCACCCTCCCCCATAAAGACCTCTCTAAGTCTCTGTTTCAAGATAGAAGAGAGCCCAAAACCCTTGACCTAACTCCCTACCACTTTCCATAGTTCCTCCTACCCAAAAGGAAGCTCTCACAATCAAGTATTGGATCAAGAATTCGAAGCCACGTAAAAACCTTTAAACCGACCATCATAATAGGTATTCATCCTTTGGCCGTACTTATATGTTTCATCTAAATCCTTAAATAAAATGGTGAAACATTTTGGCATGCTTGTGGGATCCATCGGGGTTCTTTTGCATTTTTTTCATTCTTAGGTGAAAGTGGTGTGTTTTTTTCCCTTTTGAAAAGCTTCCTTCTCTTGGAATCTTCCTCTTTCAATTGTCTAAATGCAATCATGTTTTGGTGCTATAAAAAGAATCTTTATTTTCTTTCATTAATATTGCATTAGTGAAAGAGCATCCTTCTTCCTATTCATTACTTGCTACATCAAATAGCACATTTCGATTTGGGTTTAAAATACTTGCATAGCATTCTAATTTGTTTCATTATAGCTCACATTAAAACCGAGGGCAACCTCTACACTGGAAGTCATGCCCAACTAATGGTTGACATAACTAAATCATAGAAAGAACATTATTTCTTCTCTCTCGTTTGTCAAACTACACAAATTTGAAATTTACACGTCTTCTTCAACAACATCCCACCTAGAAGAAGTTGTCAATGATCACATGATCAAAGGATTGAAAGTGGGAATCTGTTATCCAATTTTGCACACCTGGCAAGATTGGACAAGGGGGTCCTGTCATGTTCAAAATGAAATAATAGTCCCAGGAACCCACCTTCGGTTATTATCAAGATGCAATAATTAAAAATAATTCCTAAATTGCATATGAAGAGATCGATGCATGCAGAAGTGAAGGCCAAGTCAGGGAGAGTCAAAGTTCGAGCTATCAATAAAGTCTCAATGAATTGGAAAGGTTCAAGCCACAGGTGGAAGTGAAGGCAGAGATAAGGAGTTTGGCTCATCTTCGTGACTCGTTCATTTTGGAGATCATGTGGTGAGCTTCTTTTAGGACACATTCTACAGAGCTAGGGTGATTCAAATGCAAGCCAAGGCATCAAGAGTGCCATAAAATGAATGGAGATCGTTGCGTAAATAGAGATACGTGATGGAGCCCTATCAATGGGACTCATCGAGCATGATGGATAATTCAAGGCAATTTGTTTCGTGTGGATGCATTAAAGATGGTTTCTAGGATACAATTCCAGGGCTCATTGATTAATGCAGAACTGGGAGGACTACTCGAGATAATTTTTCAATGGTAAGCCCGCAGAGACAGCAAGAATGCCGGGCCAGGGTATTAGTGAATACAGTATATATATTTTCGCTGGCGTTGTTCAGACCTTCCTCGGCCAAGCATTTGGTGCACAGGCAGTTGACATGTTATAGCAGAAGCCTTTTTGAGCACTTCCAACAAGCGGGTCATCCAACTATGTGTTTATCTGATCATCATCGAATGCATCCTCAAATTCGGGATTTTCCTTCAAGATATTTTTATGAAAATCGATTAAGTGATAGTGAGAGTGTTACCAGGAGACCTGATGAAATTTATTACAAAGATTCTCTATCGAGACCTTACTTGTTTTACGATGTAATTCATGGAAGTGGATCTCATAGAGGTGGAACTATTTCATATCAGAATATTCATGGAGCATAATTTGCTTTGCAATTATATAAGCATCTTCAACAAGTCACTAAGTTAGCAAGCGTAAAGGTTTCTGTTGAAATTATCACACCTTACAAGCTACAGCTGAAATGTTTGCGCTAAGAGTTTGATGTTATCCTCAAATCTGTTGAAGGAAAATCATGGGCTAGGCACTGGAATAACTTCCAGCCATTACTAGAAACAGTAGTGAACACAATCTCAGCCTCATTCGCAAAACTTGCCTCAAGATTTGATCGAGCTTCTTCCATGGAAGTGACTTTCCAAAGTGAAAAGGCGAGACAACTCAACTAAAACTTTATCTCGTTCTTCGACTACAGCGGCAAGATTTTACAACAACTGATCACGGCTGTGGTCGCATGCAACATCAGGATCAACACCAATGGTTCCTTGGGATCGCCCTATGGCAGCTGTCGCAATTAACTCTCTCTGGAGGTGATTGTTTTTCTGAGATAAAGTTTACTTCTCTACCCTGTAGCTGCTGCGTATAGCCAATTCGAATTGCCAAGTGAAGGCACGATCATGGCAAGAGAATGAAAATTCCGCGCGCTAGTGGAAATAGTGGAGAAATCGGGTCAAATTGCCAAATCTGCATGGTGAAGTTGAGTCCGGGGCCCGTGGATTAATTTGTCCAAGCTGCGCGGGGATTTGGAGCTATTATGCCAGGCGTGGAGATATTCGTTTGGCAAACCATGACCGAAATTCCACGTGGGGGAGATTTGGAGCAGCACCGCCAAGTGGAAATTTTAAGATGGAAAGCCATGTTGTTCACTCCGCGTAGGGGAGAAATTGAACCAGATTGCCAAGTGGAAAAATTACGATGGCTATCCGTCATGAGACTTCCGCATGGGCCATGTAAACAAAACCCCGCGCAGCTTGGAGTGGTCCGAGTCTTTGTGCGAGTCACACGGAAGGTGAGTCGGAGAACGTGGGAATGAGGCAGTGGAGGTGTTTAATAGGATTGACGTGGTTGTCTGGTCGGCCATTTTGTATGAAACAGAGATGGGCGAAGGAGGCTCTACACATTCTGCTTACCACGCATAACATTCTGGTCGTGAGAAACTCCCACGCACAGGCAGCAGGCACGTGCAGCACAGTAGAAGTCTTTTGAACGCTTCCAACGCAAGCACTGCAGGAAACAAATATTCACTGCCATGTACGATGGATTGAGTCACGCTGCTCAAGGCTTCATAAAATTTGCCCGAACCAGAGATGAAGGTTTAAAACGGTGCGAGATGAAACGATTCATATTGCTCAGCATTCCTTCTCCTAGAAACGAATTGAATGTGAAGGTCAACTCTGAAATACCTGGTCGGCCGTTTTGCATGCTGCATCCTTGTTACTCGTAAATGGTCTCTTTGAGAAACTCCGAGGGTAGTACGCAATATTTATACCCTTCCATTATGTACGTCCAATCAGACAATAAAAGTATTCTTTTACCAGATTCAGAGAAACTGTGTTTTTTCAATGGACGATTATACTGCAGTTTCAAGCTAATCTTATCGAGCTTTATTTCTGTTAGCTTTTATCCACGACTAAGGAAGAATTCATATGGTTGTTACCTGTACATTTTTCCAAGGTCCTTTTGGTTGCCCCAGTTGTTCAACGTATTTTTTTGAAAGGCTTCTTTTATGTGTTGCAAATTGTAACATGAAGGATCTTTTTAGTTTCTGAAAAATGAGTATATTGTGTAGCTCACGCCTACCTATGCCATACTAAGATCCCAATAGTGGCATAATTGTTGATTGGAGCCGAGATTGCCGAGTGCACTGCCAAAATACCGAAGGGCTCTTTGGCCAAAAATTAGTCTCAAGGGTGTCTATCGACATGTTATGGGCATAAGCCTAGGTCATCATCATGGCAGCATTAGGTCTTTATTGTTAATGGCATTTTCTCATCATTTGGAGGGTACAATTGTGCTTATTATGGCAAAGCTAAAACATTCTTACTACAAGTGTTATATGATGAGGAAGAATCCTGAGCATTGTGGTAAAACCATTCTTTTCAAAAATGTTGGGTTAAGCTTGACATTCAAGTGAGTTTGAGCCCAGGAAAGGTAAGATCGTTTGCTGGATGAAGAGCTCGGTGACTTCGCAGGGAGCTCGTGGTGATGTTTCATGAAGTTTGAACATGTAATGCATAAATGGCTTCGAGTTAATAGAGAAAACGATAAGAATCAAGTTTGATAGCTCACCATTTAAAGGATTCAATGCGAAAGAGCTCGATTTCCAAGACGAGGAAAGAGTTAGTGTGGGGTTCAAAATCAATTGCAACACCGAGTTAGAGGATTCGAAGCTCACCGAGTTGAGATTTGTGCAGAATATTTCCACATGGACCCCCCTCCTCTTCAAGTCAAACGGATCAACGGGGGGGTCCCGACATTATGTTAATTAAATTAATATTTTTATTTAAATATTTTAATAATAATATTTATTATTATTATTTAAATATTTTATTTAAATGTTCTTTTAATTAATTGAGAAGACTAGGTCATCAGGTAATTAATGACCCATGATGGAACCTTCTCAGGTGGTTCAACTAACTGTAATAAATACATCATGGGCCTTCATTTTAGGAATGTAATTATGACCATTTCCTCTTCTTTCTCACATATTCTTCTATAAATGTAAGTTGGAAGCTCATTTCAAAGGGTTCCAATAGTTCAGACAAGTTGGACAGTTAGATATCTCAGGTGAGTGTATACTTTTCAAGAGTCCTCTCTCTTCTACAAGTTGTTCTTGTGTGTTGAGAGAACTTTCAAGCCTCCTCTTCAAGACTATAATGGCAACTATTGCCTCTTCTGAATGTATGATGCATTGTGCATGTTATTGAAGCAATAAAATTGTGTGTTTTGTGACTAATCTCGGTCCTTTCATCCTTCTATGCTTCTTTGTGCCTTTCTCATACTTGCAGTACACTGTGCAAGTTTAAGTTTCTCTACACCGGTTCTTGGAGTTACTGTGCTTATCGAGTGGTGAAGTATTGCATGCAGTTGAGTTGTGGTGTCTGTTCACCCTTCTTGAGTTCATCCTTCTTCACTGGGAAACTGGTATATTTCTCGGTCTGATAAAGTTTAACAAAAGGAACGCGTGTCTCTTAGCCTGTGGTATCCTGTACCCTCTCTAAGTTGCAGTAGGTGAAGTTGACCTGTGGTGCACACACCCTCTTCAAATTAACCCTTCCTAAATCTGAAGACACCCTTTATTCGGTGCATCACCATCCCTAGTATAGTTTCATTTCTGTAAATCTCTTTCCCTAAAACCCCATGAAAATGTTAGCCTAGGACTAGATAATCATTTTTGTTACACTAGGAGTAGTACAACACTTAGTTTAGGAAGAGGAAGTCGGCCTTCTCCGGAGGTTCACCTCGAGCCCAAGTCCCACAGCTTGAGAGGTGATCCCATGTGTCCCAATCACACCGAATGTCCTATTCACATCCTAGCCATTCGGGGGGTGCAGTGATTTGGCGACAACAGGAACCCAATTGGTTATCTTTGTCTAGTAACCCATCAGAGAACAACCCTCCCCCACCTTCTTCGTAAAGCCTTCCCAACCAAAAAAATTTACTCTAAATTCATGATTCAGTATTTTAAATAGCATAATCTAAACACACTAAATTCACTTGTTGAATTACATATTTTTCTTAGCTTTGTGCTTGACTTATGTTTTGAGGTGTGAGGATACAATTCTTCATTTTTCTTTTTTCCTTTCACACTCTGCATCACAATGAGTATTATGACTTTTTTGGCTGATTCAAGACCTCATATTATCATCTCCAAACTTATGGGTTGATTATTCATCCAATCTAACTTCACAAAATACAATTTTCTTCAATTTTCATATTTGTGATAAGAATTAACATCGGTCCAATGAGCATCATTGGTTTACATCTGACCGTCATCGGTTTACCTAACTAGTGTCGGTTCCTTGTTCTTTTGGTTAGTTTACCCAAAGGACACTTATCTCATCTTCTCTTCTATTTAAAGTCTTTGTGTATCATTGTACTCTCTGTACTTTGATAAAAATCATCAAATACAACTTTCATGTCTAACAGTCATTAGTTTTTGTCTTTTTTGTTGAAACTATTGTTTTCTCATAAGAATCTTAGATATCAGTTCTTGTAACCATCACCGGTCACCCTTGAATACCATAAGTCACCCCTTAACTATCATCGTTATTGTGGGTCGTGTCACTATATTCTGATTTTAATTAAAATAGTTATCAAATTTCCCTCTTAGAATTTGTTTTGTCCCATCTTTATTATTCCATGTGTCATTTACAGAGTACAGTTCACCTGATATATGTTGATTCACATGGTGTTGACTCGCAGCCAAACTAACGCCCTCATATTTCACGCCGATGTCTACTACTCCCACCTAGTCCATCATTGCCATCCATTTTGTCACCTATGGATCCAACTCATATTATCCCCGTTGATACTCTGGTGATGAAGAGTTCGTAAGACTCCTTGACTGAATCTCGGTGCCCTCCAGTACTACCTTGCTCATTCTTCCACTTGAGATTCCTCAGGACAGTTAATATATGACAATCTCATATATATACCTCCCGCTCACACTCCCACTTCTGCATCAACTAGCACTAGTTCGGTGCTACAATCATCCATGTTACCACCTATGGTATCTTAGCTAGATCCCACAACCACTATAACTGCAACGTCTATGTCATCTATCACACTCATGACATCAATTGTCCCTCTAAAAACTACTTTAAGTATAGCCCCATCTACACCCATCACTTCACATATACCCATTACATCACAGCCAACCCCAAAGTGTCGGTAGCTTACACCCCTTTTCAAAACCTCATCCTTTATATCCCACAGGTCCTTAACCCCAATCACCACTAGAGTTATTATGAATACCCCACCTACTTACACATACTACCAACAACCCCTAACCTCATCTATCACTTATTATAGCTATGTCCCACCTACATCTATTCCTCCTACATAGTTCTCATACTTAGCGCCACCATACACTAACATACCACCCACTTCATACATTCAGCATCAACCCCCTTTTTTTGTAGGGGGCACCCATTCATCCCAACCTACTAACGAACTCATTAAAATGATGATGGAAAAGATGTAGACCTTTGAAACATTTGTTTCGGCTCTCATAATTCTTTAACATATGATGAAATCTGTAACGATCCTATCCATCCATCTATTCCCATTCTTTCCTACCTCATGCATTAGGAAATGCCTAAATTCAATTTCTTCAACAATAAAGAAGACCCACAACAACACTTGCGGTCATTCAAACATGGGTGCTACTTAATCTCCCACAATGACGCGTTGCTCCTATAAACTTTCCCAATGTTCTTGATAGGACCAGCATTGGATTGGTATAGTGGACTACCTCGACATTCCATTTATTCCTTTAATCAAGTAGCCAAATCTTTCTTAGACCATTTTTCAATCAATGTTACCAAGAAAGTCACCATGACCGATCTCTATTCAACCCAATAGTATGAAGATGAATCTATCACATATTTTGTTTCCTATTGGAAAATTATTATTAACCAATTGACATTCCATCTACCTCAGACTAAACTTATTGAGTTGTTCACTAGAGCTTTTGCCAAACACATCTCACCAACTCTGCAAGTACAAACCTTCCGAACCTTTGATGAAGTGTTCACCATGGCATGAAAATTGGAAATTCACACCATTGAAGAAAAGAAAATCCAATTACAAAACAAGAATGCCCCATTCAAATCAAATGACTCTTCTTCATCTTCAAAACCCCAAAGTAATTATTCAAAGCCTAAAGGATCTGCCAACATGGTAGTCCTCAAGGAAGGACCACCTCATCCTTCTAATCAACCCCAACCTTCTTAAAATATTTCTCCCATCTAAGTCTTCCAACTCCAGTAGGAGTAGCAGAAGTACACCTTGATTAGAGAGCTCTATTCTTCACTCTTGGAAAATATTCTTAAAGTTAGAGCTATTACACTTCCCCCATAAAACTTTCTTACTGTGTTTCAATCCTCTTTGTCTAATGCCTACATGGTATAAAGAACACAACTATTGTAATTACCATTGCGTTAAAGGCCATAGTGATGGTAACTACATAACTTTTAAGAACATTTTCCAAGAGATGATAGATAATGGAGACCTTGTCATGGACAACCCAAATGTGCCAACAAATCAAAATTTGTACATATTTAAAAATTCATTCCCTAATCATAAACCATCGTCTAATCAAAATAGTGAACCTTCATCCAATGAAAATAATGTCCGTGAAGTCCACGTGGTTTTTGATATCATACCGGTCATTCCTCAAAACCTACCTACTTCATCTATTGAGGAAATTCTGGCATGAGAACCTCTACCCACAAAGGATCATACCTCTTCTACTCCTTCACCCACAGAGGAGTCCCCTTTATCTCCCCCTCGCTCTCATGGAAGAATCCACACCTTCTACCAATACCATTTCACCGTCTACCTCACAACCTACTAAACAATCAACACTTTTAATTCTCCCATCCATAGAAGAATCATCATCGCCTTCTCCTCCACCAAGGGATAAGTCTACCTCACCCAACCTATTATCTCTCCTACCCATGGGAGACTCATCAGACATACCACTACCTATTGGGGGTAGTTCTCCCCCAACATCCCAAGACCCCATTGACATGATCTCGGCTCTTTTACCTACAGATTTTGAGGCTAGCCAATTCCTTGTCTCATAGACATATTTTATAGGGATTTCCACCCAACCAATTCCATCCTCTTCTTCAGTAGTCCCATTTTCATGGCTGGTCGATCGCTTGGATTACATTGATCATTCCATGCTCTAGGGGGACATCTTCGGCTCCCCATTTTGACCCAAATGCAAATGTTTCCTAAGGATACTTCCACAATCTACCCAAAGGTATTTTCAAAAACCAAAACAACAATGACCATGCTGATTGGAATGACTTCTTCTTCTTCTTCTTCATCCCTACCTACATCCAAACCTCTACCCATAACTAAAACCTACCCACACCTATCCCCTCACCCGTATCTAGACCCATCACTACTTTGGGTGTCATGCCGACATCAAGCCTTACTCACCCACCTATCAGATTGGACTTAGCCGCATCTTCCCAATCCCACACCAACATTATCCTCCCGCCTAAAAGTAAAACCCAACCTTCTAGGCTACGTACACTGGTCTCACCTACCACACCATTGTCACCTTCCCCCCTTCCATCCATCCTAGGGCCCCATCCATCAACCTTGACCAAACAGTATCCTACCTAAGGCCAGTCAAAAGCTAATCAGCCTATTGCTTCATCATGAGCCTTCGTTACACCTCATTCACCCAAAAACCAAGCACCCTTACCTTCACCCATGAACTTCTTACCACCTATACCTCCACTAGTTACTATAACCCCAACCTTGCCTATACGACTTCAGCCCCTGCCATCTACCCCACCTCTACCAACCACTTCCACCATAACTCAATTTCCCCATGGGTAACTCCGTCCCCTTTAACCATCTACTTTCCTTCTACATCCTATTGTTGCAAATCAGCAAGCACCCTAGATACAAATCAAGGTTCCGAATTGATGTTTTAGGCATCTAGTGTGATTGCACAACATGGAAACCTCTCTCTAACTGTGGGACTTGTGAAAATGAGAGAGGAATCTCCAGATTAGAGGCTGGTTCCTCAAAATCCTCTGATTTAGATCTATATTTTGCACAACTACAGAGGTTCAGATCCTAATCCTACTCTAAATTACAAGGGGACAGGATAGAAATGCAAAAATTGAAACTAACTAATGATGGTGATGCACCAAAGGAGTGGTGAAACATTTTTTGCCATGTAAATAGACACAAATTCATTAAATGTAATAAGGGAAAACATACACAAGCTGATAGATGCAATTAGGGGTCTTAAAATGAAGTAAAACAATACAAACAGAGGAGAAAGCATTCACGAGTTTGCAGACTGTCATTTCCATGTAAAATCTCATGCATTCCACCCTCAAAGAGGTATAAACCTACTAAAATACTTGAAAAGGTTTGATTCTTACAACTATCACTTGTTGGAGGTGAAAGAAGAAGTTTTCTATGCCAAAAGTGTTCAACCATGAAGAAAATGAGGCAAATCTGGTTTTACAACATGGGTCGAGCCCGGAGAGAGAAAATGTGAAAAACACATGGGAGCCATCCTCATTGATGGAAAATGCATTAAAATAGCATGGAGGACCTTATAAACCCATACCTGTCATTTTTTACCATATTGAGAAGAATGCGACCCATTCTCGTATTAAATTTGGTTGTTGAAATGTCATTTCGCCATGGACACGTATCGAACCGTTTTTAAAGTTTCTCTCTTCAAACTAAACCAAAATTAGAAATTGACCATGTAATCATGTATATAATTTTAACATCTTTCCAATGATATAAAGAACGTGAAAATCTGAGCTCTCGATCAAAAGATATGATCGTTTGAAGATTTAGGGCAAAAACGGCCCAAAAATGCAGTTAGCAAGGAAAAATTTTCAAATTTTACCTTTTTTTGTCTTTGGAAATTTTTTCAAAAATTCCCGTGCTCCATTGGTCGATGCCATGTGGCAAGCTCGATTCACTCTGGAATTCTCTCTCCTTCTCTTTTCCACGGGTTTTCCTTTGAAAATCGACCTTTTTATACTCTTTTGGAAAAAAATTCATATTTGCCTCCGACCCCGAACTCCTTTGCCACGTGGCGCCTTCCTATTAGTGCGGGTCTCAAATGGGAAAATTTTCCACAAAAACTCCACTGAGCCATAACTTGAAAAATATAAGGAGTTAGGAGGCAAACTTTACCTTTACGGAAAGCCGAGAGAGAGAGCTCTATCTAATGGTGCCATTTCTAGAAAGCCTTGAGTGCTTTAAAATTAAAAATGTAGACTAAGGCACAAGAGAGGCAAGAACACAAGGAGTTAGCCACAAAAACGAGTGGGGCACTATTTTGGATAGTAATTTTGGTGACTCGGAGGGGTCATCTCACTGCTAGATGAAAATACCAATTGCACAAGCAGTCCATTGGGCATGTAGTCATCAAATATTCTGTTTAGAACCTTGGTGACTTAGAATGTGCAAGGAGGAAGATGGAATATCACATGATGGAAGCAAGGACTGCAAAACATCTCCAGGGACAACAAGCTGTGCCAAAGCACTTAGGGAAAACAAACTAACCTACAGCAAAACAATGTGGAAAGCACTTGGAGGAATGAAAATTAATCTAATATTTACAAGGTGGTGAACTTCCCTCTAGAAGCAACGCTTGAGATAGATTCCATTGATTAGAATCTGTAGTTCTTCACCATCCAATGAGGCCAATTGGAAAGCATTGCTATTCTTGCACTTCGTGACCATGTAGGGGCCACTCCAAATGGTATCAAATTTTGAATGCCTTCCTAGTTTTGCTCTATCCACATCCCATTTCAACACTAGATCTCCAACTTGAAAAGATCTATCCTTGGCCTTCCTTTCAAAGGTCTTTTTGATCAAAGATTAATCCTTTTCCATTGCTTGGGATGCCTAATTTATGACCTCCTGCACTCTATCAACTCTGCATATCTCACATCCATGGGCTCAAACTCCAACTCTAATTGCTTCATGAGTTCCAATGTTGGCAACTCAAGTGACATGGGCAAGATTGCCTCTCTTCCATAGACAAGTTTGAATGGAGAGTTACTTATGGATCTCTTGGGAGTTATCCTATCAGCCCACAAGGCTGATTTCAGTTTGGTATGCCAAGACCTATGATTCTCATCAAGAGTCCTCCTAATGATCCTCAACAAGTTCTTGTTTGTAGACTCGGCCTGGCCATTACCTTGAGGGTAATAGTTTGATGAAGTGCTTAGGTAGATCCTGTTCTTGACAGCCCACTCAGTCACCTTGGATCCAATGAATGCCAATGCATTATCTGAGATTATTGCAGCAGGTATACCAATTTTGGTCGCTATCCCCTCATAAAAGTCTAAGATGCTGGACTCATTTGCTTCTTTGAGTGCTACTGCTTCAGTCCATTTGGTGAAGTAGTCCATGGCTATCAAAATCCATTTGTGCCCTTGACTTGAATTGGGATTAATGACTCCAATGAAGTCCAAACCCCATTGCATGAATGGCTGGTCAACTGAGATTGGATGCAATGGAAGGGCAACAAGTCTCTCTTTTCCTGTGAAGAATGCACAATTCTTACACCTCTTAATCCACGCATAGTAATCACTTTGAAAATTTTACGCCAATAATAACTAGCCTTCATGATTTTTAGAGCTGTCACTCTTGGTGCAAAATGACCACCGGCTGGTCCACCATGGAATTCTTCCAACACCCTATGAATCTGATTTGTGCTAATACATCTCAGCAGCACTCCATTCACATCTTTCTTGAACAAAACTCCAACAATGGCATATGGGACAACCTGCAATCTGAAGTATCTTCTTTGGGTCTTGTTCATCTCCGAGGGCATAGGCTTGTGCTTAGGAAGTGTATAATACCTTGGGTCCAGCAAGTAGTGGGGACAAAGATTGTCTTCTTCTTGATTGCCACTTGGCTCATGGTTGTCTGGATTGTCAAAACAGCCCCTTCTTCATTGCATACTTCTTTTTGCTTCCCAAAACCAGCTGCTCACACAATCTTTTCCTCTTACCAGCTTGGTGATCTTGATATCAATGTCATACTCCATGACATGGCTAATCCAACCTCGCCCTTTTCTCATTCAAATCTTTGTTGAGGAGGAAGTCCTTAACCCCAAGATGTGAGACCAGCAATTAAACCTTGCTTGTTTGAGACTAAATGCTTGAATTTCTTCAAGCTTCGATTACTTCTAGCACATGCTTCTCGATAAAGAGTACTTCACCTCATAGTCATCTAGACTCGGGCTGAAGAAGGAAATTGGCTGCTCATCATTATCCTTGTTCTCCCATGTACCAAAATGGCGAAATAGTGTCATTACCTCCAATGCATAGAGGATGAAATCCTTGGAGAAGTCTGGTTGATGAGAGTTGGTGCTTGAGAAATGGCTTCTTTGATTGCTTCAAAACTCTCCTTGCCTTCTCGTTGTCCACTAAAAGCCATGCTCTTCTTTAACATTTTGGTGATGGGCTTGACATAAGGTGTAAAATGGGACAAACCTCTCGAACAAAGTTTATCCTCCCAAAGAAACTCAAGGGCTTTCTTGTGGCTTGGAAATGGTAGTGCTCTTATGGCTTCGACTCTCTCTGGATCAATTGCTAATCCTTCTTTGGAGACAATATGGCCAAGGAGCTTTCCTTCATGTGTAAGAAAGATACACTTCTTAGGATTCAAAGACACTCCAAATTTCCTACACCTCTTGAAAACTTGTCTCAAATGAGAGAGGTGGTCTGCTGCATTTTTAGAAAAAATAGTGATATCATCGAGGTAAATCAGCACCACATTGTTAATCAAACCTTTGAACACCATGTCCATTGCCCTTTGGAAGGTAAAGACCAAGCATTGGACAGCCCAAATGGAATTTTCTTGTATGCAAAAGTTCCCCATTTGGTTGTGAAGGTTGTCTTGAACTGGTCTTCCTCCTTCACCATAATCTGATTGTAGCAGTAGCCATCAAGTAGTGAAAACCTCTCAGAGCTAGCCACAACTTGCAAGATTTGCTCCATGGAAGGGAGTGGGTAATGGTCCTTGAGAGATGCTCTATTTAAGTCTCTGAAATCAACACACAATCTGATCTCCCCACTCTTCTTTCTGATTTGGAACCAAGTTGGCAACCCAACTAGAATGCTTGATTGGGAATATGATTCTTGACTCAATCAGCTTGTCCAATTCTTTCCTCATGAGAGGCTCCATGTGTGGATTGACTGGTCTTTGTTTCTTCCTGACAGGCTTAGTATTTGGATCCAATTCAATGGTATGCTGAGCTAAGTTAGGATTGAAACCTTTCAAATCTTCGTAGCTCCAAGCAAACACATCTGGGAATTCTTGACACAGCTGCATGAACTCATACCTTTCTTGTTCAGTTGTCATCTTTCCAATTTGCAGTGGTTTGTTCTCTTCTACCAAGATGGATACTGAATCCTCTCTCTTGACCTGAATGTTTGCTTTCTCCTTTCTAAACTGATCATTGGGATTAAAAATGGACTCCAAAGTGATAAGTCCCTTGGGCAGCTTGTTATTTCTCAGTTGTACCACTTGGTCACCATATTGCTGTTCCAGCTTTTTCTTGATTCTTAGGCGAGAACTCAGCTTCTTCTTCGCAAGAAATGGATGATTTTCTGGTCATTCTCAAACACTTGCCAATTTACATTGTTATCGGCATTGAAGGCCTCACAATCACGTGGATGTTTGGCTGTACCTTGTCTTATTGAATGCTTTCCACAATGTCAAAGGCTTCCCCTCTCGCTGCAAGCTCGCAAGCCAGCTTTTGATTCTCTTTCCTAGGAATGGATTTGATGCCAAAACCCTCAAAATATTCCATGAGGTCCCACACCCCGTTCTTGTAGCACCCGAGAAGATCATTCTTGATAGCATGTTGTCCCTTGACCTGATTTACAATCAATTCACTGTCACCAAAGACTTGCAAGTCTTTTATTTTCTTCTTGATTGCCCAATGCATCCCTTGCACTAAGGCTTCATATTCAGCATTGTTATTAGAGCATGCAAACTGAAATCTAAAAGTTGAATAGTACCTTACTCCTTGAGGTGAAACAAGCATGGCTCCACCTCCTGCACCTTGTCTACTTCTTGATCCATCAAAAATAGCTGCCATACCTCATTGTCATCCTTGTGGTTTGGCTTGGTGATGTTAGGAATAGGCTGATTTTCTTCATGTATACAATAGACCCCTAGCTCAGATTCTTCTACTTCTTGATAAGGATCAAAAGCATGTACCTTGTTTTCCCATTCATCAAGAGTTAGATCCAGGATGCTCCCAACCTTGGTGTCAGCTTCATCGGTGCTTGGGTGGTCTTCTTGATCAAATGCTGAACAATTGGCGTTGATCTGACTTGGAGTGTAAGGCTCAATGTGGAAGTTTGCAATAGGTTCAGACCTGATTGTAGCCTTAGTTCCATACCTCATTCTGAACAGCATGTGTGACCAATCAGCAGACAAATATCCCCCAATCTTGGCTGTGAAGTCCCTTGACAAGCATAGGGAAAAGAGTGGTGGAAGGTCTATGACTGATACATCTTGTGAAACAACAACATTTAGACATGCATGCAAGGTAAGACTCAAGTTTCTAATCACCCCAACTATTGTTACTGCTGTCCCATCCAGCTGCACTACCCCTTTGGATATGGTTTCATACTGGAGCCCTAGCTGATCAGCTATTTGTTTAGGCATCACTGAGCTACTTTCCCCAGAATCTATCATGCAATTGTGCACTAACTGATTTCCAATGATTAATGAAACATAGAAAGGAGGGGGCTTCAACATTTTACCTTGCTGTCCTCCATGATTTCCCTCAGGCTAGGCAGCATTTGTGAGCACTTTCTCTTGCATCTGAACTTGCTGATTCGAAGTTGGCCAGTCCTTCATGGCAGCTTCTAACAAGTCTCTTTGGCCTGGGATAGATAGGGATTCCCACATTGATAAATTAACATTTGTCTTCTTCATCCGATCAATGATACTTGAATGGTGATGAAGGATCTCTTTTCTGTACCTTTTCTTGTACATTCACTCATTGCACATGGGTAGTAATAACTAGTATTTGAGTTGGTCTAGGAGTTGTCTTGGCTGCCCTTGTGCATTTGAAATTGGATTTTGCTTGCCAACCATTTGTGGAGCCATGGAAGGTTATGGATTGGTTGGAGCTAATGGCTATTCTTCACCCAAATTCCTTCTTTTTGACCTTGTGTTGGCTGTAACACCTTGAGAGACCGTTTGATTCATGCCACAAAAATCCTCTCTTTACCAATTTACCAACGTGGTGTCATTTGGCGCTGATTGCTTTGTTGGAATGTTTCTTATTGTTGGTTATTTCCTTGACTACCCTCACCCTCCACACCAAAGAGTAGTTATCACCATTAATGCTTGATTCAAAGCACCATTAAAGCACATGGATTGGTTATGAGGTTCATTACATGGAAAACACCAGTCATACTCCTGAGCAATGTTGTTTTGTGTTGGCACCAATGCCTTAGAGGCAGATATGGCATTTGGATTATAGGGCTGAAATGGTCTATTGGCAGGAGGCCTTGTTTGATTCATATTTGCAGCTGGATTAGGAGGTCTTTGTGGTTGGTATGGCTGCCTGTTGGGCTGAGCTTGGGGCTGGTAAGAAGGTCTAAAACCTTGGGCTTGCTGCCTCTTGAGAGTGACTAGCTCATTGCCTAGGTTTTGCAATTGCTTCATGACTTCTTGAAGCTCATTTGGGGCACTTGGAGATGAAGTAGAAGCTTCATTTGAACTCTGATTTCTAGGAGTGGGAGAAGGAGCCAAATTAGGTGCTTGATTGGTATTTGTAATCTCTAAACTTGGAAATAATGGCATGGGAGGTCTAGGGGCTAGTTTACCAGCTTGGATCAAACAATTTTCAGCCCTAATGGCAATGCTATAAGCCATAGGGATAGTTATTCCTCCCATGGATTAAATCAACATAGAAATATCAGAATTTAGAGCTTTGAGATAGTAGAGAAAAGCACCTTCTGTTGTTGGTCTAACTGCCACTGGAATTCTCTCCCAAGTCTTTTGAAATCTGAAGGTGAAATCAGTCAGCTACTCATTGGGAGCTCTTCTGATGGTTGTCAGCTGCTCCAAAAGAGACAAGTTGTCTCTCTTCTCTCCAAATTTCTCATGAAGTGCTATACATAGCTGATTCTAATTTGTGATAGAACCAACTCCAAGGCTTCTAAACCATTGCAATGCTTTCCCCTTGAATGAAGATGCCAACAATTTGACAGCCACTTGCATCTCATTGATTTCATGAATTACACAAAGATTGGCAATGTCTTTAACATGATCACCTGGAGTAGTCCGATTTTCTCCAAGAAGTAGGGAATGTCCTTCAAGGCTGCAATTGGAATTGGATGTTATGCATTGAGGGCAAGTGGGCTGCCTGTGAAGTTGACATAGGGGTTCTTTTGTGCCATTCTAATTGGTCTTAAAACCCTTGTTGATTGAATGAAAGGCCTACAAGGTGAAGGAGTTGAGAGAGTTATGTTTGGTGGAGATGGAGACCTTTGGATTCTCCTCCCACTTTACCTTACTCTTGGAGATAACTATAGATATTCAAACAACACCTCTTCTATTCCAGCTCTTGACCTTGTGGTGATTCTTCTCATGAGTTTTCGAGTCCCGCATCAAAAACCAGATTGATTCTTCCCCTTGGAGTCACCAGATATGCAAATTATAGCTCTTTTCAAGCAAGAAAATTGCAGCAGATGCACATCAACTTTGCTATAGTAAAAATGAGACCTCTAAGGTCCCACCAGGCGTGCCAAAACTATTGTTGCAAATCAGCAGCACCCCTGGATGCAAATCAAGGTTCTGAATTGATGTTTTAGGCATCCAGTGTGATTTCACAACATGGAAACCTCTCTCCAAGTGTGGGACTTGTGAAAATGAGAGAGGAATCTCTAGATTAGAGGCTAGTTCCTCAAACTCCTCTGATTTAGATCTATATTTTGCACAACTACAGAGGTTCAGATCCTAATCCTACTCTAAATTGCAAGGGGACAGGGATAGAAATGTAAAAATTGAAACTAACTAATGATGGTGATGCACCAAAGGAGTGGTGAAACATTTTTTACCATGTAAATAGACACAAATTCATGAAATGCAACAAGGGAAAACATACACAAGCTGATAGATGTAATTCGGGTCTTAAACTGAAGTAAAACAATACAAACAGAGGATCGAAAGCATTCATAGAGTTTGCACTGTCACTTCCATGTAAAATCTCTTGCATTCCACCCTCAAAGAGGTAAAACCTACTACAATACTTGAAAAGGTCTGATTCTTACAACTATCACTTGCTAGAGGTGAAAGAAGAAGTTTTCTATGCCAAAAAGTGTTCAACCATGAAGAAAATGAGGCAAATCTAGATTTTACGGATACGGGGTCAAGCTTAGGAGAGAGAAAATGTGAAAATGCATGGGATTCATCCTCATTGATGGAAAATGCATTAAAACAGAATGGAGGACCTTATAAGCCCATACCCTGTCATTTTTGACCATATTGGAGAAGAATGCAACCCATTCTCGTATTAAATTTGGTTGTTGAAATGTCATTTCCTCGCCATGGACACGTACGTAACCATTTTTGAAGTTTCTCTCTCAAACTGAACCAAAATTAGAAATTGACCATGGAATAATGTAGATAATTTTAACATATTTCCAATGATATAAAGAACGGGAAAATCTAAGCTCTAGATCAAAAGATATGATCGTTTGACGATTTAGGGCAAAAACAGCCCCAAAAATGGATCGGTGGGAAAAAATTTCAAATTTTACCTTTTTTTTGTCTTTGGAAAAATTTTCAAAAATTCCCCGTGCTCCGCTAGTCAAATGCCACGTGGCAAGCTTTGATTCACTCTGGAATTCTCTCTCCTTCTCTTTTCCGCAGGTTTTCCTTTGAAAATCGACCTTTTATACTCTCTTGGAAAAAAATTCATATTTGCCTCCGACCCCGAACTCCTCTACCACGTGGTAGCTTCCTATTAGTGCGGGCCTCAAATGGGAAAATTTTCCACAAAATTTCCACCGAGCCATAACTTGAAAAATATAAGGAGTTAGGGAAAACTTTACCTTTCTCGAAAGCTAAGAGAGAGCTCTATCCGATGGTGCCATTTCTTGAAAGCCTTGAGTACTTTAAAATTAAAAATGTAGACTGAGGCACAAGAGAGGCAAGAACACAAAGAGTTAGCCACAAAAATGAGTCAGGCACCATTTTGGATAACACATCCCATACCCTCGTGTCACCTTTACCCAAGAAGGTGTAACCCAAAGATAAGAATTGGCTACCCTCCAATAAGGTAGTCAAACCAACCAAACATTCCATCACCATCTCTTCTACCTACCTTTACCCAAATAGATGCTAGCAAAACCTAAGACCACTCCACTTACCAAAGTAGTGGACCAACCCATTCCTACTCCTATAAAGCCTCTTCCCTCACAATCATCCACATCTATACCCAAACCCACACTCACCTCCCATTTTGATCTGATTAGCAAGGTCCTAGGCCAACATTTTAACTAATCTCTTAAAGATTTCCATCATCACATTATCACCGCTTCGACCTTACATCCTCTCAAACCCAAACCAAAAGGGTTTGATGAAAATAATATTTGTGCCTATCATCGTGTGCTAGGACATGATGTCAAAAATTGTAAGGCTCTAAAGACCATTCTTCTCCAACTTTTTCCTCTTGAACAAAATTTTAATGATGATGACGTTCTTGATGAGGACCATTCTCCACCTTCACCTGTCACCACACACCATTGTCCTTTACCGATTCAATGACCAATATCTCCACCCCCACAACCATTTTATCCACCTCCAAAATTTTAGATCAACATGGTCTGTATTAGAGAATTATCCAAATCACCACCCAAATGTTGTTGCACCCAACTCACTTCACAAGTCTTTTCTCCCCTGGTAGGTTTTTTCCCATCATGTCATTACACCACTCATCCTACACCTTCTCCATTTTCCCCCTCCCCTCAGATTAACATGGTTCACATTGTCACCCGCACTCAAAAAGACAAGGGAAAAGAAAAATTAACTAGCCCATCAACCAATCCTCTACCCAATATACCATCTGCACCTACACCCAAAATCACCATCCATGGACCTACATACCCTATCTCTGACGGAGTCACCCATCGTACAATGATAAAATAATTACATCGGTCTCCTCTAAATATTTCTTTTATGATCTCATCTAAACTTATGAATGTCATAGATAAGCCCTTATTGAGGTTTGACAATCCATTTAAGTTTTACCCTATTACCTTACACTAGTGGCCTCCATTATTACCCCTCACCAAGTAGCCTTTCTTACCAAATAAGATCCTTCTTCTACCCCTATACCTACTCCTCAAATATTTTCCCTCATCTTCTCTCGATGAGGAGATTGTACCTCTCCCAGGTCGGATGGCACCGATCCCACCCTATTCATTTCCATCTATATCGATAACATATGTATACGACGTGTCATGATCGATGGTGGTGATAGCATTAACATCATCTCCTCCCACACATACAATCAAATATGTATCCCTTCTAATTATATGTATAATAACCCCATTATACTACGCTCCTTCAACAACGCCATTACCTCCACCCTTGGCACCATTATCCTTCATGTTCACGTAGGCCCTCACACCGGCTTCGGAACTATTCTACGTCTTAAAAGGGGAGTTACAAGGTATAACTTTGTTACTCAACAGACCTTGGATTCGTGTCATGGGTTATGTCCCTTCAACTTTACACCACTGTGTAAAATTTGAATATGAAGGACAACTATACCATCCCCACCAACCCATCCCCATTCAAAAACTTGTAACATGTTGTACCATCCCAATGATGTACTTGTACTAGTCAAGGCATCTGCCACTACCCCCACTTCTCCTTCACCCATGACCCCATCCACCAATGTTTCGCCACCTCTCCCACATCTAACTCTTCTATTCCTACTTCCACCTCAACCTCTACAACTGAGCCCTCTACTTCCCAACCAACTGCTACCCCTCCTTCCCAATCATCCAAAGTGATTCGTCTATCCTGTCACCCACATATCGACCACCGATCCCTTAGAGGGTTTTTTTTAATGCCTCACTATGGGGGAGTTCTGCCTATACAATATCAACACATTTCTCACTCCACAATAGTATGGTAACCTGCGCAAGCACCCTAGTTATGACTACCATGTAGGTGGGTCTTCCCTTATGGTCCTCCCCACCGTCACACTAACTTAACATATGGGGGACTTGACCTGTCACCTATTCACTTAAACCTCCATCCAAAACATGGTCATTTTCATCTGACCTCCAATCCCTTACTAACCACCACTTTACCCAAACTTTTCTTCACCGTTACGCATGGAAAGGCTTTGGCTTTAGTTTTTATGAACACGAATTCCATACTGCCATTTCCTGTACCACCCATAAACACAATGACCATACTAGCATTATCTTTTCCGCACCACCTTCTAAGAAATCCCGCATTGACCTCATTGAGGAAGAAAAACCTTCTTCACCCCATTCACCAACATCACCACCTTCACCCATGGAGTCTATAGATCCCAAATCTATCCCTCCTAACCTTTTTTTCATAAACACAATTTCCCTGGGACCTCAAACTTATCAACACAATGGTGAGGCTCCCTCTTCTATTCCCTTCCTATATCTTGACATGATCGATGATGATACACCTTCTATTAACATCATTCAATGTCAAGATGATGAGTCCATCCTCACCTACCTTGGTGCGGAAGATTCTTATATTCACCGTCGTTACCCTCTGAAATGCAAACCATGTTAAATGAATCGATTATCGAAATCAATATTAATACTCAGGACAACCCGTAGATTCTAAAGATAGTCAGACTTTAGATGTTGCTGAAAAAGAAGCTTTTACCTCTTTCCTCTGCGGGAAAATAACAATGATTTTCTTAGTCCTATGGCGATATTCCCGTATTGACCCAAAATTTTGGTCTAAAATATCGTAACCATTCCTGATGCCAAACCCATAAAACAAAAGCTGTTGAAAATGCATCCTTGCATTTCTCTTCTTGTCAAAGAAGAAATTCAGTGCCTTCTCTCGGTTTCCTTCATCTTTCCCGTTGATTATCCCCAATGGATTTCTAACATTTTTCTTTTCACAAAAGAAACAGGGGACTCTGCGTTTTCTGGAGACTTCCATGATCTCAACCTATCTTGTCCCAAAGATGATTTTCCCCACCACGAGGCATCAACCAACTAGTTGATCTCACTTCCGCCATGAAATGCTATCACTCATTGAAAATTTCTCAAGTTATAATCAAATATTACTTGCACCAAAATATCAAAACAAAACTATCTTCATCACTCCTTAGGGGAACTTCTGCTATCAATTCATTCCTTTTGGCCTTAAAAATGTTGGTGCTACATATCGAGAGCCATGACTTATATCTTCGATGACATCATGCATTGTATATTGGAATATTACGTAGATGACCTTTGGCTGAATCCAAACATTGGGCTGAACACATGATAGTCCTTAAGGTCATATTTGACCTAATCAAGTATTGTGTTCGTCTTCAACCAAATAAGTGCGTGTTTACGGTACTTTTAGGAAAACTCCTTGGTTTCATCATTTCTTTGTGTGGCATAGAAGTCAACCTACTAAAGTAAAGGATATTCTAGAAATTCCTCTCTTTACTAATCTCGACAACTTGAAGCTTTCAAGGTAATTTATAGTCAATTTGTCATTTTATCTTGCAGCTTTTCAACCATCAGCCAACCATTTCATCATCTCCTCAAGAAGGACATCTCATTCAAACGGGATGATGAATTCCACAAAGCCTTTTATGCCTTAAATCAATGCCTTCTCCAACCACTAGTGCTTGTTCCTTATAGGGATGACCAACCCTTTTACCTATACATCTCCACCACTGACCATTCTTTAGGTGCCATGCTCTCTCATCGGGATGATAAACATAGAGAGAAAGTAGTTTATTACATAAGTCATACCCTTTTGGACTACAAAAATAGATACACCCATGCTAAAAAACTCTTCTTAGCCTTAGTTTTTCTCGCCACAAAATTTCACCATTACCTACTCAACCAAAAAAATTCATTGTCACTAATACTGACCCATTACATTACGTGTACACTAAACCCTATCAACATCAACATGTTGTACATTGGCTCATTCTTCTCGCAAACCTTGGCCTCGAATTCATTCATCAAAAATCCATCAAATGCCAAACCACCGCTGACCAACTAGTAGATGCACCTCTTTTCGAATCAACCCTCGACTTCGATTTCCCGGATGAATCCATAACTACCCTCTCTTTAGACGATACCACTTACCAAATGACACTCTTCTTCGATGGATCCAAGTTTCAGTGTGGGGGTGGGGTTGGTGTTATCCTCATTCCTCTTGATGGTGAACCTATGCCTTTATCTTTCAAACTATATTTTGATTGTACAAATAATATTGCAAATATGAAGCACTCATATTGGGTCTCCAGGTTGTTTATGCCTTAGATGTTAATTCAATCAATATCTTTGGTGATTCCTAGCTGGTCGTAAACCAAGTCAATGGTATATACTAGTGTTGTAATGAAATACTTCAAAAGTATAAACATCACATAGACATAATTTTGACTACCTTTGACCATTACGAACTTCAAACCACCCCCTGTTCTACCAATAAGTTTGTGGATACCATGGCTTGCTTGGCTTCTCAGATACCCACTTCACCCACTGACTCTAAAATCTTTGTCACAATACAAAGGTTACAATCACCCTCTTATTTACCTCGTGAGGTCTACTCTGTTGGAACCGTTGCACCTAACCCACGTGACCTTTGGTATAAGAAGTTTGCAAACTATATTTCCCTTTCCATTCTACCTTCTAATCTCACCCGTAATGGACAACATACCTTTTTTAAAAGTGTATATCACTATGTCATCATGGGTAGTCTCCTTTATAAGCGTAGCTTTGACGGTATTCTCTTATGATGCCTTATAAGTTCTGAAATTCCCTACACCATCAAGGAAGTTCATAACAAAATTTGTGGAGGTAATTTTAGTGGTTTAGCTGTCATTAAACACATTATTCACCTTGGCTATTATTGTCCAACCCTAAACCATGACTGTTGTGACTATGTCAAATGTTGTGTGAAATGCCAACAACATGCTAATCTTCATCACACACCTAGTCATGCCTTACAAGTTGCATGATACCTTTGGAATTTCTCTCAATGGGGCTTCGATCTTTTTGGAGAGATCAATAGTGATTCTTCATAAAGCCATCAATGGATTATAACTACTACTGAATATTACACTAAATGGGTAGAAGCCATCCCCCTCATTTCTACAAAAGCTGAGAAAATATGTGAATTCATCAACCATCACATCATTTGTCACTTTGGTGTCCCTCACCATCTCATCACTAATAATGGAAAGTAATTCAAAAAAAACCCTACGTAAGCTATGTGACACTTTTGGCATTTAAATAAGCTTCTCATCAACTTATTAACCATAAACAAATGGCCAAGAAGAATCAATCAATAAAACCTTGAACAAAATTCTTTTGAAATTAGTTGACGATACTGGGAAGGATTGGCATATGCACATCCCCTTCGCCTTGTGGGCCTACCACACTAGTATTCGCACTTCAACTACCACCACACCTTTTTCTCTAGTCTACGATACCGAGCATGTCTTGCCTCTTGAATTCCAGATTCCATCTCTCTGCATCTCACTACAATACATGCTCAACAAAAATGACTTTCGCTAGGATTGTTTGGCACAACTTGAGTTATTAGATGAACACCATCTTAATGATTTTGACCATCTCCAAATCTACCAAAAATGTATGAAACATTCCTATGATAAATGTGTCCACGAATGAACCTTTCAGTTGGTGATCTCGTCCTAAAGTAAATTCAACATGTAACCAAATAAGATAAAAGTAAATAGGAAAATTTTTCTCATAGTTGGCTTGGATCATATATCATTACCCATGCCTATGGATCGGTGATTATTGTTTGTCTTCACTTGAAGGTAAAACTGAACTTGAGCCCCTTAATGCCTTGTATCTTTGACCATTTTATTGTTGACATCAAGTCCTATATCACTTTCTATCAATTAACTACTCATCCCTTGAGCATTGTTCACCTTCCATATCACCCAGGTTTTGAGGATCAATGACTAAACAAGAATCATGTGATTACCCATCCCCTTTCAATCTTATCTTTAATATGAGTACCATGACTCTACTCACAACAGCATTCTAATGGATAATTTTCATCTTTTTAAAAATGGAATCCCATTTTCATTCATCACTCAAACCACCTCTTTTATAGTTAACCTATATGTGTTATGGGTTTTTCTTCTAAACAAGAACATAATATTCCTCTATAGTCTTGTTCATGAATTAAAATGTCTAAATAAAAATGGGATCTAACTCCTTGAGTCAAATTTCCAGCAAAAATATGACTCCATCAAAACAAACATCTCTTCTCTCTACCTTGCTATTATAAATAGACTACTCCCTTGAAGGAAAACTATATAAAGTCATTACAAAAATACAATAAAATGTTTAGAAGCTTCCCACATTGATCAACTTCATGAAGACCTCAAGGAGATAATATACTCATCCCATATAGACTTCCCACATCAATCATTCTATTAAAAACAAACAAATGAATAAAATGATAAAAAAATTCATGGACTTGCCTATTTTTGATCCTAGGTTTCTTGCTAGGTAAACATACTGTTGTACACTAAGTTATGCTAAACCACCCACTTTCACCTCATTGTCTTTTCACCCTAATTTTCTCTCTGCTCAAGGGACTTGCCACAACTATGACATTTCATGATCATGTGACTTTCTTCACCCTTAGAATAGTCCATTATGTAGCACCCTCAAGGTATTACATTCATAATCCCATCTAGGGTATGATAGACTCATTAGGGTTTTTATCAATTAAGTGGATCTTTTACCACCTCTAACCATTCACCTTCCTCATTACTGATTTATTATCCTATACATCATACCATCAACACCTACATGTTCACCTCCCAACCATGTCTTTCACCTAAGACTCAATCATTCCTATGACCTACATTCAATCATACCTAAAGTCTACCAACCCATTCCTCTACCTCATCACATTCTTCCCTAACTTATGGGAGAACTACATCGACCTGAGGCCCCTTTTTTCCAGGGCTATGTAGGTAGCACTCCTAGGGCATGGGGCCCTTGGAGGTTAGCTTAGCTACTCTTTACCCTAACCAATTTACCCTTTATTTTCTTATTCAAATTCTACCTTAGTTTCCATTTTATATCAATAATTGGAAGTTAAACCAAATAAGTACCAAATAACAAACATCTTTATCACATCATCAAATAATTCAATTATCATTTTTATATTTCTAATATAGCATATATTTGGAAATTAATAAAAACATACATATCTACCATGATTCACATCATAAAAATAACTAATCAATCATTTCACATTTCCATAATATCAAAGATTTTGGAAATCTACACCATAACATACATATAACTCATCATTTATTTCCCATGTTACCAATAACTTGGACATTAAATCAAAATTAAAAATACTTCATCAGGCTCAAATGACCTTACTCCATCATGTATATACCTAACTCCACCATGCCTAAATCACCTAACTCAACCATGCCTAAATGACCTAACTCAAGTATTCCTAAGAGACTTGACTCCACCATGCCTATGACCTAACTCAAACATACCTATGACATGACTCCACCATGCCTAAAACACCTAATTTACATCCATATACAACTAACAATCAAAATTTTCCAACACAAGTACATCATCCACAATCATCGATCTCATCATAAAAGTCTGTGTATCCATCCAATATACATTGATACAAAATAATATCAATCTCTCAAAACTCTCATATACAACCTCACCATCTTTGGCACATAGGCTGGTATATGATAAAAAATCTCAAAACTCTCATATAGATTCTCACTATCTTCAAGATGCGAGCTAGTATATGATCAAAAATCTCAAAAATCTCATATACAACCTCACTATCTTCAACACACAGGTCAATATCTATCAAAAATCATAATCAAAATACCAACATCAATCATTGGCCCCTCTGATATCTAGGTCCATCTCACCTGTCTCCTCTTCTCCATCGCACCACTGCTAACATCTCTCCACATGTCATAGGTGTAGGTCTCACCCCTACTTGATCTATAGATGGGTCAAGCCTCGTGAACCGGTGGCCTCACCATGACTATGTCTATGCGATCATCGGCCCCCTGTACTCTTTGAACTATGTGTGTGGGACCTCGTTCTCTCACTCGAGGCCTATTGTACCCTATGCTCTGCATAAGAGGGGACAATAAAATGATCATGATAATACAACACCTCATTCAAGGCATCCCTAAACTATGCCATCAATATTATCTATGGAGGCACCATGGGCCTCGATGCCACCTATGTACTAAGACCTGTTGCTACTAGTCTTGGTCCATGTTCCCGTAACTCCTATCCCTAACCCTAGGAAGGTACTGAAAGAGAGAAAAAGAGAACCAATGTTGAAAATAATGCACCACATCGCAGCTTGCACTCCGATGGTAACGTCAAGCTCCAACGCAATAAGAAATATTCAAATCAATGGAATGAAAATACAAGTAAGAAAACATGTCTGCTCATACTCATAGATCAAAAAAGGAAGTACAAATAGGGGTGTTATGTAACCCCCATGCTTAAACAAGGAAATTAAATCAATGATTTCACCGATGCATATGACGCCATCAAGGAGGAGTTCCATTCCAAATAAGGAATGTAACTCCTATGACGTCTTGTACGCAAATGAAATGACAATGACAGAATCGACACTTGTCATTTGACTTCCTAAGGCCTATGTCTCTCGCAAGGTGAGATGACTCACTAGGTGATGTGGATGATTACTAGGCATGTCACACACACCAAAACCCCTTCATTGAACCCAAGGAAGAGGTAAAGGTAAGCTAGAATAGAAAATAAGACTCCCCTAGAAAACTAAGAAAGATGTGTCAATGGGGCCCAACAACTAAAGGCCTGATAAGATGCCCATGTACAAACAAAATCTTTCTAGAAATAAGAAGAGGAGAAGAAGGAGGACTATATAACCTGAAGAAGATGGGCAGTTGTAGTAGACCTCACCCCGAGAAGAGACCGCAAGTAAAGAAATTACACCTCAGTGAAGGGCTTAGTGAATATGTCTCGCAACTCGATCGGTTATCTCGAACATACTATATGTCGATGATGTTTTCATGTATCAGCTCCCATATAAAGTGCATGTAAATCTCAATGTGCTTCATCTCCTGATGCTGAACTAGATTTCTACAAATTGAGATAGTGCTCATGTTATCAAAGTAGATGATGGTAGTCCACCAAAAGTGGATGCCAAACTCTATCAAGATACCCTGTAACCAAACAACTTCGTGGCGGTGTAAACTAATCCTCTATATTCTACTTACGTCGATGATATTGAAATCTCATTCTACTTCTTACTAGACAAACTAATAGGACTTGAACCAAGATTGAAACGTAGCCTAAGGAAGACTTCCGATGATCTAGATCACGCCCAATCGAGTTTGTAAATCCAACCAAGTCAATCTCAGTCCCTCCTAAGTAATGAATACCATATGTGTGAGTGCCAAAAACATAGTGAAGGATACACTTTGTTACTTTTAAATGAAGCTCATGAGGCTCCTACATAAATAGGGACATAATCCCAACAACATACAAAAGATCTAGCCGAGGGTGAGTAAGGTAGATCAAGCTCCCCACCAAGGGGGAAGAGCAATCAGAAACCAACTTGACCTCGAAAGAAAAGGAGTACATGAGGACTTACAATCAGACATGTGAAACCAAGCAAGCAAATCAAGAGAGTACTTAGGCTACGAGATCATAATTCCTGAGTCAGATTGTGAAATTTGGATCCTAAGAAAGTAATGAAACAATCCTAGGTCGGATATGGAGAAATTTTTGGCCAAGGAGATCTTCACGAGAATCAATAATAGAGGAAGAGCTACCAATGATCAACAAGTCATCAACATAGAGAACAAGAATAAGCTTGGATTCATCCTACCACAGAATATACACATTTGGGTCAGAGTGACACCGAGTGAACCTTGATGCAAGTAGAAAGGAGTCCATCTTGGCATACCAAGCCCGAGGGGCTTGTTTAAGGCTGTAGAGAGACTTCTTTAACTTGAAAATGAGGGATGGATCATGGACATAACACTGGAGGTTGTTCTATATAGATCTCTTCCTCTAGGTCCCCATGAAGGAAGGCACTCTTAACGTCCATCTAGTGGACTTCCCATCTGTTAGCGGTAGCGATGGTAAGGATCAGTCGAATGGAAGTCATCTTCGCAACCGAGCAAAGGTTTCCGAGTAATCAACCCTATCTACCTAGGAGAAACCCTTAGCTACAAGTCGTGCTTTATACTTCTCGACTTCTCCATTAGCTCCATACTTTGTTTGATGTATCCACCTACACTGAATGAATTTTCTTCCTTTCAGAAGAGGGGTAAGATCCCAAGTGTCATTCTTTATGAGTTAGGAATAATCCTCATCCATATCAGAATCCCACTCAGGAATCCTATAAGCTTCCTGGAAAGATGGTGGATCAGAAGTAGAGAGAAGGAGTGGGGTCCAATGAAACTCGAGTGCATACGTCTCTCATCTAAAGGATATCCAACTAAATCTCCAAAGACTCTGTAAATTTTCCTAGCCTAAAGAGGTCTTAAAGGTTCAAGCTTAGAGTCGAAGATTATTCATTCGATTGAGAAGGGACATAGCATTTGTCATCATCACTACTGTCAAAATTAGAAGACTCGAAGTTTGAGGTTTGGGAGGATCGGGAGAGGAGGAACTCACTCAACAACATCATAATATGATGAGTTAGAATCTAAATTAGTGGGCAAAAGAACCTCACTTTGGAAGCAAAAGTCAAGGATGATTCATCAAACTTCATAATCCTCTCAATATAGAGCTCATGGGTAGTAGGGTTCAACAATCGATATCCATTCACACCATCAGATATACGACAAAGATATAAGGTTTGGATTGTGGATATAATGCCTTGTATTTCTTCTTGGGAATCTGAGCCATAGCCTTGGATCTAAAGACTCGAAAGTGCTCAACATCAGGCTTTTGTCCAAACCAATCTTCAAAGGGTGTCATCCCTCTTAATTCCTTGTGTGGAACACGATTCTAAATGTAACAAGCACAATTCATTGCTTCAGCCCAATACTGTAGAGGAAGGGAATTCAAGTGAACCATACAAGTAGCCATCTTATTTAAAGTTTGGTTCTTTCTTTCTGCAACTCTATTTTGGGAAGGGCTATAAGAAAATGTACGCTGTAAATCAATCCCCTCAGAAGTGTATAAATCCTCAAACCTATTACTCACATACTCACCTCCATTTTCAGTTTGAAGAACCTTGATATACCTTTCCACTTGTTTCTCAGCAAGAGCCTTAAAGTTTTGAAAATGCTCAAAGACTTTAGACTTAAGCTTAAGAAAATATACCCAAGTATAATGTGAAAAGTCATCAATGAAGGTTATTATATATAGAGCTCTAGTCAAAGAAGGAGATGGAAAGGGGCCAGAAACATCACTATGAACAAGATCCAAGGGACGAGTAGCTCTCCAGATTTTCCCTTATCAAATATTTTTTTCAGGTGCTTTAGGGTGCAGCCCTCACAAAGACCTTTAGAAAAATTAACTCAGGGTAACCCATTAACCATTTCAATTTGGCTCAATTGTTCAAGTTAACAATAATTAAGATGCCCAAAATGCGCATGCCGTAGCTTGCTAACCTTATTTACATGAGTGAGAAAGGCATTTGGTGTCAAATCGAAGAGAAGTGGGAAAAGGTATACAACTGTGAATGGTGATCCACCTTTCCCTTAGCCATAGTGCAGTCAGAGTTAAGCTCACAAATAATCACCAAGTTAAGACCAAATTCCACTCGCATTCCTTCACCAAGGTGGGTGATTTGGTAAACCAATAGGAGATTGGGAACACTCAACACTTAGTTAAATGTTCCACCTTCTATCTCTATCGATCCACTACCGGAAACTGACACATGAGTGTCATTACCCAATGTGATTTGGGACATGCCACATGGTTCAATGCTAGAGAATTCAACCTCTGAAGAATCCATGTGGTGCGAGGCACCGAAATCAATAATCCAAGTTGATGATGGAGTTGATCTAGCTATAAGGGCCTTACCTTTCTTCTTTTCATTTATATACTTCTTTGCATTAGAAGACTCGGCCTTCCGAGCATTTCGTTGAATGGATTCAGAACACTTATTTTATTTTTATCAAGTAAATGAGTTAAGTGATCAATTTGTTTCTAAAAAAATTATGCTTATCGTGGCTAGATTTCTTACAATAGGATAATTTAAACTTTTCCTTCTTCTCTTTAGGCTAAAAATTCAAAGTGTTAGTGTTGGGCTTAGGCTGGGGTTGGTTGGTCTTGGTTTCTTTCTTCTTTTCATTTTTCGTGCCTTTATTCGCCACAAGGACATGTGACTTGGATTTTAGAGTCCCCATTTGAATGAGTTTGTCCTGTTCTCAAATGAGTTGGGACAAAAACTATCAAAGGAGGGCATTGTCCAAGTACTACCCAAGGCAGCTTTCATGGCCTAGAAAGTTGAAACAAAGATAGAGTATTCAAGACCTAATTTATAAAGAATCAACAAGATCAATTGAGAGTATTTCTTTTCCACTTTACATTCCTTTAGAATTAGTCTAGTGTGGAAAAACTTTGAGAAGAAGGCCTGCAAGTTTTCAAAGTCACTAGGATTTAACCCTAGTAGTTCATTCTCCAACTCATGTGCTCTCATGTCATCTTGCTTCCCAAACATATCGTCGAGCATTTTCCATGCTTTATCAGGTTTCGAGGAATTTTTGATGTGGAAGAGCAAGTCGGGAGAGACAGACATACAGAGAAGACCTAAGGCTTCATCACAACGGTTGAACCACTTACATTTTTTGGGTTCATCATTAGGTTCGGTCTCTAACCTCGTAATGACACGGTATAACCCTTTACTTCACAAAACCAATATAATTTTAGATTTCCATTCAATGAAGTTAAAAGGTGTGAGCACTGGTACTTTAGAGATATCCATAATGAAGAGATAGAACCCAAGGATGTAAAAGGAAGGAGAAAGAAAAGAAACAACCACCCCAAAACAATATCACACCCCCTAATTTTGGCACTTTATAGTTCAGTGTGTTGATTACAAACAGATGCAACTGTGTGCCAAGAACTAGTTTGTCACTCACCTTGTAATCAATGTAATAACGTGTAATAGTGGAGACAACAATCAAGGTTCATTGGGCACAACAGATCGACACCACAAAAAGAACAAGAATGAGAGAAAATAAGAAGGGGAAGAGAGGGATTTGTGAGAAATAACATCTCACCTCACATAAAAGAATCCCTTTCTTAATAAGACTATGGCGATGCACTCACAAGTCCACAAGCAATAAAAGGGATAGAACAAAGCTCAAGAAAAATGAGCTGAATTAAGCAATACAAAGACACCCCAGAATGCAACACTTTATAAAATAGTGTGTTTACAAAATTGATAATCCCATCAACTAGAGTGTGAAAAAAACATGCAACTTTGACTAAAGAAGTGCTCAAAATTGAGCAATGAGTCAAAAGTTATAGCAAAAAACAATTCTCGCAATTGATGGAAAAATGCTAATAAGCCTGCAAACGGATTAAAAAAGTGCCCTAAATACATGAAAATGGTTTCGTATGTATGCTCATTAGATATGGCATTGAATTTTAGATAGGTTTTTTTTTTAATTTCGAGGGATATTAGCCTCCTAGAAAACCCAGACCTAACCCTCCATCTTGTCACTTGAAGGAAGGAAATTAAAACAAGCAAAAAACTATACAAAAAGAATTACAATGCCAATTAAAGTTATACACCTTAAAATATTTAAAAAGGTGATTGATTTTACCAATAATCAATTCTAAGGAGCCCACGTTGACCGAGCCTTTGAAGACCAAAAGAGTGCACGAGTTGCAAGGGGTTGAAACGCCTAAGGAACAATCAAGTTGGCATATGGAGTGGTCTGAGGAATGCAACGTGGCAAGGTGTTGTTGGCCGGAACACAGAGGAAAATACAGGTTGAAGCCACATGGAGCAATGTTCATGGAGGGGAGCCCTTAGAATGCGGCCGAGTTATCAGAGAGGGGTCCAACGCCAAGCGGTCAAGGTGCAGATCAGTAATAGTTTAGACTACAACTGCCATGTTTAGACTACAACCACCATAGGATGCACGTCGAGCTAGGGAGGAATGCGGGAACCGGCCAAGTGTTAGTCATTTTAGATTACCATGAGCTAAGATTACAGGATGCAGGTCAAGCCACAATGCACAGAGATCAAGGAAGATTACCACACAAAGAGGAACCCGAGTTTCAAAAATAGTGCAGGTTTGATGCACACAAGGGACTCAGGCAAAAAAATGAGTTTGAACAATCCAAAACAACCACATTTAGACTGTAATCATGCCCAAGTTCAAGAAAAAGAGGAGATCTGTAAGAATGAAGCTAGTCCATAGTAGAGAGAAACCACCACGTCCACACCAAAAACGTGCAGAAAGAAGGAGAAAAAAATGAGCCTCCAAGTCAAAAGGCAATGCACGAGCATGAGCATTCAACATGAGCCAAAGCATGAATAGCACCACAACTGTGCAAACCATGAAAAGCTCCATGAGAAGAGAAAGCCTACACGTACGCAATCCTGCACACAACACAACCCCAAAAAAACAAACTCCAAGAGAAAACTGTTAAGTAGATTAGCACAATTCCAAAGTAATAATAAAAAGACTTGCATGATGAAATGAGAAGAAACTAGAAGTAATAAGCAACTGATAAATGAAGAGTGCACATTTTACCAAAACCAGCTCTGATACCATGAAAGAGGGAAAAATGAGAACTGATGTCAAAACAATGCACCACAACAAAGTTACACTCCGATGGTAACATCAAGCTCCAATGCAATAAGCAAGATTTGAATCAATGGAATGAAAATGCAAGTAAGAAAACAGTCTGCTCATACTCATAGATCGAAAAAAGGAAGTACAAATAGGGGTGCTATGTAACCCCCATGCCTAAACAAGGAAAGAAAATCAATGACGCCACTGATGCATATGACGTGACTGATGCATATGATGCCACTAAAGGAGGAGTTACAATTCCAAATAAGGAATGTAACTCCTATGATGCACTGATGCAAATGAAAATGATAGATTCTATGACAGAATCTGACACTTGTCATTTGACTTCCTAAGACCTATGACTCTCGCAAGGTGAGATGACTCACTAGGTGATGTGGATGATGACTAGGCATGTCACACACACCAATAGGTACATGTACCACAACCTATCCTTTGCAATAGCCAATTTCCCCGTAATGTAATCACTTGGCCCTGTAAGGTGGCTACTGTGTGCGTGATGTCGCTAGTTAGCTCTTTCAACCATGATATGTGCCTGTAAAGTGGAAATCTATGCCCTATCTTATCCTAGCCCATGGGCATATACCTATGCCAGTTATCCTGTAAAATAGTCACCTACCCCGTCAAGGTAACTACCTATGCATGTGCAGCGGCCAGCTACACTTCGAATGTTGTCACATGTCCCTATAGTGCATCTCTCTGCACTATCACTTTGTAGCCAAATCTGGCTACCTCGACCATGGAGGTGCCACCTGTAACTCTGCAGCTCACCACCATTTGTACCCATCAGTCACCTCTGCATCATCAATCTGGCCATCCATCGGCATCTCTACTTGACTTGCTAGATCTATAGGGTGAGGTAGAGGTAAATGCCTCTCCACATCCTCTTGGCAGTACTATACAATATGCAGGGGCACATCCTGGACTAGTCCAAACTATCACCGGACTCTATCCACTAGAATCATCTCGTGCTCATTGGCACATTTAGCCTATATCCACCACAATAGCGAAAACCCCACAGACTTGTCTCATACCTCAATATTGGGTATCCCACATATAGATGTCACATGATATCCAATGCATAATCCCCTCCAACCTCTACCTATAATGCATGACATCATAGGTCACCTCCTTTCCTTGTCGGCAATCGCGATTACCACCCACCTCTTATAGCCTATTGTTTATCCAACTCTATGCCAATCTGATACTAGCAATCCTCACGGCTACACTATCACAACGTGCTCATATGCCTAATAATTTAGCATGAAGGTACAACATAGGCCATAGCGAACATCCTCTGATAACCCCAAAGATCTTTGTACAACTACACTAAATAGGTAGGTGCCCAAGCAAAGCTGACCTCAGGGAAACTGGCCACCTTATGAATTGGGTAGAGCATAGCACCCCACCGTAACCATCATCAGTACCACCAATCACCTCTCCTCTGGGTGTTCTACGCACATCGCCTCCTATACAAGTCTAGTCTTTGTGCTCATTCAACTCAGTCATCATCTCCCAATACACTATGATCATCTCCTCAAAGGCCGCATATTCCAACACTGTATACACCGACTCACCAATAATCAACAATCGCAATATCCGATAGACATCCTCCAGCGTGATCTTCATCTCACCGGTAGGTAAGTGGAAAGTGTTGGTTACGACATCTAATTTATCGATGAGTGCTACCATGAGGCTATGATCCCATCGCATCTACCTATACCATCTGATGTCAACTAGACCTACCACTCGAATGTGTCCCCACTCATCCATGGTGACGTGAGATCGTATCTCCCAGGTAGTAGTGGGGAATATGTCCCACATCATCAACTAATGTCATGCTGCACCCATACAACTCAACCATGTCAAAAATGCCACACACTTATCGATCCCATACTTACTTCCCGACCTATCATCTACCCTACGCTCATTTACACCAACCCCATATTACCTTACTTGGGACATCACTTACCTAACCCCTTTCCTCCTACCTCTCTTTTGGTCCCTCTTATAACCCATGTCTACTTATTCATATTTCCACCCACTCTTTACTCTCCTAGTCTAGCCTCACCCCATTTATGATGACCGATATCGGTCATTACTTACCATTATCGATCACACATGACTGACATTGGTCACCTTCCTGTGATCAATGCCAACTTAGTTTGATCGACGTCGTTTACCCTTGACTGATGTCGGTCTCTATTTTGGCTCCACGACTGAAACCCCATGCCCCCAACTTTGCTAAAATTTTAAAACAGGCCCTAAAACCTACCCAAACACCCAACCAACCCACCCACAATCATTTCTACTACCTAAATGACCTCTATGGCCTCTCCCCATACCCAAATCCATTCATTTTACTCACATTTTCAAATTTTGAAACACCCCCATTCTTTCCATTTTTACCTAAACAATTTAATTCAAAACTACAAATGGATCGAATCCTACCTCTACACGCAGTGCCTCCTCGTCGGGATGTATGGTCTCCCCACTATTGGATCTCCCACACCTCCACCCATTGTTTACATGCCTCCAATCACACTCTTGGTCCTCTGACCAATCCAATCTCTCTGAATGATCTTGTGGGCCCATCTGTAGACACCAAATTTGTGTCTTACGACACCCTGTGCCCCGCATCTCATATTCGCAACCTAACCTCACCACCTAAACCTTACAAAATTATTTATTAATTACCTTATAATTAATAAATCCACATCTCCAAACCTGCCACCTCATTTCACCACCTCATCATGACCTAGCCCTAACCCTAAACTAACCTAATTAAGACCTATAACTTGGTCTACATCCACACCCATGACTAATTACTCCTCACCCGCACCAAAACCAACCTAATAATGACTTGACCAAGCCCACAACTAATCCCTTGGGAGAAAAGGAGGGAAAGTTGGCTATTTTACTAAAAATAGCCCACTTTGACTTAACCGACATCGGTTCCTACTCGATGCCATCGGTTACGTAACCGCCATCGGTTCCCTGTAAATGACCTTCCCCAACCAAAAACAAGGGATCAAAATTCATTTGAAAGATCCAGAATTCACTTTGTAGGACAGAGACAAGTTTTACAGAGAAGGAAATTGAGCGCAAGACTACAACTGAGTAACCAGAGCACAGTGACACTCATCCAAGCATTGGGAGAGAAGATAAGCTCACTTTTGATTGTCGAGATCATCCCACCTGAGCCTTGTCTTCGTCATCACAGTCCTTGGAGCTGTACCTTCATCAGGAACTAGTAAGTAGTGTCTTGTATGTTTTTAAATACCATTTCTTGAACTTCTGATTCATAGTAATTATAAGCTCACTCCTAGATCTACTACCTGATAGCACCCTACATCTAACTTTCATTCCTCTACCCTTACATTGCCCCAAGAACAGCTCCCACACTCTCTGAGTCTTCTCCATCACCCTATTGCCTACCCCTGATCATTTACCAACCTTATAAACACCATAACCACCTTACAGCCAACCTTCATTGAAAGCCCCTAAATCACTGCCCCTACCGATATCGGTTATCAGCAACCGGTACCGGTGTTATAACCGCAGTCGGTTATACAGTGACCGGCATCGGTCACTGTGACTCAAACCAAAACCAGCCTTTCCTCTATTACTTTTTAACGAGGTAACTAAATTGTAATTTTGCAATAACTTCTTTGTTATCATTTGTGTTAATTCGTATTGAAAGGGGAACTGACCACCTTCGAAAGGAAGTCTAATATTTCCTGGGCCCAAGGCAGTTCCCTCATTTATTGTCTAACTATAATCTGGTGGTCTTGCATTCTTATTCACAGGTAGTCCTTTAAAAGGAGTTCTTCACAATCGATTTGATCTCTCTCTACGGTACACACACACCCTCCCAACACTCAACAGGTATTCCTCCTAGCCCTAACCCTTATCTATTTCTCAAGAGAATGAAAAGATAGAAGCAACTCTATTCTAAGAACGGAAACATTCTACGTGAAACATTTTGGCACGCCCGGTGGGACCCTTTCTCGGGTTTCTTTCATTCTTGCTTGCTTTCATATAAGGAGCATACTTGCTATTTTCTTCTTCTAAATATTCACAAGATATTTTGTCATTTTGGTAAAAGAATTTGTCTTTCTTCCTCATCTTTGCATTAGTGAAAGTCATCTTCTTTGCTTCATCGAATATCATTTTCAATTTGGGTTTAAAACACGTGCATCACATTCTTGCTTGCTGTTTTTAATTCTAGTGAACGTAGATTAAGTAACAGGTCGTACACGTGGGGGTGATATCCACGGTATTGACAAGAAATTAATCTTACTTTCACTGCACAACACATACCAAATCACATCATAATCAACACAACAGCTCAAACATCCCCCTTTTCCATGGTATTCCTCCGCCCGATTGAGGTAACCTTATAAGCCAAAACAAACTTGACATCTCCCTTAGGTATTTTGTTTAGGATTGACATCATCTTGCGTCTAAGGCATAAGCCCACAATAATTAAAACTAATCCTAGGGTTAGTCTCTTAATTTGCTTGTGCATCTTGCTTGTTTTTTAGTTTTGTTTCTCTGTCATACCCTGTATCAGTGATCACTTCAGAACAGTTTGGTGGGTATACTAAGCATTGTTAACCCCAAATCAGTAGCTTCTTACATCTTCTCTTTACTTTCACAGTTCTGACAAACCAGCAACCTACCAATTCCAACATTTTGTTGTTGTTTCTGTTCCTGATAGATTGAATCCCTGCTGTGTACTCTTGTCCATGGTTGTTATCACTCGGAAACAACCCGTAGCCATGGTTTCAAATACCTGTTCCGTGCCTTTGCCTGAATCACCCCCTTCACATCCTATGGGGAATCCTATGAACACTAGTGATGTTCCCAAGATCCCTGTAGGAGATAAGGAATTTGCCAAATTTTTGGATGCTAATCCTAGTGCCGTACAATATTATTTGTCTCATACCCCTGACCATACACCCGACGGTCAGCTTCTCATTGGTATGCCCATTAGTATAGCTGCTCACTTAGCTCCTTCCCCACCTAATAACTCCACCTTACCTTCTTCATCCTTAGCTCTGTCTCCCAACTCAGTGGCTTCGGGGGTTCATACGGCACAGATTGGCTTTCCTTTGGTTAATCTGGGGCCCCACATATCATTACCGCCTGATCCTCCTACCTCATCTCTCTCACAGACTGCCCCTTTCATAACTTGCTCTCTGCCACCTATCCACACGAGCTTTCCTTCTCAAGCTCCGCCCACCTTTTCATTTCCACAAACTTATCTGGTGGCTTCAACATCTTATATAGGACATCCCTATTCGGTCACCTCAACATATTCGTCATCAATACCTTATCAACATTTAACCCCACCATTGTCTAGTAGTGGCTCTTGGCCTAATCCTCCACCATTTACAACAACCGCACCATCATCTTACCCAACCACTGATTTAATCAAACAAATGATGGACAAGATGCAAAATTTGGAGGCTTCTGTTTCAGGAAGCCATAGCACCCTGACATATGAGCAAGTTTGTCGAGAGCCTATTCATCCTTCTGTCCCCCTTCATTCATATCCTCCTCAATGGGAATTACCAAAATTTACTCATTTTAATAGTAAGGAGGATCCTCAACAACACTTGCGATCATTTAGACATGCCTGCTATCTGATTGCTCATGATGATGCCTTACTACTCCGCACCTTTCCCATGTCCTTATTAGGACCCGCTTGGAGTGGTACGCACGTGCTTTAACCCAAAGACTCAATCTTCTCTTTTAACCAATTAGCCCAATATTTCTTGGATCATTTCTCCATTAATATTGCCAAGAAAGTATCCATCACCGACCTCTATGCCATCCGACAATTTGAAGATGAATCTATCACATATTTCATTGGACGATGGCGGGGCCTCATCAACCAACTCACTTATTCCTTACCTCAGGTCGAACTCTTTACGTGGGCCTGCGCTAAGCACATTTCTCCCACCCTCCAAATTCAAACTTTTGCACCTTTGATGAGGCCTTTACTATGGCTTGGAAACTAGAGATTCGAGCCTTAGAGGAGGAAAAATTGAGGTTGTGCAACAAAAACCCTAATTTCCAAACCCAAGACTCCACCAACAAACCCAACACCACCAATTCTCACGCATCGACTGCTTCAAAATCAAAAGGAGCTGTACACACGGTGATGGTCAAATCCCAAGCACCGTCTAGTACCCCACCAAAAACCACCTATAAGTATAAAGCTGAGCCCATCAATTACACTCCCTTGGGAGAAACTTATGGTGTGATCTTGGAAAAATTGCTCAAAGCAGGAGCTATCACCTTGCCTCCTGTTAAACCTCACTCCGGGTTTGATTCCACCCATGCTATACCTTCTTGGTACAAAGAAAATGACTTCTGTAACTTCCACCGCATGAAGGGACACAGTCATGAAAACTGCAAGATGTTGAAAAACATAGTGCAGGAAATGGTTGATGCAGGGGATATAACCCTCGATAATCCTAATGCCCCTGCTAACCGAAATTTGAAAATATTCAACAAACCATTCCCAAACCACTCATCTAATAGTAACATAAACCAAGATATCTTAGCCGATGAGAGTGTTCATGAAATCCATGTAGTTTTCGACTCCCAACCAAAAGCTTCTATTAAGGAAATTCTGAATCAAGCCTCATCACTAACGCAAGGATCCGCACTGCTTCACCACCATCAAGACAAGATGATAACCTTTCCATTCCTTTACCCATAAAGGAATTAACTGCCCAGAGTTCTCTTCTCACGAATGAGTCTTCTTACACCACATCCCTGCAAGATTGTGAGTGGATGTTATCTAACTTATCTATTTCCCAAACATCTCCTTCCGTCACTCTTGCTGTAAAAGAAGAAGGCTCGCCACTGTTTCTGTCATCCTTAGAAGAGAAACCTCTCAAACCGACATCACCAAACTCCTTAATCATGACGGATCCCCTCAAACATGCTCTCCTACCTATTAGTTCTTCATCGCCTAAATCTTTTCAGCGACCGATTGACCTCTTAACACCCATTGATACAGTGCCTCATTTACCCCCTGTATCACACCCACAGTGGACCGGAATCACAACCCACCTCTCTTCCATACAAATTTCTTCTTCACACGTGAATATTGTCATCCCTCAGAAGATAGGTGAGTCCTATGGGAGCGTTTGAGTACACCATGCTCTACTCAAATGCAGATGACCGATCTAGACACCTCTACCATATACCCGAGGTGTTTACAAAAGCTCAAAATGCCTATGTCCTCATCTTCACCCCTCTCATCTCTACCGAATACCTCATCCACCTCTATTAACCTAACCAAACCTTCCCCTATGCTTGGGACTTCACCAATACCTAGCCTAACACACCCACCTCAACGGTTAGATTTATCCAAAAATAAAGCCGTCCATCCACCTAGGAGACAAACCCAATCCCCTCAAGTCCAATCTATGCCTCTGTCACAACTAAAACCCTCACCATCACACCTACCTTCTATATTGGGACCTCACCCCTCCACCTTGCCTCAATACATCATACCTCCTGTGTTTTCTTTAAAACGACCTGCACCTTCTGCACCCATACAGAGATCCATGGGTGTATCAACACCGTCACCCCAAGTATCCTGTCCACCTATCAACCCTAAACAAACTCCATCATCAAAGGATTTGTTTGCTGTCACTCCTCTTTCTCCGTGGTTGTTTCCTGCCACCACGTCATCTGTGGCCTCCTCATCTAACTAGCTAAACATGACTTCTGCGCCGAAGAAGCCACGTTTAGTTAAATCCAATTATCAAAACCCCTTGTCTAAACCACCACCCGTACGAACCAACCATACCCAACCATTACCAAAACCCACCCAATCAATAGCCTCATCTTCCTCTGACTTTGACCCGCTCAAAGGATCTTACGCCAAGATCCTTGATATGTTGGTGGAGAATGCGACCATTTACCTACCCCCACTTAGACCCTATGATCCATCTAAACCTCGACCTATAGGTTATGATGAGTCTAAAATCTGCACTTACCACCGCACACCAGGACATGATGTAGAGGGATGCAAAGCTTTGAAATCCATCCTTCGTTAGTCACCTCTCGCGGATAGAAAGGTTAAGAAAGACAACTTACGAAGGGAGAAACCTTTAGCTTCAATCCCCTCTCCTATACCACCTATCCCCACCTCACCAAGATCTATCATTATTACAACCCCACCTCTCGAAGACAATGACTTATCCCTACCATCTTCCTCCTCTCGTGTTCACGAGATCAACATGATTAGCATTGCTACTCGAGGTCAGAAAAACAAGGGGACAGCCAAAGAAAGCGCACCTGTGGCATCCCTTTCTCCGTCTCGCCATCCCAATCGCACCACCACCTAAAGTGGTTATTCGTGGACCTGCCTACCCCATCTCTGATGGAGTTTTCCATCGTACCATGATCAAATAGCTTCACCAATCACCTGTAAAAATGACACTGTATGATCTCATTCAAACCTCTGAATCTCATCGACAAGCTCTCATTGAGATCCTTCAAGGGATAGAGGTCCTACCTAACGAAACTTTTCCCGTTGCCTCCATTTTAACACCCAATCATGTTGCTTCTCTCACCAAACAACCTACCTCCCCAACCACTTCTATCCCTGTACAGCAAGCCACTGCTGTCAGTTTCTCCAAAGACGAAATTGTCGACTTTGGTGTAGAAGATCCTGACCCCGCTCTTTTCATCTCGGCTTACGTCCAGGACATCCGAGTACATCGTGTTATGATTGACAGGGCACTAGCCTAAACATCATCTCTTCCAAAGCCTTCCAACAAATGAATATCCCTTCTAGCTGCATGTGTGCCAACCCCACCATGTTGCATTCATTTAATGATGCTATTACTTCTACTTTAGGCACCGTGATCCTTAACATTCGTGTAGGGCCACGTACCTTACCCGAACTCTTCTATGTCCTTGAGGGAGAATTCTAATACAACATGTTGTTAGGCCGCCCTTAGATCCGGGCTATGGGATGCATTCCCTCCACCTTACATAGATGCATAAAATTTGAGTATGAGGGGAAGTCCTACACCATAAAAGCTGACACTCCCCCCTTCAAAACCTGTAATATGTTATATCACCCTAATGATGTACTTGTACCAGTCAAGACACCCATTCATCCAACCCAACCATCTACTTCGACCACACCTCAACCATCCACCTTAGCCGCACTTACACCTTCAACCAATGAAACCAGCTGCAAATACCACTTCCTTCCCAGTGGATAACATCCCAACCTCAGATCCCTTGGTAGATGTTTTTCAACACCTTACGTTGGGGGAGTATCACCTATATAACATTAACACTTTCCATACCCCACAGGAGTACGGACAATTACATGCGCATCCTACCTACGACTGTCATGTGGGGAAGTAATCTCCTACGGACCACCTAATTGCCGCACCAACCTAACGTATGGGGGTGTCAACGCATCCTCTATCATGCCCGAACCTCCCTTGGTGTGGTTCCCTTCTAATCTGATTTTCAATATCCAACTAATCATCATTTCGCCCTCACCTTCCTTACACAATGTGCTTGGAAGGGATTCGATTTCGGTCTTTATGAACAAGGCCAACATACGATCATTCCCGTGACTACACGCAAAAAAAAAGATCGTCGTGGTCTTGGATTCTCTAAACCACCTACACCGAAGAAACTGCATATCCATTGTATCTAGGAAGACGACGAAGTCACCCTTTCTAAACCATCATCACCCATTTTTCCATCGTCACCCACAGAGTCGATAGACCCAGAATCTATCCCTCCTAACTTTTTTTTTTTTCGTAAACGCTATCTTCCTGGGTCCTCTCACTTATCAATGTGATAATGAAGACCCATCTTCTTTTCCCCTTCTGTATCCAGACATGATTGAAGAAGACTCACCTTCAATTAATGTTGTTGAGTGCCAGGATGATGACTCCATCCTCACTTATCTTGGTGCGGACGACTCTTATATTCAACGCGCCTTACCATCTAAAACTCAAACCATGTTGAATGAGTCAACTATAGAAATCAACACCCACACAGAGGACGATCCTCACATTATGAAGATCGAACAATCTCTTAACACATCGGACAAACTACCTTCACTACCTTCCTCCGTGCCCATAACCAAGCTTTCACTTGGTCCTACGCTGACATGCCAGGAATTGATCCTGACATCGCTGTCCATAACATTACTCTGAAACCCGACTCCAAACCAGTTAAACAGAAACTGAGAAAAATGCATCCACGCATTGCCCTCTTGGTCAAAGAAGAGCTTCAATGACTCCTTTCTGTTTCCTTCATCTTACCTATTGACTATCCTCAATGGATTTCTAACATCGTACCTGTCACTAAAGCAATGGGGGGACTTTGGATATGTACGGATTTCCGGGACCTTAACCTCACTTGCCCAAAGGATGACTTCCCCCTACCTAGTATTGATCAACTTGTTGATCTCACTGCGGGCCATGAGATGCTTTCTCTCATGGATGGCTTCTCGGGATACAATCAAATTTTGGTAGCCCCCGATCAATATAAAACCACCTTCATAACTCCTTGGGGAACCTTCTGCTATCGTGTCATGCCGTTTGGCCTTAAGAATGCTGGTGCAACCTATCAGCGGGCTATGACTTACATTTTTCATGACATTATGCACACTATCCTTGAGGATTATGTCGATGATCTTCTTGGAAAATCTAAACATCGCAGTGAACATCTCGATGTTTTAACCATTATTTTCGATCGCTTGTTACAATACTATGTTTGTCTTCAACCAAAGAAATGTGTCTTTGGTGTCCTTTTGGGAAAACTCCTTGGTTTTATCATCTCTTTGCGTGGCATCGAGGTCAATCTAGCTAAAGTCAAAGCTATCCTAGAAATTCCTCCACCCACTAACCTCAAACAATTGCGTAGTTTGCAGGGAAAACTCCAATCTATCTAGCGTTTCATTTCACAACTCTCAGATCAATGTCAACATTTTCATCATCTTCTTAAAAAGGACATTGTCTTTCAATGGAGCAAAGAGTGCCACCAAGCCTTTGAGGCTCTTAAAGCCTATCTCTTGCAGCCACCCGTGCTTATCCCACCTCAAGACGATCGCCCTTTCTACCTTTACCTTTCCGCCTTCCACCATCTTTGTAGGAGCCATGCTCGCACATCATGACTCCGAGCATCGAGAACAAGCCGTTTATTACATAAGTCGTACTCTTGTGGATTATGAGACTAGGTATACACATGTAGAAAATTTGTGCCTAGCCCTATCATTCGTGGCAACCAAACTCCGACATTACCTCCTGAATCACAAAACTTTTGTCATCACCAACGCGGACCCCATCCATTATATGTACGCCAAACCTCATCTAAACCAATGCATCACCCGATGGCTTATTCTTCTCGCTGACCTTGACCTTGAGTTTGTACACCAGAAATCAGTCAAAGGACAAACTATCGTAGACCAACTCGCGGAAGCCCATTTACCTAGGGAACAATTTACCAATTTTACTTTCCCTGACGAACTCATCGCCACTCTTTCACTCAGTGAGGATTCATATCTAATGACCATCTTCTTCAATGGATCTAAATGTCGGCACGGCGTAATGGCCGGCATTGTTCTCATTCCTCTTGACGCTGAACCTATGCCTCTTTCATTCGGCTCGATTTCCCCTACACTAATAATACAATGGAATACGAGGCCCTTGTTTTGGGTCTCTAGGTTGCGTTACACTTAGGTGTAAAGTCTATTAACATTTTCAGCGACTCTCAACTAGTAGTCAATCAAGTTATGGGCATCTACCAATGTAAAAATGAGGAACTTCAAAAGTACAAACATTACGTGGACTCACTTTTGACCTTATTTACTCATTATTCTATCCAAACCATTCCCCGCTCAACTAATAAATTTGTGGATACTATGGCTTGCTTGGCCTCGCAAATTCCTGCCTCACCAACTGACTCTGACATATTTGTCTTGGTCCAACAACTCTTTGCCCCATCTTACTCAGTCCCGGATGTTTGTATGGTAAATAATGTATCTGCTAATTCGCAGGATACCTGGTATCACCAATTTCACGACTACCTTACAACCTCTGTTCTCCCACCTGACCTTACTAGTAACGGCAAACGTGCTTTTCTTAAAAGTGTTTCTCGTTATGTTGTCATGGGGGGACTCCTCTATAAACATGGCTTTGATGGCATCCTCCTTCAATGTCTAACCGGTGCGGAGGTCACCTATACCATCCAACAAGTCCATGATGGAATTTGTGGTGGACATTTTAGTGGCCTTGCCATGGCCAAATGGATCCTTTGCCTAGGCTATTATTGGCCTACTCTTAATAACGACTGCTATGAATATGTTAAGCATTGTGTTATGTGTCAACAACATGCCAACCTTCAACATACTCCTAGCCATCCACTACAGGTCGCATGAGATCTTTGGCCTTTCTCACAATGGGGTTTAGACCTTATTAGTGAAATTCACCCTCCTCTTCACAACGTCACCGTTGGATAATCACAGTAATTGAATATTACACTAAATGGGTGGAGGCCATTCCACTCATTTCAACCAAAAAGAAAAAATTGTAGAGTTCATTAACCATCACATTATCTGTCATTTTGGTGTTCCTCATCACCTGATAACAGATAATGGAAAATATTTCAAAAATAAGTTGTTACAAGACCTTTGTGACAACTTTGGTATCAAACTTAGCTTCTCATCACCTTACTATCCATAAGCAAATGGTCAAGCTGAATCTTCTAACAAAACCCTGACCAAAATTCTCATGAAAGTCGTTAACGATTCTGGGAAAAATTGGCCTGATCACATCCCCTTTGCCCTTTGGGCTTATCGTACCAGTATTCGTACCTCCACTAATGCCACACCATTTTCTTTGGTATATGGTACCGAGGCTGTCTTGCCTCTCGAAATACAAATACCCTCCCTAATAATATCTCTCCAAGATATTCTCACTAATGATGATTTCCGCCAAGAGCGGCTAGCCCAATTGGAGCTTCTTGACGAGCGTCGTCTTACGGCTCTTGACCACCTTCAAATCTATCAAAAGTGCATCAAACGTGCTTATGATAAGTGAATTCAAATCTTGTCCTCAAAGAGAATCAACATGTAACCAAACTAGAAAAGAGCAAGCATGGAAAATTTTCTCCAAATTGGATTGGGCCTTACATTATCACTCACACTTATGGATCGAGTGCACTTACTATTTAGCTTCGCTCAATGGTAAACTGAGCTCGAACCCCTTAATGTCTTGCATCTTCGACCATTCTACTGTTGAATTTAGTATTATATCACTTCTTATCTACCTTGCGCTCGTCCCTTGAGCTCATTTACCACCTCATACACCTTGTTTCATACATCTCAAAATAGAATCACACTCACATGGTTTGGTCATCATCTCCTCTTAAAGATGCCTTCCCCTTTTTAGTCTGGTCCATGACTTAAAAGTATCAAAATAACATGTTCTCAATTATACAATTATGGGATATTCTTGAGTCAAACTTCCTACAAAACTAGATGCTTCATGCCAAACGGACATCTAGACCTCAAAGTTATACATAGACTGCTCCCTCGAAGGATAGCTATGTGTAAAGCCACATCTGCTACTATAAATAGACTACTCCCTTGAAGGACAGCTATACAAATTCAGCCTCTATCAGAAGCTTCTCACATTGATCAGCTTCGTGAAGAGCTCAAGAACAACAAAATGCATATCCCATATAGACTTCCCACATCGATCAGTCTATATTCAGAAAAAAATAAAAGCAGTATTCAAAAGCACTTTTGAGTCATGGACTTGTCTATTCAGGTTTGGTTCTCTTTCGTCAGCATAATCACCTTGTAACAAGTTCTCTGCACCCCAGCTATACCATCCACCTCATCTCACCATTCTTCAAAACAACAAAACTCAAGGGATGTGACGTATATCCGATATGTTGTGATTATACAACTCTTTTCACCTATCGACTTCTTGCCTATGCAAGGTACCTAGGGATTCAAGCTCATCCTACGATAATACGTGGTTTGTTTAGCTCTTTCCAACTATGGGACACTTTTGCCTCTTTTACCCGAATCTAGGATTATGTGTTGACCTTAATCAGGACATGGTTTCCTATGCTTGGGTAAGCTAATCTTCGCTTCACCTATACCTACACCAATACCGCCAATACCTTACCAACACCAACAACATTACCCTACCAATATCAATATTTTTACCAACCAACAAATTACCTAACCACAACCAAATTGCTCTGATTCACCTCTCCCTCGGTCCTAAGGAGAACTACATCGATCCGAGACCCCTCCTTTCTTTGTGTAATGGGCTATGTAGGCAGCACTTAGGAGACATGGGGTCTCCGAAGGTTAGCTCGACCATCCCCTACCATAACCTATCATGTGTTGTAAATATAAATATTTTTGGGTATTTCTATTTGATAACACTCATCTTTATCCTTTTTCAAAACAAACATTCAAAACACAAACATTCTTATTATTATCATAACTCAAATCAACATACATATTCAGTTTTATTTAGATGTTAAACAAATACATTTTCTATATCATCGACGCGCAGGTCGGCATCCTTATTTATTCTTCTACCCCTATGAAATTCACTTAGACCCTTGTGCCTCATCCCGAACCAGGTGATGATCGTGATCGTCGATGCCGCTCACCTGGCCTCTCCATCCTCAAAGGTGCCACTGCTATTGGTTCCTCCCACTGATCCACCAATCTCTCCTGTAACATATGAATACGCCCTCTCGCATGGAGGAATCTCACCTCTAGTCTCTCCACTCGTGACTACGTAACCGCTAACAATCTTGTTGTCTCATTCACCTGCGTTTGAAGCTGGTGAACTAAACCCTGTAGGTGATCTCTTTCTGCTGTAATCATAGGTATATCAGGATGATCGGCCCTCTCACGTGAACCTTGCAGCTCTGCTACCCACCATAATCTATAAGCCTCTGTCGCTCCTGCATCCATTACCCTACGATTGGCTGTTGTCTCTTCTAGTCCTTCTGGAGGTGTCGGCCGGGAGGTGAGAATGATGCCTCAGCATCGATCCTCATGTATGGTCTATAAGCCATGGGTATATCTTGAACAAATCTAAATTGTCGCCGCACGTGATCTAGAGGAATCCTCTCATACTCACCTGGCCTGTGTCCCGCGATCCACCTTAATCACTCTACACCCCTCAAATCCTCAGCTATGTTCTCCATCACCATATAGTTCCCGTAAGGCCTCCAACGGATATCCACAATCGTCACCATCTCCCACATCTGCCTATAATACTCGACATCATATGTCACGGCCTCGAATCTCGCCTCTTGCTCTGTCTGGACCCATCGCCTGAATCCCAACCTCTGCACTCCTGTCTCTCCTGACTAGATGGGTCGGCCTATTGGTCGCACACAAACAATGTGCTCATAGGCCCAACAATGTAATAAGTACGCACAATCCAGTGTAGTCCTGTGATTTCTCCTACAAGCCCATAAACCCCTGTATAGCTCCGCCAGATATGCGGGTGCCCATGTGAAATTCACGCTCCTTTCTATCATTTCCCAAATAATACACGTCAATGCTTCTGGAAATATTCCCCCATCCACCCTCGGTAATGCATAATACCCCACCGCTATCATTAATACCACTGCCAACCTTGTTGCCTCAGGGTGTGCTGTAAACATTATACCATAAGTGAATGTCAAACCTCGCTATGTCAATTCTCATGTAGCTGGACCAAATACTATTGTTATCGCTCCCCACGCCGCATTAGGCCCTACCTGATACACTGGTCTTCCTATAATTGGGAGCCTCAAAATTTGAAACACATCTTCCAACGTCACTGTCATCTCCCCATTGGTAGATAGAAGGTATTCTTTTCTGGATTCCATCTCTCAATCAATGCCTGCAACATAGCATGATTGTGTGTGATTCGTGAATAATAGCGGATTCCACTTAACCCCACATAGTTTATCAATGCCCACTCAGCTGGTGTTACATCCGCTCGGACTCGTGACAACAAAGTTGGCACCCTATCATTCATCCTCAACCCTACCTCTGCCTGCATACATCAAATCAACAAACAACAATTCAATAAATCAAATCCCCAAGTGTTTTTTATCACATTCTGGAATTTCATACAGTAACCGATATCGGTTATAGATAACCGATACCGGTTATCTAACCGATACTGGTTATCTCTAAACGATATCGGTCACTGTCAATTCTATACAGCCTGCTTAAAAACAGCACCTACGATAATTATTTACTCATTTACCCCTCTCTGTACCTACAAACATACCCGAAACCCCTGCTTACCTACCCCATAACACTCACCCCATCCCAAACCCTTGCCTATCACCTTTTCTTTTTCATCTCTACCCACTTACCTTCTCTCATCCTATTCATAAAACATGCAAGAGTTGAATTCCAACCAAAAATTTTACCTCTTGGGATGCAGTAGCTTGAGGTGGAACCTGTCTTCCCTCTCGTCTCTACCCGCTTGGATGCTTCTCCTTGTTTAGCCATGTTCACCACCCTCTTCAATATAACTTGTCTTTCTGCCTTCTTAATCTCAGCCCACAATCACTTTACCTGTCTCTTTCCTCCTTATCACTCAATTCTCCCATGCAATTACCTATATAAGTCATCAACAGTGTCGCATTCTCATATTTAAGTTGTTGCATGACTATAAAAATATGAACTTAAGTTGCCTCCCAAGCTTTTCTATTTTTAGAAAAACTTCGTTTTGGCATAACCAATATCGGTTACCTAACCGGTATCGGTCATATAGCTACCGACATCGGTTAGCTAACCGATATCGGTCACATGTCTCCTTTTTCTTAAACCTAGGCCTTTTCTTTGTTTTTTGCAAATTTTTGGTGGTGCCCGCCTCTTTTCCCTACATAACGACATCGTTATCAATATTTATCATCAGAATACCATCAACACATATACATATCATCAAAATTTCATCAACATCATCTATATACATTAAATTTCAATACCATCAACAAAACACATGAGACATTCTAATATATGCATCAAATCAAAAAAATTTACACACCATGTGGATCAAACTCATCTATATATATCATCATCAACTCAATGTCAAAATATACAAACTACCCTGTATGGGGCCTCTGTGATCTAAAAATACAAAGCCGGCACGCAGGCCACTGTCTCTGTCAAAATCTCGACTCGGCTCGCAGGCCGGTCTCTCATGTCAAAAATATACTCGGCTCGCAGGCCGGTATCAACTATACAAAATGTACTCAGCTCAGGCCGGTATATACAACAAAAATGAATAAATAAATCCTATGTGGGCATGCAGGCCTCTATATATATACTCGGTTCACAGACCGGTGTCTATATCCAATAACAACAACCCATATCCGCTCCTAGGATGTCTCAGCTCTCTCCACCACCCTCTACCTGTCCCCGCTGGCCCCGTGCTAGATTTCGCCTCTACCCCGTCACGGAGCCACCGGCTGTGGCTGCGGCCCCCTGTGACCTATGACTCAGGATGTCTCGGCTCTGTGTGCTACATATGGCTGATAGTCAGCCCCGGTACCATCTAGCACATCCTGATAATACTGGGCCTCCGCTCTTGCCTCCATATAGCGGGCCCGTGCCACCATGGCTGGTGGGGCTAGTCCCCCGACTCCTAATAGAAGTGGCCCTTGACCTACCGATACACCACCGTGCTGTACTGCTTCTTGTGCCGATTACTGCTCGTGGGCGTGCTCGTGCTCGTAGGCCGTGCATGTGCTCGCACTGCGTGCTGGACTAACTGCCCCTGTAGCACCCTAATATGTGCCTGTGCAGCAGCAAGCTGCCCCTGTAATAGCTACACCTGGCCCAAGAGACGGTCCCTCTCTGCTATCACAGCCACCAAATCTGGCTGTGCGGGCTGTGCTCTCATGGCTGCCCTCTGCCCTGCCCACCACACCAAAAATGCACCTGTCACTCCGACATCATCCACTGTATCATCAGCTGGTCTCTCTACTACCCAGACTGGGTCAAATGGCTGCAGTGCAGGCAATGGTGCCTCTACATCCTCCCTCCGATACTGTGAGAAGGGAGGTGGCTCATCCTGTCGTAAGCCCATCTATCGTCACACCCTCTCCAGGGGAATCCACTCATACTCCCTAGGTCTCCGTCCCACTATCTAGAAGATGTACTGGATCCAGCGCAGCTGCAGGAGCTCCTCCTCGGGGCTGATGGCCTCTGTAGGGCCTCCATATAATATCGAGTGCGGTCAGGCCCTCTAACATATGCCGGTAGTATGCCACATCTCACCCTGCAATCACCGCTCGTGGCTGGCCCACGACCCCCAACCACCTCTGAAATCCATATCTATAAACTACCTGTGGCCCTGGCTGCTGGGGCAACCCTACTGGTCGTATACAGACGATATGCTCGTAGGCCCAGTAGTGTAACAAAAATGTCGAACATATACCAAATCACCTCATACGGCGATAACCCCAGAGCTCTCTGTATAGTTGCACTAGATACACTGGTGCCTAGGCATAGCAGGTATGCTCCTCCACCATCTCATGCAATACTCCCATCAAAGCCCATGGGAAGTGGCCTCCCTCTGAGTCAGGGAGGGTGAAGCAGGTGATACCAATCATCATCAACACGGCAAGCCGTGTCTCCTGTCGATGTGCGCGATACATATCACCGTAGCCAATGCTCGCGCTGTGATATGTAAGCAATGGGGCTGCATCCCCGAATACCTACAGGATGTTGTCCATCACTTTCTCTCTGCATCCACCAGAACACTACCTCACCTATGATCAGTAGTCTCAGGATGTGATACACATCCTCTAATGTGATAGTCATCTCTCTAGTAGGGAGATGGAAGACATTGGTTGCCGGATCCCATCTCTCGATGAGGGCAACCATCAGGCTGTGGTCCCTATCCACAGCCCTATACCTCTGGACTCTGCCAAGCCCAACCTCTCGCATGACAGCCCACTGCGCTGTAGTCACATGTGGCCGCATCCGCCCCAATAGAGGTGGCATCTGATCCCACATCGTCAGCGCTTTGGCATGCTGCAAAAACAACCCACTTCATCAGGCCTACCCTTTACAAAAACAACTACCTTAACCATCTATACCCACTTACCCACCCAACCACAACCCGACTCTATACACACATCTGCACCCACTTATCTTACCCTATACATCTACGATATCCCCTTTAATTATCTCACACCCTACCAACCACCCCGGTCTACTCTAGCCATCTAACCATACCCCTGCCAATTTAACACCTCCTACTTCATACACAACACATAATCTATCCTACCCGACCCGGCCCCCAACAACCCAATTCCCCCACCCCAATCACCTTTCCTATCAACTCTACCTCCTCCCCCTTCACCCCCAAAAAACTCTATCCTACCGCCTACAACAAACAAACACCACAAATTTCACAACCCTGACTCCTACCCATGATGACCGGTACCGGTCACCCTCGACCGCCATCGGTCCCCAAATCACATTGTATGTACCAACGCCGGTCGACATATGACCGACGCCGGTCTATAGACACAGCAATTAGACTATTCTGTGACCGATGCCGGTCACCTAGTGACCGACATCGGTCACTGTCAAATTCAAAACGGCCCCCAAAAACCCTTTTTACCTATTTCTACCCATTTACCCACAAGAAAGACCTAAAAACTTACCCACCCTACCGTTTTGGCCTACCTAACATTCCTACCCACTCCATTTTACAATTTACCTTCATTTATTCATTATTTTATTAAATTTTGGATTCCTACCCCAAAACCCACATCCTAGTTAAATTCATTAACTTCACATAAGTCGGGGTTCAGAGCCTACCGGTACGACTACACATCGTCGTGGTGGGATAGGTGGCGGTGGTCCAGCTCCTCCAGCACCTCCTGCTCCTCCGGCCGTGCCATGGCTCCAAATCTCCTCAGCAAGGTCCTCAACCAATCAAACTCTGCCTCCTGATCACTGGGGCCTACCAATAACTCACTCCTCCACTCCACTAGTGCCACCTCAGCCCACAAACTCAACACAATCAATTAACACCTCAGACAAGACAAAAATAAGCACTCAACTTCACAAAGTGACAATGACATGCCGTATTTTTCTTTTTATAGGTTTTGACCTATAACCGATACCGGTTATTTCGCGCCCTAGAATACCGGTATCGGTCTTGTAACCGATATCGGTCACACATAACCGATATCGGTTACCTACTTCCTTAACCTAACTCCCACCCTAATCCACCAATCTCCACTTTTTCCCGCATCACCTACCCCCGGCTTTGCTGACTAGCCTTATTTTGACTTCAATCGGCCCGACCCAAAGCCGCAACCAACCAATTGGCCTGACCCAAAGCCGCAACCAACCAATCGGCACGACCCAAGGCCGCAACCAACCAATCAGGCCCGACCCATGGCTGCAACCAACCAATCAGGCCCAACCCATGGCTGCAACCAACCAATTAGGCCCGACCCAAGGCTGTAACCAACCAACCAGGCCCGACCCAAGGCCACACCCAACCAATCAGGCCGGACCCACGGCCACAACTAATCAATCGGCCTAACCCAAGGCCACACCCAACCAATCAGGCCCGACCCAAGGCCCTCACCAATTAGTTGCCCGACCCAAGGCTGCACCAATTAAGTACCTCAACCAAGACCGCAAATTATGATTTTATCCACCCATCATGTAGCTTTTTGTTCAATCGCGCTCACCTGTTCGTGTTTTTAGCATGATTAGGATACTTGAATTGATCAGCCGACCAACTTTTCCTAGACCAAGACCATGACATTTATCTCAACCAAACCAACCATTTGGTACTACCAAACATGCCTAAATGTTCATGTACCTTACCCGTTATATCCCCTAGAGCTACTTCCTATGCCTTGGATACTAGGATTATATCACCCTTGTTTGGATAAACTATCGACCTTTGCCTATGAATTGCTTGTTTGCTCTTCAAATCATGTACCCTGGTTGCACTACTACATTTCAACGTGTGTCTACTTCCTTGAACTTACCCCACCATCTTACCATCATCTCAACACCATTCACCCTTTATCAACCCTATCCCTGATTTCACGTCACCTCAATCTGTGATAGATTTGAGGGGGATTACCTATACCCTTAACGAGTAAACACTTCTTATTATTGTCGGTGCTTTCGACTTTCTGAAGACAAGCTACACGACAACAAGGGGCTAATGTAGACACCAAATTTGTGTCTTATGACACCCTATGCCCCGCATCTCATATTCGCAACCTAACCTCACCACCTAAACCTTACACAATTATTTATTAATTACCTTATAATTAATAAATCCACATCTCCAAACCTGCCTTACCTCATTTCGCCACTCATCATGACCTAGCCCTAACCCTAAACTAACCTAATTAAGACCTATAACTTGGTCTACATCCACACCCATGACTAATTACTCCTCACCCACACCAAAACCAACCTAATAATGACTTGACCAAGCCCACAACTAATCCCTCGGGAGAAAAGGAGGGAAAGTTGGCTATTTTACTAAAAATAGCCCACTTTGACTTAACCGACATCGGTTCCTACTCGACCACCGTCGGTTACATAACCGCCATCGGTTCCCTATAAATGACCTTCCCCAACCAAAAACAAGGGATCGGAATTCATTTGAAAGATCCAGAATTCACTTTGCAGGACAGAGACAAGTGAAGGAAAGAGAAGAGTTTACAGAGAAGGACATCGAGCCCAAGACTGCAACTGAGTAACCAGAGCACAATGACACTCATCCAAGCATTGGGAGAGAAGATAAGCTCACTTTTGATTGTCGGATCATCCCACCTGAGCCTTGTCTTTGTCATCACAGTCCTTGGAGCTGTACCTTCATCAGGAACTAGTAAGTAGTGTCTTGTACGTTTTTAAATACCATTTCTTGAACTTCTGATTCATAGTAATTATAAGCTCACTCCTAGATCTACTACCCGATAGCACCCTACATCTAACTTTCATTCCTCTACCCTTGCATTGCCCCAAGAACAGCTCCCACACTCTCTGAGTCTTCTCCATCACCCTATTGCCTACCCCTGATCATTTACCAACCTTATAAACACCATAACCGCCTTACAACCAACCTTCATTGAAAGCCCCTAAATCACTGCCCCTACCGATATCGGTTTTCAGCAACTGGTACCGGTGTTATAACCATAGTCGGTTATACAGTGACCGGCATCGGTCACTGTGACTCAAACCAAAACCAGCCTTTCCTTTATTGCTTTTTAACAAAGTAACTAAATTGTAATTTCGCAATAACTTCTTTGTTATCATTTGTGTTAATTTGTATTGAAAGGGGAACTGACCACCTTCAAGAGGAAGTCTAATATTTCCTAGGCCCAAGGCAGTTCCCTCATTTATTATCTAACTATAATCTGGTGGTCTTGCATTCTTATTCACAGGTAGTCCTTCCCAGACAAAAAGGAGTTCTTCGCAATCGATCTGATCTCTCTCTATGGTACGCACACACCCTCCCAACACTGAATAGGTATTCCTCCTAGCCCTAACCCTTATCTATTTCTCAAGAGAATGAAAAGATAGAAGTAACTCTATTCTAAGAATGGAAAAATTCTACGTAAAACACAATCCACCTACCTCCTCCAACCACTCAGATACCTCCAACTTAGTGTTGTACAAAACCTCATCCTTTTCTTCATGGAAAATGCTAAAAATAATTTGCTCTATCATTTTCTATAAAGTGGATAGGTTCAAATGAATCTATAACATAAGGATTTTAAATTTTTTACCCTACCCTTGACTCGATCAATGTTGGTTTTAACTTGACCGACATCGGTTATGTGCCCTAGTCTACCACGGTTGGTTTCACTAGACCAACATCAAGTTTCCCATAAGCGGTGTTGGTTATCCTTTTTTGACCCCATTGCCCCACATTACACCACATCTAATTATTTGTAACCTTTTCCCACCTAACCCAACGTTGACATTGAACTTACACCTCACCCTCATGACCTTATTACTTATCACCCTCCCTCACCCCACCAATTACCCAAGAAACCTTATATTCTTTCCCTTGACCCTTAGGGCATCCTTTTGCCCCTCCCATCCTCATATCTACCTCCGAACAACCCTAGCCCACCTACTAGCACCCTCTTACACCTTCGACACTATATACACACTGCACCTTATGCCATTATTACCCATTTTGGTGAACCCAATGACCTTGCCTTGCCTACCTATCAAGTGGTCTACCCAAACAATGCCTTGACCTTTTGGATGTACCAGAACTACACCTACATGTTCCTGCATCTTACCTAGTTGTGTTTCTAGACCGTATCCTCTACCCTGGATACCAGACCTCAACAACCCTTGTTTGGATAAGCTGTACCAGCTTTTTAACACTTTGGAGTCTCGTGAAGCTCTCCCATATGGATACCTTACCACAATACTGTGCATGCACGTCCACCTGATCACCTTGACCTTTTCCCGTACCCATTTTTCCCACAACCTACCCTACCCAACCCTACCCAACCAATCGTTGATTATGTGGACACTCCAATTCATTGTACTCGCTATACCTTGTGATGTTGTTACCTATGTTGTTTTATCCATACCTTGCTTATTGTCGTGTCATTTATCCCGACCAAACCTTTGGTGTACCGGAACATACCTAAACATTCCTGCACCTAACCTATGTTGTGTTTCTAGACCATATCCTATACCTTGGATACCTAAATCACTTCACCCTTTTCGGATAAACCTATCGACCTTGGATGATGTAGAGTTTGCAATCTCTTCAACTTGGTACTGTGTTTCAATCTATACATGTGTGTGCATTTGATTTACATTACCCATGAACTGATTTTGACCCTGTCCTATTACCTATTACCTAAGTTGACCATCACCCTTTCCCATAGTACTCAAACCCTTCTCCACCTACAAATTTATCAAACCACTTCCCGATTCTGTATTTCACCTCATCAATGCATGGTTTAAGGGGATCACCTTCACCCTCACATAGGGCAATCACTTCCTGTTTTTGTCAGCATCACTTACCAATACAAGCTACGTAACAAAATTGGGACACACTCCCCTTAGTCCGTTTTCAAATAGCCAACTCAAACACATTCACCTAATCATGATTCTTTTACTCCACATTAATATTAGTTTGATTATTTATAATTAAATTGATATTCATCCTCATAATATTCATTATTTAATTACCCTAATTAAACTAATTTCCACCTCACCTAGACACCTCACCACAAACCTATTTTTAGCATATTTCCCCTTTACTAGGACTCAACATTCACTCACCATAACTAACTAAGGCTTAGTCATACCTACCTTAATGAACTAAGACTTAGTGCAACCCTAAAATCATATGCCTATTCTCCCTCTAACCACATTCTCTCTCATTAAAATGTAACATTCTGTTTTGTTCTATGAGAATAGACTAAGTTGGCCCAAAAAGATTGCCAAGATTTGGCATTTTTAGTAAACCTAGGACTAACCAAGGTCAGTTCTTCTTATATCCAAATTGGTCTCATTAATCGATATCAGTCATTGTGACTATTAACCCAACCTAACAACTCAACCCTTAGTCTACCCTAAACCTCATTCAAAACCTTACCACACCTATCTTGGACCTGTCACCTCACCCTCCCCCACAGAGACCTCTCCAACTCTCTGTTTTAAGATAGAAGAGAGCCCAAACACCCTCCACCTGAATCCCTACCACTTTCCATAGTGACTGATATCGATCACCCTAAACCAATATCGGCCATACCTAAACTGACATTGGTCACCTTGACCGGTGTCGGTCTCTGTGTTTGATAATATTGTTCCAGACCAAACCTAATTACCTCACCCAAAACAACCCAAAATCTTACCCAACCTTACCAAGACTCTGTCTGTGACCTGCAAACCACCTGTGCTACCCACAACCCAACCCAAAACCTTTACCTGCATAGCATTTTAGTATTTAATCAAATCAACACTGATAGTAATCTGAGGCACCCAAATCAGAATGCTAGCACTAGATTCTTTTATTTACATGTTTAAGTTATTTTATATTGATTTATAAACAGTGGATTGATGGCCTTCTAGGAAGTATCACACTTCTTGGATCTATCATATGCTAGGTAGTCCATTGTCATATGCTATTTAACTCTCTTTTTGGTCTTATTTTATATTTCAGGTAGTTCCTCCTAGCCAAAAGGAAGCTCTCACATTAAACATTGGATCAAGAAGTTAGAACGTGTAAGAAAACCTTTAAACCAACCATCACAACAGGTATTCCTCCTTGGCCCATACCCTTATCTATTTCGTCTAAATCCTTAAATATAATGGTGAAACACTCAAAGTATGTATAGGTGTTGATAGTTAAAATCAGTGGGGTAATAAAGAAATGAGACAAATCATGTATTCTTGGTATGAGATCTTTATGGCTCAAGTCTACGAGTGTTTCAAAGTAAGATTGAAGATCAAAGAAGAGCATGAGAAAATAGGTAAACATTTGAGGATGAAAATAAAGGTTCAAGAGGAGCATTGAAGTTGATTGGTGAACAAATATGATAAGGTAGATAGCTTAATCCAAGGGGATATTCCTGAGGTAAGATTATGTTTTATCAATCTTATTTTCATATTGATAATGGTGTTAAATATGTGGCCTTTTTTTGATAGATGTCAAATGGGGAGAGAGTGTTGTCGAAGCTAAGTATGAAAGGATTTTCCATCAAATTTTCTCGAGTGTGTTTCCATCAATGACAAAGGAGAATTTTTTGAACCTTGGTCATTGGTGTTATCAATGATGTTAAGTGGCATTGATGGAAAATGTGTGAATGGTGAAGTAAAGATCAATCAGAGCTATGAAGGTTTATTAGTAGTGTCTTCTCATTGATATTTAGAGCTCACAAAGGAGTTCCAGTGGTTCCATGAAGTGTCAAGTCATGTTAAATCATGAATCCATAGTGTGAAAGCATAAGCTAGGTACATGGTAAAGAAAGAAAAGGTGTGTGGTGAGTCCCCCCAAGGTGGTATTCAGACTTATCAAGGTAAAACATGGTCAATCATATGTGTATCCGTTGTTAACAAGTTTGTAACAAGTCTCTATGTTCAATTCATGAAGTTCCGGTAGCTCTAAGGCTAATTCTAGTCTCAAATTCAACTAGGGAGGCATGCAAACAAGAGAAATACTTCAAGGAAAAGAAAAAGAGCCTGGTTTGAGCATTATGAGAAGTAACAACATGTGTGGAAGGAGTATTAGGTCAATACTAAGGCTTATAGGGCATGAAGGCTAGTAGGTAAGTGTAAATATTTATCTATGGCGTGATGATGTAAACCAAGCTTGTAAAAGCTGGAGAAACCTTTACAAGTCATATTTTGGTGTTTAAAGTGGAAAAAATATTTGAAGCTACGGTGTATGACTCTTTGTAGGTATGAGAGTGTTCCCATCTTGTAAATATGTAGAAGTAGTCTAAATGAAGAGTGTGAACGTGCCTAGTATAGAAAAGGATAGGTTTAAACAAAAATTGTAGGTACATGAGTGTGTTGGGTCTTTCTTGAAGAATTGGTATTTCATGAAGAAATTTTTGGTGTTCTAAAAATTTCTTGTTGTATATTACATTCTCACAAATTTTTTTGAGCAAGAAGTGTAAGTTTTTGTATATCCTAGAAAGAAGAAATGAGATCGACGTGTTCTACATGTTTAAAATAAGTATTCCAAAGATGTCCAAAAGCCTTTGAATATCGTGGGGTATTAGCATTTAAGAACTCAAGAAGATATTTCCAATGAGTCAAAGTTTGTGTAAGTTGGAGCTCTCTAGGGAAGTTATGACCATTCAAATTTTTGCAGGTTGTGATGAACAAAAACAAGCAGACACAATCAAAATTATGGACATGCGGTTGAAGATGGATAAGACATGTGGTAAAAATCAAATACAACAAATGAAAATGTGTCATATTTTTGGAAATTTCCTAATAAAATACACCCAATGGACGTGAGGTTCACGGAATTAACAAAATGCTATAGCTTTTCAGGTCTAAACAAGGTCAAAAGTTAATAGGACATGTGGAGAAATATCAATGGCAAATAAAGGTGCTACTTGTCGATTTCGGGTAAGATGAAGGAAATTGGGGTCTAACGGACATAAACCTCTAGGATTAGCTATATTTAAGAAATATTTTTGGTCCAAAGGAGGAGAGAGAAGATAAGTCAATGGAAGGAAGAGACAAATGGAGCAAGAAAAGGATTTCACTTGGCGATGATCTCGACAACCGAAGGGGGACACATGGTAGCATTCCATAATATTTTTGAGAGATGGCTTTGGGGGATGTTAAGTCCTTGGAATGAGCCAAATTATATGGCATTTTGGGTCCGAGTGGCGAGGCGGATCAAAGGAGGGTTATCATAAGTCAACTCTCAAAACTCGACATAAACGTGACAATACGGGATTAGATAAGAGCTTATAAATCAAAATACTAACATTGTAAAATCTATGAAAGAGTGTTGAGCCATCCTATTAGTTTAAACTTCACAATCTGATAAGACCAATACCATGATGGTGCATGGAGTTGTCCTATTAGTTTAGGCTTTGTATTTAGAAAATACGACACCAAAGGGTGTGTGGAGCTGCTTGATTAGTTTAGGCTTCACGTTTTAACAAAGTCCTTATAATTTAAAGTGAATTGTGAAGTAAACGTGGAGATATTTCATTGGCTCACATTTCGAGGTGACTTTGTAAGTCTGTTTTGACACATTATTGGCTTATAAGATCAAAGAAAAAGGGAAAAGGGTAGAAGTACTATTGAAGCTTTTTGCTCTCATATTTGGAATTGAAAATTAATCGAATCTCAATATTGCACAAATGAAATTGCCTGAAATTTTGAAGTTAACTTTGTCTAAGGGTCATGGATGTGTTGAAAAATAAATTAGAATGATTCACCTAAAAAAAGGAGAACTTTTTGACATAATTTTGTCTCAATTGGTAAAGTCTCTGTGAGGAATGGTTTAAAGTAAAATATGACCCAAATTACATCGAAAGGAGGTGTGGAAGTATGATGAAGCTTATACACTAGGAATATACCTAATGAAGTGCATAACGGTTTCTGCAGTATATAGTTATGTTGAAAACAATATGATAGCAATATTTGAATTTCATATGAAGTTGTAATATCTACTTTGAAGTGAGGAAGCTAAAAATTCATGAAATATGAAACATGAAGCATCCCTATTCAAATTGAAGAAGCTCATTGAGAAGAATGTCAAATGACACGATAAACTATAAGTGAAGATATAAAATGCACTCAAAAGTCATGAAAGAATGTCATAAAGTGTAACTGAAGATAAAAAATGCAAAATACAAAGTTATGGGGTAGTTTTGTAACGTCCTTTTATATGCACTTAAACATGAAATGTTGGGGGTCATGTTCGGGTATCTTTCCTATTTATCTTAAGATAAAATTTTTATCATATGTGTGGTTGATGTTTGTTGAAAGGAGAAGAGATGAGAGTTGTTTTTGAGTGAGTGAGAAGGGTTTGAATGTATTGAGGCTATGGAAACCTAAGAAGGGATAACAGAAGACAAATGAACTAAAGAAGTGGTCATAATCAGTTGTGGAAGACAACATAGTAAAGTGATCATATTTTTTTGTAAATAGTCTAATTTATAGCTTAACATATAGGTGGTTGAAGCCTCGTAAGTTTTAACTTACATAAGATTAGTTTTTTTTGGTTAAAGTATAGGGGTTGAAGCCTCCTTTAAGTTGAAGCTTACTAAATATCAGTTGTTGCTAATTAAATTTTTGGGAGTTAAATATTCCATGCAAGTTGAAGCTTGCTAAAGGTCAAGTAACATCTTGACTAAATTTTAGAGTTGCAGCTCCAAGTTGAGTTGATTCTCAAATTGGAATCATTGTAACTTTATAGGACAAATGTCCAACCTATTTCATATGTTTTAGTGGGTTCCCCATTTTAAATCTTGTCTCCTCATGTGTTCATGTTTGTTTACTTCTCTCTTCCTTCCTCATGGTTAAATGGTTATACTTCATCACAGTTAAGATAGTTTAAGTATAACAAATTGAAGAAGTGTAAATAGATTGTAAGAGGTTGAAAAACATTTATTCACCCCCTCTTAGTGCCTATAATTACTAACATTAAGTTTCTATATTTTCTTGTTACGTTACTCGCATTGTGTCGACTCATTGATATACTTAGACCTTTTTTTTTTCAAACATTGCCTTAAGTTTTGGAAGGTGTTGTAGTTATGTTGTTCACATTGTATCAATCCCATTTTGATACTAACATATTATGTTTCCTATAAACTTTATTAGAGTTTCTAAATAGTATTATTACGTTGCTCATATTTATAGTTTCCATTTTCAAAACTTGGATTTAGTTTGTATTAAATTAAGTTTAAATTATATAACTAACATTGTTATGTTGGTCAAATCACTTCAAACCCTTTTAGTACTTAAATATTGTTTTTCCAAAAAATATTTAAATACTAAAATTGGGTTGTTATCTTGTTGAAAAAATATTTGAGATAGGTTATTAGAAATAAGGAGTAGTTTCTTTCACGGTTGATCCCTTGTTCAGGATTTTTATAGATATTATTTCCTTGAGACGTTCTTTAATTGACATCATTTGGTCGTATATTCCTTATCCCTTTGGGACATTATTTGTAGCATATTAATACCTTCTTTAGGGCATCATGTAGAATATTTTTTTGCAACATTATTTGTGACATTTGTCGTTGTTATCCCGCTAGATTTTGTCTACATTATTTGTGGTACTTATACGCATTTGTCAAAACTTAGAAAAACATTTCCTATCATATCATGCCTCTTATTACAAGAATGGGACATAGCAGATTAGGATATAATCCTTTCTTCAACACAAATTTAGACACCTTACATGAAGAGGAAACCATGGTAGACCATAGCGGCGACAAGGTAGTAGCACCTCGGGATAACTATGAGTTTGATCCATCTCGCATAGAAAAGGTTCTTCAAATGGAAAATATAGCCACCCATGTCCATAGAGACATGAGTAGAGCTACTTATCTGGAGAAACCTAAGGTTATGTACAATGAGACCATGGAGGTGAGACATCAAAGTTGAACCATGTTTATATTCACGTGGTGAAATATTTGATCAAGAGTGCCAATATATGAAGAATTCCCTTGTGATCCTACAAGAAAACAATGTAGGACACAGTAAAAAGTACCAATTTGAAGAATTGTGTCCCTATCCTTTATATGAGGCAATGTTACGTATGCCCTTTCCACCTCGGTCGACTACCCTAAATTTTCTAAATATAGGGGTAAAGGTGATCCATGCACTCATGTTAAGGAATTCTTCATGTATTTCCAAGAATTTACGTACAACGATAACTATCTCATTCACTTGTTTCCATAGAGTCTTGCAGACAAGCTCTTGAGTGGTTTCTTCACATTCCTAAAGGTATTATTTTTATGTTTTCTAAGTTAGCGAGAAAATTTTGTATGCCACTTTTTATTCAATATGGAAAGTGACATTACTATGTTAGATTTATGTAATGCCAAATAACATAACAATGAAAACTTCATTGGTTTCCTATAACGGTGGAGAGGGTTAGCTAGTCGCTTCCCTTGATCCATCCCCAAGAAATAGTTAGTTACTATATTTTATACAAACTTACATCCTAAAATAGCATTCAAATTTCAAATGCATTGTGTGAACACGTTTGAGGAATTCATTGAAAAGGAAGTCAAATTGAGAAGGCTTTATTGGCTAAATTGACTCTAAATCCCTTTCAAATAGATCACCATGACTCAAAACCTACCAAAAAATCTAAATTCTTTAGTAAAAATAAGAATTTCATAGGTGATGGAATCACATATTCCAAACGTGTGCAATTTGTATAGAATAATTCTCCTTTTAAATTTCCAAAGGACTGGTTGCACCTCAAATAAAACATCAAGTGTTCATTCCCCTTTCATACTATTTTTCATCAATCCTAAAACAATTAGATGTAATGAACATGGTTAGGGTCCCAACCACTATGCCTTTTTCTTGTGATGCAACAAAAATGTCATGGTACAAAGACCATAAGCATTACAACTTTCATCAAGTTAAGGGCCATACTATGGACAAATGTTTGAAGTTTAAACACTTCATCCAAGATATCATAGATAGTAGGGAAGTTAAATTGGATTCACTCAGTCTAATAAAAAAACATTTGGGGATTTATAAAGAGCCACTTCCTAAACATAAATAAGGGGATAAAAATTTGGATCAAGGCCAATCATCCTAGAATAAAAATGCTAATCACATTGTTGTTGGAAAAACTCATCATTTTGATTCCCTTATTAGTTGTGTTTACCCTATTACTGAGCAAGTGAACACTATTAAAATTAAGACACAAGAGTGTGTCTGTGGAAACATGACACACTCATCTTATTATCCTAGAACCTCCTTTTCCTACTCTTCCATATAATCACTATGATATTCTTGAGAATCTTGAGAAGACTACTGCTAAGATTTCCATCTTGGATCTTCTTAAGATATCCAACGTTCATAAGGACATCCCTTACAAAACCCTTCAAGAGTCAATAGTTTCTACACATTTTGATCCTATGTGATTCCAATCCTTGGTTGTGAATCTTTCCCTATCTGAACAAATCACATTTATCCAACATGAGATTCCAATAGATGATCATACCCACAATCTCCTTTTGTAGATAGACGTAATTGTGAATCATAAAAAGATTAAAAGGGTTATTATGGAAAATGGATCTGGCTTGAATATTTGTACCTTGAAACTAATCGGACATCTCAAATGCACCAATGTAGAACTTGATCATAATGACATCGCCATCAAGACCTATGATAATGTGAAGAAACACTCAGCTAGTACAATAACCTTTGCTATGCTAGTTGAACCTACTATTAATGATACCTTGTTCCATTTCTTGAACTTGGAACTACCCTAAAATACTCTCCTCAGTCACCCATGGATTCATTCCATGCAGGTCATGCCCTCAATTTTCCATTAATGTATAAAATTATACCATAAAGGAAAAATAATTAACATTCTTGAAGACCCACAACCCTTTGCACATTGCATATTATTATCTACCTACTTCCCCATTATATATGAGTATCCTACGAAATAGGTGTTTAGGTTTAATCTAATACCATTTCCTCCCCGTATTCATCTTGATACACTTTTCCCACCTAAATATGGTGTTTCCACGTCTATTTATCCATTTATTTCATGGGACATAAAGGTCTTCCCTACTGACTATGGAGAATATAACCTCCAACATGCCCTCTTTATCTCCAATCTTACCCTATCACCGAAAACACATGGGAGGCCTAATTATCATCCTCAGCGGTTCCAAGAACATTGCAAAGCTGACACTTGTCTTCCTAGCATCCATTTGGTAGATGAAAAAATGTAGGATACTTCCATATCCTAGTCTCTTGATGATGTGATGGCTTCTTGCTATCAATATCCCAAGTATGTCATCCCTAATAAGATGATGTATACTATGGGATATCAAGGATATGGATGTAGTGTTGATGAATAGGGTGTGATGGAACCTCTTCCAACACCACATGAAAATATGGAAAAATATGGCATTGGCATTTGACCGTATGGGTCCCATCCTCTGGAAGTCAAATCTACTTCTTCTAAGCATGATGATAGTTCTTCCGATTATGACGCCTTAAACAAATTCTCACTGCAATCTCTATGAAGACCTTGCCTATGCTAACCTACTTCTTGACACATCTATCTTCACCATATCCATTGCCACTCTCGAGTTAGATCTCATCCACCCATCCCTTGTGAATTGGGACTAAAAACAACACATACTAATTGACTTCTTCTAGAATGATGAAGTAATTGGAAAATTTATGGGCCTATAAGATGATATTCCTATTGGTGATCACAAGAAAATCTTCTCTATTGATCTTGATTTATACATGTACTTCAGGGAGGAGGTTGAGTTATGTGGTCAAAAAAATCAGAAAGATAACGAGGGAAAAATAACTTCTAGAAAGCCTCGTTAAAAGAATTCATTGTGAGCACCTCTTCGAGGAACTATTAGGCATGTAAATTGAAAAATATAAAATGGATACAAAAATTGACCACTGTATATGTGAAAATATCATTGAGATGTTCTTAGAACAAGATCTCAACCTCCCCTCTGATCCTACATGTATGGAATATGGATCCAAATTAATAGTTTAGGAGAATATTGATGTAAATATTGGCACTGAGGATGAGCCTAAAATGGTTAGGTTGGGAGCTTCCCTCTCAACATAAGAACAATTTTTTTTTATGCCCCTTCTTAAATTCTCAAATTTCTTTGGTCAGTCATATACTAGCATTCTTGGATTCAATCCTTCTCTAGTAGTGCATAATTTGGTTGTGCAAAAATCAGCCAAACCAATCAAGAAAAATTATAGAAAATGCATCCTTATGTGGCTCGTTTGGTCAAGGAGGAGATAGAAAAATGTTAACATAAGGGTTCATTAGAACTATTGACTACTCGAATGGATATCCAACATAGTACCTATGCAAAAGAAACCCATTGGTTTCAGAATTTGCACATATTTTAGAGACATTAACAAAACATGTCCAAAGATGATTTTCCTCTTCCCAACATCGACATGATTGGTTATTAAACTGTAGGATACAAAATTATATCTCTTATGGATGACTTTTTAGGATATAATAAAATAAATATTGCAAAACATGATCAACATAAGACTTTTTTACTACCCTTTGGGGTACATTCTATTACCAAGTCATACCCTTTAGCCTTAAGAATTCAGGTGTAACTTATCAAAGGGCCATGACTGTCATCTTCCATGACATGCTACATGATATAATAGAAGAATATGTTGATGAAATCTTTGGTAAGTCCAAGACAAGAGCATAACATCCAAAGATCCTACGACATATCTTTCAACGTATAAGAGATTATAAGGTCAAAATCAACCCAAAGAAGTGTGTCTTTGGTGTGCTTTCAGGGAAGATTTTGGGCTTCATTTTTTCAAGGAAATGAATTGAAATGGACCCAATAAAGGTTGCAACTATTACGAAATGCATCCTCTAAGGAATTTCAAGCATTGCCAGCACAAATTTTAGGGTAAGATCTAGGCTATCAAAAAATTAATATCCTAACTTGTCAATAAATTTCATTCCTTCACACATCTTCTCAAGAAAGATGTTGATTTCCATTGGGGTCATGGATGCCAACAAGTGTTCACTTTACTAAGGATTATTTGGCCAAAACTCCTATTCTTATGCTTCCTACCCCAAGAGAACCTCTACTACTATATATTTCAGCCACTCAATTTACAATTGGATCAATATGATTTGAATCAATAAGAAAAATTCATCTATTATATTAGTTGCATGTCGATCTCTTATGATCTCAACTATCCAAAAATTGAAAAAGCTTTCTTGGTCATTGTTTTTACTTTCCAAAAACTTTGTCATTACCTTCTAAATAATAAAACCAAACTCATATCTAGAGTTGACCCACTAAAATATCTTATATCTAAACCCACGCTTGTTAGGATGATGGATACTTGGATCATCTTACTAAGTGAATTTGATATTGAGTATGTCAGCCAAAATCAATCAAGGGAAAATTTCTTACAAATCAACTAGTTGAATCCCTTTACCTGGAACTGAACCATTGAGTCTAGATTTTTTAGATGCTTCTATGATGTATGTTAAGGAATCATTCATATGGCAGATGTATTTTGATGGGTCCTTCACTTTCAATGGATCTGGAGTGGGTGTTATGCTTATCACCCTAGTGGTTATTTGATCCCTCATGATTTTAGACTTGGTTTCCAATGTACCAATAATATATCTGATTATGAATCCCTCAATGTAGGACTAAATTTTTTCATCGATGGAATATCGGAAAAATAAAGATCATAGGTGACTCACAGTTGATCATTAAGTAATTCATAGATGAATATAAGGTCAAAGATGAGAAGATAATCCCATACAAGTGAATGGTTGATACACTATAAGGATACTTTATGAAAATTAACTTTCAACAAGTATCCAAAGCATAGACCTATTCAAAGTGGATGTCATGGCTACAATAGGATCATTTTTGTAATTCCACCGAGGAACAATGGCATTCCTTTCTTTGTGGAGCATTTGAAAGTACCTCGTGTATGACATACTAGAAATGTGTTTGGTATGTGAAGTTCTTGGTCTCTTTTCCCTTGGTACCTTGACATATTTAACTACCTCCAAGATGGAACCTTCCCTCTTGATATTATTCATTATGAAAAAAAATCTGATCCAATGCATATCCTGTTATACCCTACTTGGGGTACCCTCTATCAAAGAGGCTACGATGGGAATCATTACATTTTTAAACCGAGAAGTGTCTGTCTTCACAATCAAATAGGTGCACAAAGGCATATGTGGGGCGCATACAAGTGGAAAGGAACTTTCCAAAAAAAAATTAATAGGATATTATTGGCCTACTATATAAATCGATTAAGTGTCAGTATTTAACAAAATTTCTATTGTGTTAAAAACATGGCAATCTAATACATGCTCTAGGAGTCTCAGTCAACCAATTATCACACCGTGTCCTTTCTCTAAATTTGGAATTGATCTCATAGGGAAGCTCACTCCAACTTCCTTAGATGGCCACAATCACATCATAACTACCACCAAGTATTTTACTAAATGGGTAGAGGTTGTTCCTCTTACTTATGTTACTAGTGCACATATTTCCAAGTTTATAATGAATCACATCATCTGCCACTATGAAATCCCTTTTTCCATTGTATCTGACAATGGTAAGTCTTTCAAGAATAAGAAAGTGAAGGCATTATGCCAACGCTTCCAAATCTGCCAAAAATGGTCAACCCCTATTACCCTCAAGGTAATGGATAGACAAAATCCTCAAATAAGACTCTTATTCATATCATGGATAAAGTGGTCATGAAACCCGACCATAATTGGCATCTTCAAATCTATCCCACCCTCTAGGATTATAGGACATCTATCTACACACCAACAGGTGTAACACCATATTCTCTTATCTTTGGCACTGAATCCATTTTACCCCGGAGATTGAGCTTCCTTCATTATGGATATCCTTGAGAGATTATTTGGATAAAGATGAATACTATAGAGTGGCTAGGCTATTCGAGCTAGAGTTACTTGATGAAATATGCCTCCATGCACTAGATTACATCAAATTTTATCAGAATCGAGTACGTTGGAGCTACAAAAAATGCATTATACCTCGTTAATTTGAGGTAGGAGATCTAGTTCTTAAGGATAATCAGTTCAACACCATGAAAGATCATGAGAAGAAAGGAAAGTTTGAACCTAATTGGTTAGGACCATATGTTGTGGTGGCTAAGTTTGGTTTAGGTGCTTATAAACTTTCCTATCCTAATGGTGATGAACTTCAGGAACCCATGAACACCATGTATCTCAAGTGTTTTTATGCCTAAGCATGGGTAACCATCAAAAAAAAAAAAAAGGCATAAAAATCGGAAAAACCAACAAAACGTAAAGAGAAATAAATTCATCCAAGAGTGAAAACCACACAATTGTGGCACTTTGGACAAGTCCTTTGGTGAAAAATGGTTTCGAAACCATAGGAGGATTCATTGTTAACAAGAATCTCACACCTAGTGGTATTATCTCTTCTTCCTAAAGCTAGTGCTTCACCTATGTCTAAGATCCTTTTGAGCCTATCCTTTGTGGCCTTGATCCACCTGATCTTATTCTTGTATATTTTTGTGTATTATTCCTTTATACATTCCATTGATCGCTAGGGAATCCATAAATCTTCATTTTATTATCCATAGATTTGGAATACTTTTAGAAAACATAAAAAAATTCAAATAGGAATCACCAAAAAAACCAAAAAATAATATAACATTGTCTCGCGAAAATACAAAAAGAAGCGTAAATCATCTAGAAAATGTTCTTAAATAACAAAGTAGCGTTTTCTTTCTTGTTTTGTGTTTTTACATATAGTGAGTTGTATTACATGATTTCTAGACTAGTATTTTATTTACTTGATTGCATTAGTCTTGTAATTTAGATTGTTGTGTTGTTCAGTGTATGTATATTTGTTTTCTTAATTATTTTTTGTGTTTGTGTTCTTTACTTGTACATTATGTGTTTTCATCTCATCATTCACATTCATATCATCACATCTATAAAATCATCACATATCAATAAAATGCTAAGCTACATCATCATAAAATGAAATCAAACATGTATGCTAAGCTAACATCATATAATAAATCAATGGGGAAATAGGGATTTATTTTTTCTCTCCCCGATCATAGACCATAATAAAAACATGGGATAAACATAATATCTCATTAAACAAAATGAGATAAACATTAAATTCCATCATCATATACATATAAAAACATTAATTTCCATATACAAGTGTGTCTCAATATAATCAAATACAAAAACAAGCCATTATGGGAATGGATCAAAAATGTGTGCCTTCATCTCGAGGCATAACCAAAAACATACATATACATCATGTCAAAATTATGTTCCTTCATCACGAGGCATATACAAAAATAAATACATGTGTATAATAGATGATTCAACCCTCACTCTCACCAACATGAGGATTTTCTGGCCTGTGACTCAAACTTCCCAACCTCTAACTTAGTGGAGGCATCTACACGATCCAAAGAGACCTATATGGTCTATGTGATCTAAACCTTCTTCTGTGAGCTGATTGTAAGGTATTTCCCTCTAAGATTTGGTATTCCAGCTGATATAGTGCCCTATAATATCCAGGTCTCACTAGAAGAGGCCACAAAATCATACACTATATCCCAAGATCCTATTTCCACTGGTGAACAATGTAGAGTATCCCACTCTCTTGTAATACGAGCCACATTAATTGTCAATTATTTTCTCTCTCTCATGAGCTGATCTCATGTGGTTATATCCTAATCTCTCTCTATGATGGCATATTGTAACTCCTTCCTAAGAATATCCTACTATATGGACCCCTAATCAACTTTGTCTTTGTAGGGTCCGAATTGTGACAAGGGCTACATCTCCTCATAGCATAACCATGCCCCTCTATATTTGTAAAGTGGCCACTAATGGCCCAATTTCTCATGATATCAATCTATATCCTGGGACTAGTATTTATAGCTTTGTGTTCCATGTGTAGGCCCCACTCCATCTCCATCTCCATGCCTATCACCCCCACCTGCTACAATATGAGGACTACCTACTATGGGGTGACGGTGGAACCCGTAATCCCTATACCGAATCTGTTGTATAAAAGGCATTTGAACCGTATGTTCTAAACCTATTGTATGACATGTATCTATACCACTATTTGTGGCACTTACTATATTGGAGATATATTGGATCCTATTGTACATGATCCACTTGTGGCTACACCTGTGGTTGCACCTATAGCCAAACTTGTGGTTGCACTTGTAAAATACTCCAATTTTTGGGAAAATGATATATCAATTTGATGCTTGAAATATAATCTTTTCCAATGAACCCAAAATCACAAATTTTCAATTGCGGGAAGGCATCAAAATGGATATGCGGTTCTAGAACAATGTAGATAAACTCTAGCTATAAGTGAAATTTGGAAATACAATTTTGCCACACTTAGGAAAGGCCTAAAAACACCTCAAAAATGAACAAAAACTTTATATTTGTTCTCTCCTTGAATTTATCGTGAAAATCAATGCCCTAGTAATACAAAAAAACCGGAAATGTAAGATTCAAAAACACTCCCAAAAAAAATGTAATATTCAACCTTTGTAGGTCTTCAAACAACTCACAAAATGACATCAAGTAAGTCTTAAAAATTGTTGGAAAGCTATTGGAAAACATAGCTAACTCCTTGATCTGTAATGGAAAACCACAAATGGATAATCTTCACTACATAGAAGAATACTTCTCCTTCTCGATATCTAGAGGGTTTTTGTCCTCAAGAGATAATCTCTAATGGTTTTTTTCCTTAGAAATTGTTTTCCAAATCTCTTGAGCTCATTAAAAATTAAAATTTTGTATAAAATAAAAGAGAAGCTTTACAAATCGAGGCACACCTACTTTTATAAGAAATCTTGACTTAGTATCGAGCCACACCACCAATCAAATGCCTTTTCCTAGATTTGATTATTTTTTGGCATTTATTTCTTCCTCAACATGGGTCGCATTTTTCCCTATGGGAAATAACAGATAAAGTGACCTTTTATTTTTCTTTTTCTAATTTCATTTTATCTTTTCTCTTTTATTTTTATTAAGTAAATAATAAATAAATATAAGTTTTGTTATAATATTCTTTTTTAATGAAATTTATAATAATTTATTAGTACTATAGTTTCCCTTTTTAACACCCCTTAGCCATCAAGAAACAAAATTGGGCTAAGGGTCTTTGACATGTTATTTTGGAGAAAGGGACATTTCAATCCTCCCTTCCCCAAATTGCTTGCCCTCAAGAAATTCCAAGCTCATGTGTCCAAGTGCCATGACCAAGAAAGAGGACATGATGTAGCACTCCCAAAGTCTTACTCCGGTACTGGTCAAATGGGAGATCACTTGACCCTCTAGGCTCATGCTCCTGCTGCATATTGGCCAAATCAAAATATTGGCCACCTTCTTCTTCCTTACTCTTGATTCTACACATGGAGCAAACATGTTAGAAAAAACATGAGCATTAAACAACACTTTTTTAGAATCTTCATCCTATCTCATGATCATGTCACAAATTATCCCCCAAAAATGGCATCCCAAAGGTTTACTTATGCTTCTCCATATGTTGTTATAATATTTTTCTCTACTCCCAATATGGTTAGTGAATTTTTTCCTTGCATGTGCAGCACAATTCAATCCTTTATAAAATTAATTTTTTTATATATACGGTTTCAATAACTTCTTTCAAATCATCTTTTATGTGAAATGAAATCCCACAATGTGGTTCCTCAAACTATGCTTTTATATTACACCCTTTCTCTCTTGCCTTGAATTCTGATTTTTTTCACCACTAAATTTTGGTTTGTCAACATCGTGAATGAGGAAAGTATCCCAAAATATGGTAACCAATGTACCCAATGAATGGTTTCAACTTCAAATAACTCAATTGTACAAAAACCTTCATGTACCTCATATCTCTTGTCATACCAATTGATTCACATTATGAGAGAAGACAACACATCTAAAATAGCATAATTGGGGTTTCTTATCATACCTTTGTAACTCATAATTTTTGATATAGGATCAACACTTTCATTCTCCTTAGCTTCTTCAATCTGAGCATCATATTTTTGTTGAGTTGTGGAGCTCAATTACTTTGGATTAGCATGTAATATGAAACTTGCTGGAAAATACAATAACTAACATTGGTTATGGAGGGACTGGCATCGGTCACCTATGAACAACATCGATCGGGTAAGGAGGAGCTATAATTAGTTAAGGCTAACCAACATCGGTTACCTATGTGAGATTGTTTTATTTAACTCTTGGGAATTAGATATATTTTTAGCATTAAAGTAGATCTATTGATTGTAATTGCATGGCTAAGTTCCCTAAGTTTGTATACACCTATATAAGTATGAAAGATAGGGTTTAGAAGTAAGAATTAAGAATAACTTGCAAAATTTGATGATTATTGTGAGAATAATTGTGAGAGAGAGAATTCTTGGAGAAGAAACAAAAGCTTGAGTGAAAGAAAGTATTGTACATCTGAGAGGTGTGGAAGATTGTAAATATTCAATTGTATATCTTGTCAAAGCTTTGGATAATAGATTATTTTGCTTCTTCGTATACATAACCCACATTGGGTAAACCACATTAAATATGGTGTTGATTTATATATTTTTTTGTATAATTATTCTGTAGAATATTCGTATTTATTTGCATATATGCTTAGATCTGATATATTATATGTACAAATCATGTGCTAACCCCAACAACTGGTATCAAATATTTGTTTTGCGGGTTTTGTGAGTTGAAATATTTACTCATAGAAGGTTTTTGATTGAGTGGGAACTACTACAATGGTAAAAGAAAACAAATAAAAGGTAGAGAAGTTTGAAGGCGAAAAATATCAATTATGGAAGATGCATATTGAGGATTATCTCGTATAAAAGAGATTTGTATTTACCATTGGATGAGAAGTCTAAACCTAAGAAACTGACTAATGAAGAATGGAAAATTCTTGTGAAAGGCTTTGGTATCCATAAGATTAATCCTAACAACATCTGTGGCTTCCAATATTACATAAGCGACTTCTATGGTAGGGTTAATGAAATCTCTTGCTAAATTATATGAAAAACCTAGTGCTTAAAATAAAGTTTATTTGATGAAGAAACTATTTAGTTCTAAGATGAATGAAGGTGGATATGCATCTAGTCATTTGAATAATTTTAGATCTATTATAAATCGATTAAAATCGGTTGATATACTATTTGATGATGAAGTGAAATAACTTTTATTCTTATGTTCTTTTCATTAGAGTTGGAATAACTTGGTAATGGCTATTAGTAATACAACATAACATAATAATATTTTGAATTTTGATGATGTGGTTGGTATAATCTTGAATGAAGAAATTCACAGCAAGAGTACAGAGGAATCATCATCTGGGAATTCTTTGAATGTAAAAAGCAGGGGTAGGTAGAAGGAGACATCCAAGAGTAAGAGTAATGGGAAATCAAAGTCAATGGATAGTAGATCTAAATCCAGAGGTAAGGGAATTACCTGTTGGAAATGTGAAAATAAATGACATGTAAAGAAATATTGTTGGTCAAAGGATAAACAAAACCAACAACAATACAAAGGTAAAGAAGCACATATTCTTGCAATAGAGGTAACACAAGATAATATTTTTCTTTATTTAGATAATAGAATTAAATCATGGGTTTTAGATTCAGGAGCTTCTTTCCATGCAACCCCTAATAAGGCTTATTTCACAAATTATGTCCAGAGAAATTTTAGACATGTTTATTTGGGTGATGATGAACCTTACATTATTACTTGAAAGGGAAGTTCATCTATAATTGAAAAATAGAAATACATGGATATTGAAAGATGTGAGGCATGTGCTTAAGCCTCAAGAGGAATCTTATTTCTATATGCCAACTAGGTGAATCTGGTTATATGGTTACATTCATATCAAACTCTTGGAAAGTCACCAAGGTTTCTTTTTTGTGGCAAGAGGTAAGAAGGTAGGAATATTATATTTATCTACCTATGTTACCAATTCATTTTCTACATTATCTACTTTAGATTGAGATTCATTTAAATGGCATAATTTTTTAAGCCATATGAATCAATAAAGAATGCGAGATCTTAAAGTCTAAGGGTAAGTTATCATATTTGAAAGATTTAGATCTTGATTTTTGTGAGTATTGTGTCTTTAGAAAGAAAAAAGAGTGAGATTTCTCAAATTTAGGGCAAGTAAGGAGTATAAATTAGATATTTTACACTCAAATGTATGGGGATCACTCATTAGCTTCTCATGGAGGATCCCAGTATTATGTTACTTTAATTGATGATGCTACAAGAAAGGTATGGGTTTTAGTATTAAACGTAAATCTGATGTTTTTAAGACTTTTAAAATATGGAAAACCCTTTTTGAGAATGAATCAAATTCAAAGTTAAAGTTCCTTAGATCTGTAATGGTGGTGAATACTATAAGAATAATTTCAATGATTATTGTTCATTGAATGGGATACGTAGAGAAAGAATGGTTACAAGAACACCAAAGGAGAATGGTGTTGCAAAAAGAATGAACAGGATAATCATGGAAGGTGCTTAGAAGTATGAGGATACATTCTAGATTGCCTTTGCGAGTTTTGGGTAGAAGCGGGTTATACAATGGTTTATTTTATTAACCATGGGCCTTCAAGTTCACTAGATGGAGGAATACCGAGGAAGCTTGGATCAAAAAGAGGTAGATATTTATTTTCTCAAATTTTTGGTTGAATCTTTTGTGCGTATTGATAAGAAAAAGGGAAAAGGCTGGATGAAAAATCCAAAAGATAAACTTTAATTGGTTATGGGTATGGTGATTTTAGATTTTATTTTTGGGATTTAGAGAATTCTAAAATTATTAGGAGTTTTGATATTGAATGGAATGAAAAGAGACTGTACAAGGATCAAATTTTGGTACCCAAGGATGAGTTGGTTGAGAAGTTTGTGAATGAAAATGAACTCTTAGATTTAAAAGTAATACCGATAGGGTTACATAGTAACAGTGTCGGTTGACCCATGACCAACATCAGTTAGCGAACTGGTATCGATTCTGAAAGAGCCAAACTAGCATCGGTTAGCGAGAATCAACTTGATTCTTGTAGCGGCATTGTCAGCAGCAGATTTGGATATGAATGTCCAAGAGGTCTAAAATGATCCTTCTATACCCCAAACTCTTGTGAGAAGGTCACAAAGGGTAAGTAAACCTCCAGAAATATTTACGCCTTCTCTATTTTATTTATTATTGATTGATAACGGTGAACCATAAATTTTTGAAGAAGCAATGCAATATGGGACCCACATCTAGTGGGAGCATGACATAGATGAGGAGATGGACTCCTTGGAATATAAACAGACTTGATATTTTGTTAAGTTGTCGGTAGGTAAGAGTACATTATAGAAAAATTGGGTTTACAACTTGAGGAAGAAGAGGGTGGATAGAAAAGGTACAAGGAAAGGCTTGTAGTAAAGGTATTTGACAGAAAACTAGTATTGACTTTGGTGAAATATTTTCTCTGTTGTAAAGATGACTTCTATTTATCTTGTATTAAGCTTAGTTACAATAGAGGATTTTCATTTAGATCAACTAGATGTGAAGACAAATTTCCTTCATGGCAATTTAGATGAAGAGATTTATATGCGAAGTCGCTTGGGTATGAAGTCAAGGGTAAGGAGAAATTAGTGTGTAGGTTAAAAAGAGCATATATGGGCTCAAGTAAGATCTAAGGAAATGGTACATGAGGTTTTATAGTTTTATGCATGAGCATGGTTGCTTGAGATGTGAATCGACCATTGTGTTTATTTCAAAATCTTAAAAATGAGACTTATATTATTTTGTTCTTGTATGTGAATGATATTCTTTTTGCAAGATCTAGTATGTAGGACATTGGTGAGCTTAAGGAAAGTGAGCTCACACATTTACTATTAAGGATTTAGGATATGTAAAAATAATCCTTGGCATGTAAATACACATAGATAAGAAGAACAAGAAATCATATTTTTCTTAGGTGGATTATATCTACATGGTGTTAGAAAGGTTCAAAACATAGAATGTAAAACCTGTTAGTACACCTATGGCTAGAAACTTCAAATTGAGCACAGATCAATGTCCTTCATCACATGAGGAGGTCAAATACATGACATGAGTGCCATATGATTCAATAGTTGGGAGTCTCATGTATGTTATGGTTTGTACCAGAACAGACATTACATAGGTAGTGGGAGTTGTGAGTAGATATATGGCTAATCCAAGTAAAGAACATTGGAAAGTAGTCTAATGGATACTCAGGTATTTGAAAGGGAAATCTAGTATGCGGTTATGTTATGGATGTTCGGATATTTAATTATGTCGCTATGTTGATTCAAATATGGTGGAGATTTGGATGGTAGAAGGAACACTACTTGATATAATTGCATAGTAGGTGGGACAAAAGTTAGCTATATTTCAAGATTGTAGAATTTTTAGCTTTTTCTACTATAGAGGAAGAGTATGTTGTAACTACAGAGAGCTAACAAGGACATGATATGGATGAGTAGGTTCATGAAAGATTTGGAAAAGGAGCAAGATGATTACAAATTTTTGAGTGAAATTCAAAGTTCAATTCACTTAGAAAAGAACTCATTTTTTCATTCAAGAACGAAACACATTCAATTGAATTATCACTTCATACGGAAGGTATTAGAGGATGAGTAGTTGAATCTAGAAAAGATTCATACAAGTAAGAACCCTGCGGATATGCTAACGAAGCCATTAGAAAAGGAGAAGTTGGAGCTACACTCCACTTCTATTGGTCTTCAATTTTGTGACTTGAAGAGGACGAAACAAAGCTAAGGAAAGATCCAAGAATGACGTTATGTACGGGTATGGTGTAGTAATTAATCTACAAGTGGGAGATTATTGAGTTGTGGAGCTCAATTACTTTGGATTAGCATGTAATATGAAGCTTGCTGGAAAATATAGTAAGACAGAAAATGATATGGTGTAGTAATTAATCTATCACTCACGAAAATTAAAAAGGGGTAAAATTTAAAGTAAGACAGAAAATGACTTTTTCCCAAAATAACAGGTCCTCAAATAACAACCTGCTAAAAATAGAAATGTGCTAAAAATAGAAATATCTTTGGAGCAGACAAGTTTGAAATATAGTAGAATGTTCGAAATTGAAATGAGATCAAGAGGTGATATGTCCTAGAATAGCAGAGCATGGGCTCATATTCTAAAAATAGCGGGTTACACTCAAATGGTAGTTCTGGCACAATGGGCCTTTTAGAACTTCATCACATCAAATCTTTACATCAACGATGATCATCAGAATTCATCAGGGGAAACATCTTCTCCTTTTCTCTCCATTCCCTCTCCCTTAACATTCTCTCCCTTCAAATGTTTTAATTCTTCATTGGGGTTTGCACTTTTTCATATGTCCTAATGTTCCTAATGTAATAAGTCACATTTATGTTATAAAAAGGGACTTAATATTCTCCTAGGAAGTTGAAAAGTGTTAAATTACACAAGGACATATGAAAATCCATTGGGAGGTAGATGATAAGTCACCTCTCATTCTATAAATTGTAAATCCATTCTCTTTTCAAAGGGTTGGCGATTGATCCTGTAAACTCAAGAGTGCATTATACTTAGAGAAGGTAAAGGAGATAGTAATTTTCTTCTACTTTCCTCCACTCTTAAAATTCTTCCATTCCTTAACTATGTACAACTTTGGTTTGAGAAATCAATAAAAGGAGTTTCTAGCTTTCTTTGACTAAGGGGTTTCTCGATACTTTGTGATCAATAAATTTTATTTGGTCTTGTTGTTATTTACAGAGTTGTTTCTTCTCATGAATGCATGTGTTGAAATTTATGAATAGTGTGTACATGAATATGATTTTCTACCTACAACATTATCTCTCCTACCTCATTTCTCACCACCTTTCCCACTCTTTAGATAAAGTATTCCCTTGCAAGATATTGCTAGATTTTTGTAGGGTCACTTTGGAGTGCCCGTATTAGATCCCCAACCACAAGACCACCAAGAAAATCCACCTTTACTCATGCATGCATATATGGAAATTGCACCGGTTAAGTAGAGGGACTTAAATTCCTAGAGCGATGAAAAGAAATCCACAAGTTTTTACACCTGAAATTTTTTCTCACTAATAGTTTTTGGCACCAACCGTGGGGTAGATTTAGAAGCATCTACACCCAAAATATAACCACAAGGTCTAAAAATTCAAAAAAATATTGAAAAAAAAAAAAAAGTTCATGAAAATTCATTTCTAAAAGATAAACTTTCAATTATTACACGTGACCTTTCATATTCCACAGTGTATTTTCATATTCCCACTTCAATAATTTCCAAAATCTGGCTAAAGGAAGATACACCAGGTTGAATAGGTCAAGAGGTGGTGTTGATTCCAATTTTGAGGCTTTACAAAATCAGCAAGAACAAATTAGAGATAATCCATACTTCTTCTCTCAAACCTCCTCTTCATCTAGATCTTCAAGAAGTTCACTGGATATCCTATCCAAACTCCTTTTGATACTCCCCTTTAAATTCTCTACTTTTTCAATCACCCTTGAGTATTGAGTTCCCGAAAGAAGAAGAATTTGAAGAAGAATTTTTAGAAGAAAGAGTTGAATTAGAAGTAAAAATAGAAATGGAATATGAAGTAGAAAGACCCCAACCCATTGTTCCATGGGGAAGAAATACAAGCCCGCTTACTCTTGAACCTCCTCTTCATGATCTAAAAATAACTTCTAGAAAGAACTTTCCAAATTTTAAAGGTGATGGCACACAACATCCTGAAGAATACATCGTTTCTTTCACAACATCATGTGGAATCATTGGTGTTCAATATGAACACGTTTCTATGAGATTTTCATAGAGTCCCTCCAAGAAAAATTAGCGGAATGGTTTTACCTTCTTCCTTCCCGGTCCATCATGGGTTGGAATAACATCAAGGATTCCTTTGAAGATAGATTTAAATCAACTTAAGACTGGAAATACCTCTTGGTGAATTTTGCTCAAATTAAGAAAGGAGAAAGTAAAACTATGAGAGACTTCATGGCTTGCTTCGAATGGTTTCTTTGAGGAATATTCATTTGTCAGATAATAATATCAATAGATTATTAATAAATTATCAACCACCGGAGGTAGGATTTCTCCTATGAAGAGTTTAACCAAGGAATATTGTAGAAGCACCTTGTCAAGACCTCTTGGTGAATTTGACTTAAATTAAGAAAGGAGAAAGTGAAACTATGAGAGACTTCATGGCTTGCTTGAATGATACCAAAAAGAAGATTCATCATTGGAAAATAATATCAAGAGATTATTAATAAATTATCAACCACTAGAGGTAGGATTTATCCTATGAAGATTTCAACCAAGGAACATTGTAGAATCATAAAGGATGGCCATCAAAATTGATGATGATCTTATCCTCTCTAGAAAGATAAGAATCCATCAAAGGGAAAGGCCCAACAATTTGGAGATGAGAGAACCAATCCATTGCTGAAAAAGTTGGTGAATGAGATGAAATCTTTGAAGAGGGAATTATTTGAATGAGTATCTTCTCGGAGAAACAAAAAAAAATCAGATTGCATGAGTACCCCAAAGGATCACCTTGGAGGCCCCACCCATGAATGTAAATTGCAGGATTCAAGAAAAGGAAGAAGAGCTTGAACAAGAAAGTGAAGGTGGAAATTTCCTAGAAATTGATGAACTTGAGAACAATACACAAATCAGATTTTGTGAGTATTATGGAGGTGAGGAAGAAGATGAAGAAGATACACCTAATTTCTCATGTACAGTATTCACTCATTTTCAGTCTGAGAAAGGAGAACCTCCCTCCACCGCTGCAAAGGAAAATAAGGTTGATGATCCTCCTATGGAAACTCGTAAAAAAAAATTAGTTGAAGATCTCCACTTCCTCCTTCCATGGAGTCTACATTGTTGAATCTTGATCCTGTAGCAAGTAAGAAGGCTCCCACTATTCCAAGTAAGTCTTCTGATACCTCTTCCAATTCTAAACCCAAATCTTCTCCTTTAAAATCTAATACTTTGAAAGATCCTAGTGTGCCATTCAAAATACCCTCCATTCCTCAAACATAAATCCTTCCCCAAAGCCTATCTAGAATCCAAAATCAGTCCCTTCACCCCCCTTATCTATATATTCTCCCTTTGACTTCATAGAATATGCAAAAAAATCTAATGTGTAGATTACTTTGAAATCAAATATTTACAAACCCATCCCGAACAAATCGAGAGGTTTGTTCAATACATCAGAATGGTAGTCTAACACCCAATCATTTAGCTCCTTATCCTAAAGGAATAATACCAGACCCACTTATACCTCCCTCATAGAACATGCTTTATTTGAGTGCATCAAAGATTGATAAGGCTAAACCTTTTTATGCCACCCTTCTTATTGGAGAATATATATTGAAAAATTACATAATAGATTTGGGTTCCTCAGATAATGTCATGCCCGTGTAGGTTTTCCAAAGCTTTGAAACTCACTATGACTCCACCTGATGGCTCTTATTACTCCTTAGAGTCCAAAAAGACACTACTTGTAGGGAAGGTCAAGGATGTATAGGTGGCTCTCACCAAATTTCTAGACAAGAAAGTTTCAGCGATGATTTTTGTTGCAGACGTCCCATCCTCATTCAAAATGTTCCTTAGTAGAAGTTTTTTCGAGACTTAGGAGGGAAAATTCAGATGTATTGGTCATCTGCAACCATACCAGTGAAGGGAGACATGGAGAAATTTCTTCCTGAGAATAAGATGAGGTACACAGTATGAAATTCTGGAAGCCCAGAAGCTAACATTTTGTACCAAGATAGTAGGAAGATGAATCACTTTGTTGAAACCAAGGAAGAAGATGATATTCCCATCTTGATAGGTCTAGACATGCCTTCCCAAAGATATTTAGATTTTGAAGAAGCATTGAGGAGATTCACATTACAAGAGGGCAACCCTAAATTACCAGATGATGTAAACCATGAGGAAGAAGAGATGGTTCTTGATGATTTTCAAGAAGAAAAATCAACTTATATGTTTATCCAAGATGAGGAGTTATTCTCATTCCCATTTGGGGATGAAGATGATCTCAGTTAGGCCATCTATGGAGAAACAAAATCAGCTTGTGATGAGCCCATGAAAGGTTTGAAAGAAATGTTTGTACAAGAACTATTGAAATTTGTAGAAGAAACTAAGGACCTTGAGCTTAGTCTCAAACTCTTGATGCAAGCCACAAATCTGCAAGACAAACGTGAAGCTGATTTGTAATCCTTAACCAATTTGAAGGTTGGTCATATTCAGATAAGGCAAGATGAAAAATATGATGCCACTCTTGAGATAATAGTTCATGGATGCAATAAATAAATGGAGATATTTTCTTTCCCCTTTGAAGATGAAAACTCTTACCATGATGAATAAATTGAAGCAAGGAGTTTTGAGACCTCACGAAGATGAAGATATTTTTGATGAAGGATCGGTAGAGTGTAGTGATTCCCAAATGATGAGGTAATCCATCTAGATATTTTCCTTGAGTTGCATTCTTCAAAGGCGTACAAAGATGAGTTGTAGGAAATAACAAAGCATAACTCTATGTAAGAAATCTTAGATGTAGTAGGAGTTTCAGAAGATCCCAAGCTTATTCTTGATCTCTTAACTCGTGCCTTGGACATACAAGAAAAATATGATTTTTCCTCCTATTCTCCTGCCAATACTCAAATGCCTCATAGTGGAATAGAGATAAAGGATGAATCTAATGTTTCTCATGGAGAAGATGTCAATGAGCATAGACCCGGAAAGAAAGTAACTTAGAATATTCAAGGAATTGGAACAAAAATCATCTTTTGGGAAGTGATGAGATGCTTGATGGAGAATCAGCTATATGGATAAACATGGAAGGCAACTAGCACTATGAAACCGATTCCAAAGAATATGAAGGATATGGAATTTCCAAGAAAAGACCTAAGCATCAAAAATCTCACATGGACTCACTCCTAAAAAGTAAAAGAACAATCGTGGAAGCACCTGAATTCCATAAACAATTAAGGAAAGGAGGCTACTTTCTTGAACCATTCAATGGATTTGTAGAACAACATCACTCATTGTTTCCCACTCATGGGTAAATTTTGAGAAATAAAAAGTGCTTCACTGAAAGCGAGTTATCCCCCACCCTATACTATAGGTGATTGTTATGTGTGTTTCCCTTTCTTTGTTGTGTTTCCTTTTTCTGTCATGTGTTGTGTGTTTCTATTTTTCCTTGTTTTGTGTGTGTTTCCTCCTTCTCTCTCTCTCTCTCTTATAAGTTGTACATGACTCTGTAGTTCCCAATATTTAAGGCACTTTGGTCAATGATTTATATAGTTTAAAATTGAGATTATGGATTCTCCATGTCATGTATTCTCTACACTCATTCCATGTCATTTCCCCAAGCTAGAGCTAGTTGTTGTCATGAAAATGTACAACAAGGAAATTGACAATTTCCAAGCATGATAATTATACCCCTGTGCAAAAATTTTCATGTTTTGTCATTCCCAGGAACACAAAATCCACCCAGTTAGTCCAGTTACCCCCCAACCAACGTTATCTCATCCCCCTAGGTGATTTAGGAAAGTCAATCAGGTACCCTAGGTGGTTTTAGGAGTTCATTGAAAATGCAAATTTTAGGTAGTCATGACAAGGGCTATCACCGGCCTTCCCAGGACTAGATCAACCCCCACGAAGTGGAACGGAAGGGATAAATTAAACATGGAGGTAAATCAAAGACCTTATAATATCATGGAAATGATTTTGGAAGGTTTGGGAAGTTTTGAAAGATGTAGATTAGTATGAATAAAAACAAGGGTTGTAGTGCCTATTTAAACAACCACTTGAGACCAAAGAAACAACCTAGGGTTAGCTAGAAAATTATGGGATAATTTTTTTTTGATTTGAAGTGTCTACAACTAAGTTGCAAGACATTAGTTTTCACTAATAGGTTTTGGAAAAAATCTTGTTTACCAAAACACAAGTTTCCTTTATTAACTTATAACAAGTTTACAAGGTTCAAATTTTAGGGTTACATGTTTTAGTTAGGTTCAAGGAGTAATCTTACCCCATGCCTGCTCTCAAACAGATTAGAGATTCAATTGTATTTTTCTCCTACATAATTCTCCCAAAATTTTCCTAAACCATTCCCAATGGATAGGAAATTTTCTCACCTTTTCGGTGATATAAAGAAGTCCTTCTAACTCCTTACAGAACTCAAGTTAAGAGCCGGCAGAGTTTCTAAGGGAAATTTTCCTAGAGGGACTCATGGCAAGAGAAGAGGGAATGCACCTAAGGCGGGTTGGTAGGTCATGGGGTAGTTTCGAGAAATTTTCCTAATGAATGGCTCAAAGGTACAAAACACTCCATGCCCCATGCTGGTCCCAAGGGACACGTGGCGAGTCCTAGCGTCGAGCGGAAAAGGAGAAGGGCAGGGCGGGGTGGCAGGCGGATTTAGTGCTTTACGCCATGAAGGGAAAAAAGGGATAAAGATGTGCATGAGTCCACTTTCTCACTAAGGGATAGAGTCGAGAGGAAGGTGGAGAAGCGGGTCGCGGGATAAAATTGATAATTTTTCCCCAAAGGCAAAAAACAAAAAAACAAAATTCAAGGGTCTTTCGCCCTACCCGTTGCCACCCTAGAGTGCCACGTGGCACGCTTTCATTAGCGCATGGGCCGACGGGTCAAAATGGGAAATTTAAAAATTTAAGTCCAAAAGGAATTGCATGCCCCCACCTTAGCCATAAGGGGACATGTGGTGCCCTCTCGGTTGGTCATGGGCCGACAGAGAGGTAAAAGTGAAAATTTTCCAAAATTTTTCAAAAGGTTTAAGGGTGAAGAAAAATTTGCACCTCCACCTTAGCCCCTAGAGGACACATGGCAACCTCTGATTAGCTACGGGCTAGCAGAGGAAAAGATGAAAAATTTCCCAAGTCAAAATTTTTAAAACATTTTCTAAGGCAATTTGATGAGAAATTTTTGGGTTACGGACTCGCCGGGAAAATTTTCCCAAATTTTCCCACCAAGGTACAAAAACATCAAAGTGCCATAACTTGAGCTAGAAATCTTATTTTTGGGACAACGAGGACTTTTTGGAAAACCCTTGATGCCCTCTTTGTATAGGAAGCATAAATTTTACTTTGTGATAAGTTTTAAAGGGACAATTTTATAAAATGATTTAGAGGCTTATAAGTGGAAAAGCGGCAATTTTCAACTTTTCAATTTGACTAAATTAGATCTCCTCCATCACTCAACATGCCAAAAGACATGGAGAATTGATCTAGGGAGGGTTTAAAGTGTTTTAGAGAAGTTGATTTGTTCAATTGATTCAAAATTGAATTGCTCAACAAAAGATAGAAAATGGTTGAGGAAGAGATTGAGCTCAATTCTGCAATGTTTTAATTGTTTCCCTAAGTGTTTCCTTTGTTGGATTGAGTTCCTTGATGTCTTAGCATGCTAGATTATATCATTTTCTAGTGGATTATCAAGTGCAGTCCAAACTGTGCATTTTAAATGAATTATTGCCAGTTTTAAATTTAAGGCAGAGGTCAATTTCTTGAGGGATTTAATTGTCATTTCTTCCTTTCAACCAAAGATTTAATTATCTCATTTTTCCATACAAAGAAACATTGAATTCAATCCATGGTAGACTTAAGTGTTTATCCTTTTTCCATTTTCCAAACAAGGATTCCAATCACAATTTGATACTCCAATATCATCACAGTTTGATGTTCCAATACAATAACAACAATGCAATGAGAAATGAATTTGCAATCCTCTATTTACTTCAATTATACAACTTACATCTTTCAATGTTGGAAAACAATAACAAAATTCTCTTTCTTTTTCAATGTATAGAACATAATGCAAGTGTCTTTCACATTTCAAATATATAATTTCATAATCAATTACAACATCATTTATCCATAATATAACTATTACAATTGCATCCACATCATGTGGGAAAGGATTACAAAGGAATGGGTTTCCACGTGGGATTGTCAAACTGTATATTTCTCTTGCGTAAAAACAACAGCATGTAACTTCCATTTTCTTCCAATTTGATCACAATAAAAGAAGGGGATAGGCCTTGCTCTCCACCCAACCAAGATATCCAATCAAAGGAGAATCCTTCCTTCATCATCGGCCCCTAATTCCCAACAAAGATACAATATAAGGTGAAATTCAACCATGGAAACAAATTGGCTCCCACACACAACATTCTTTCAAATACACATTTCCATTTAAAAAAACCCAATTCAACCCAAAAACAACAGTTCACAACTGCATTTAAAATCATTTCAAAATAGAACTCAGGCTTGATCTTGCAAGCCAAAGGAGCAAGGACTATGGGGGAAGCTACTTATGCCTCCCAATTGGGAATTGGGCATCCACCTATAATCATACCGCCAATATAACATATCATACCCCATAAACCTTATATCTCCCAACCCCTCCTTATGCCCCCCAAATTTTATCCCTTATGCCCCCAAGAGTAAGAAATGCAAGCTATTTCTTTTCCATGGTGGATCCAAAACCCAAAACTCCCTCCAAAAAATTTATGATGGCAATGGCATTGTCTTATGCCCCCTACATGGATTCCACATAGCCTTCTCCTACACCATTCCTATGGAATTATAACCAAATTTCCCATAAAACATGCAAAACATTCACCAGTCCACAACAACACAAGAAAGAAATGACCACAATAAAAGAAGGAATAAACTCCTACCTTCCCATGGAAGGATTTTCTCCACACATCAAGCTTTGAATGTAAAAATACAATCCAAAATAGCAACTCACAAGCATGCAAAGATTTCTCCAAACTTCCTCCAAAAACAAGAGCTCTAACAGAAAATTCACCTCCAAGGAAGAATACAAAAAGGTTCAACAACCAAGCAAAAACTTCACCCAAGTTGCTCCAAGGTAAGAAATCCAAACATAAGAAAAAATGCACCCCAAGCTTACATACAAAATGCTTCAACCCCAAAAACAAGCCAAGATTTTTCATTATATAGAAAAGAGAAGAGAAGGGGATAATGTGGATCCATGTAGGATGCCACACCACACATCGTCAATTCCAACACTAAAGTCAAATTCCAAACTCCAATGCACAATAAAGAGGTGGGTCAAAATATGACAATCTACTTGCACACTCCAAAATTCCACACCCCAAAGGACTGAAAATTAAATAAAATGTAAGAGAGTGCAATCAAAACAATGCAACATGATTAATAAAATACATTAAAAATGTCTAAAATCAGTCCTCCAACCATAGGCATAGTTGGTAAATTAAATTGAGAGGTATGGGACAAGTTTTACTTGTCCCACAAGCCTCCAAAAACAGCCCCCAAGGAAAAATTCAAATTTCCATGGAGGTGGAGTGTTTCATACTCCAAAATCAGACTTACACAAGCTCTTACACAACTTACACATCACTTACAAATTTATTACAAAGACAACAACTTCTATAATTATTTTCCCATATCCCAATTTGATTTATTTATCTTTTAACCATATGTTTTCTCACATTAATTTTCCACAACATAATTAAATAAAGAAAGGAAACACATCACTAATAAAACACATACAACAATAATAAAAAGTAACCACATTAATAAAATATACAAACCCATGGTCACATTTAAAGGTGATTCCCCCCCATGGAAATCCCTAACAAAACAACACACACAAAACTCGTTGCCATGGTGACTGTGTGTTGAATTCACCTAGAATTCCATTTTGGTTGGTCTCCGATCCCCTGATGTTTTGTTGTGATATATTTAACCTGCAAAATACAAATACCTCCTTCAGCCTCGTGGCCATATCAGAACATCCAAAATGAATATATAAAATAATCACAAAATCATCTAAGTATGTGAATCACAACAACATCAAGGAAATTTAACAAAATCACTCACAATATGTATCAGCAACATCAAAGTAACAACTATATCATTTGTAAATTTATTCAGCAATTATATCATCATCAAATAATTTCCCTTTTCTAGGTTTACTCATAATCTCCAAAAATCACCTATCCGAATAACTTCCATTAAACATCCATGTCAATAGTATATCATCATCCACATATGAGTGTCTCTAATAATCACCATGCATTATATATAATCAGATTCAACAATAATCCAAGATCTGACATCTAACACCATACTAAATCAAAACTATTAAAATGTTCATCATATAGTCTACAGTATCATGATCGGTAATAAAAGGTGCCAAAGGGAAGTGGGCACTACATCCCCCTCCCCTTAGACTCAACTTCCTCTTAGAAGTCACAGGAAAGAGAGATAGGAATAACTACAATAGAAAAAGGATCACTCCCATTATGGGATTTCTTGCTTCAAACAAGTGTGGATCTACCGAACTCCAGTTTGGCCCAATGTAATTTAACAAGAAGAAGGGAGATTGCAAGGGATGAGTTCTAAACTTTCTGCATGCAAGGCTACGAGTATTTAAACCTAAGGAGTAACTTTACTCTATCAAACAAGATACAACACATAACAATATGATGAGAAGAGTTCCAAAAGACTATTAAGAGTAACCACCAAGTAAGAGAATTACAGGGAGAATTAACATAAACTCGAGATGACCACACAGTTTCTCATTGATACACCTACCACATTAATAAAATTTAAGGTTCCTACACGATTAAGCCATGATTTCAAGGTTCGTTGCCTAGACAAGGCTAGTGAAATCAACTATGACCAAATTTGCATGAGGACAAGTCTACTCAAGGTCCACAATTTGAGGTCATACAAGATGAGGTTAATCAACAAGGACACCTAAATCAGTAGAACATTTACAATCAAGGAACTATTCAAGGAAAGCACTTCTGTAACTTGAGAGGGCACAATTAAATTTTCATGGTAATGCAAGTGAAGTCAAGACCACAAGGTTTTCCTATAGTCTGATTTTTTTACACTTTTGTTTTACGAATCGAGAACACCAAACAACCAAACTAGAGAAGTCATCCATCTAGCCAAAGAAAACATGTACATATATTTATATCTCCCTTAGCAACTAACATAACAATACAAGTACCATACCTTATATCACAATGGGGACTATTTATCTTATTTCCTACTCAAGCTCGGAATAACCATAAAGAGAGCACAAGAAACACCAAGGACCATTCAAGGTTGCTAGGGAGAAGAGAAAGTAACACAGGGTCCAATCAAATCCAAGGGTGAATAACATCATCTTGCACTTTCCATATTAATGGGAAAAAGGGCTACAACAACAAGGTGACCCAAGAAAATATGAAGAAAAGAAGACTTCCTGAAGTTATTTTATATCCTTAACATATGTTGCCTTAAAATTACAATACTTAGGTCTCCAAGGACAAGATAACTATTGTTGCAAATCAGCAGCACCCCGATGCAAATTAAGGTTACGAATTTATATTTTAGGCATCCAATGTGATTGCACAACATGGAAACCTCTCTCCAAGTGTGGGACTTGTGAAAATGAGAGAGGAATCTCCAGATTAGAGGTTGGTTCCTCAAACTCCTCTGATTTAGATCTATATTTTGCACAACTATAGAGGTTCAGATCCTAATCCTACTCTAAATTGCAAGGGGACAGGGATAGAAATGTAAAAATTGAAACTAACTAATGATGGTGATGCACCAAAGGAGTGGTGAAACATTTTTTGCCATGTAAATAGACACAAATTCATGAAATGCAACAAGGGAAAACATACACAAGCTGATAGATGCAATTAGGGGTCTTAAAATGAAGTAAAACAATACAAACAGAGGACTGAAAGCATTCACAGAGTTTGCACTGTCATTTCCATGTAAAATCTCTTGCATTCCACCCTCAAAGAGGTATAAACCTGCTACAATACTTGAAAAAGGTCTGATTCTTGCAACAATCACTTGCTGGAGGTGAAAGAAGAAGTTTTCTATGCCAAAAAGTGTTCAACCATGAAGAAATGAGCCAAATCTGGCTTTTACAATGCATGGGTCAAGCCCAGGAGAGAGAAAATATAAAAAATGTGGGAGCCCATTCCTCATTGATGGAAAATGTATTAAAATAGCATGGATGACCTTACAAACCCATACCCTTTCATTTTTTACCATATTGGAAGAAGAATGCGACCCATTCTCGTATTAAATTTAGTTGTTGAAATGTCATTTCTGGCCATGGACACGTACCAAAACCATTTTTGAAGTTTCTCTCTCCAAACTGAACCAAAATTAAAAATTGACCATGGAATCATGTAGATAATTTTAACATCTTTCCAATGATATAAAGAACGCAAAAATCTAAGCTCTGGATCAAAAGATATGATCGTTTGAAGATTTAGGGCAAAAAACGCCCAAAAATGGATTGGCAGGAAATTTTTTCAAATTTTACCTCTTTTTTGTCTTTGGAAAATTTTTGAAAAATTCCCCGCACTCCGCTGGTTGGATGCCACATGGTAGCTTCCTATTGGCTGCGGGCCTCAAATGGGAAAATTTTCCACAAAAACTCCGCCGAGCCATAACTTGAAAAATATAAGGAGTTAGGAGGCAAACTTTACCTTTCTAGAAAGCTAAGAGAGAGCTCTATCTGATGGTGCCATTTCCAGAAAGCCTTGAGTGCCTTAAAATCAAAAAATGTGGACTAAGGCACAAGAGAGGCAAGAACACAAGGAGTTAGCCACAAAAAATGAGCTGGGGCACATTTTGGATAACAATTTTGGTGACTCAGAGGGGTCATCTACCTGCTAGATGAAAGTACCAGTAGCCTGAAGTAGTCCATTGGGCATGGAGCCATCAAATATTCTATTTAGAACTCCAACTGACTTAGAATGTGCAAGGATTAAGATGTAATATCACCTGATGGAAGCAAGGACTGCAAAACATCTCCGGGGCAGCAAGTCGTGCCAAAGCACTTAGGAAAGTAAAACTAACCTATAAGCAAAACAATGTGCACAAGCACATGAAGGAATGGAAACCTAAGATAATATTTACAAGGCGAGAGAATTTCCCTTTAGAAGCAATGCTTTAGATAGATTCCATTGACTGGAATCTGCAGTTCTTCACCATCCAATGAAGCCAATTGGAAGGCATTGTTGTTCTTGCACTTTGTGACCATGTATGGGCCACTCCAAATGGCATCAAATTTTGAATGCCTTCCCGGTTTTTCTCTATCTGCATCCCATTTTAACACTAGATCTCCAACTTGGAAAGATCTACTCTTGGCCTTCCTATCAAAGGTCTTCTTGATCAAAGCTTGATCCTTCTCCATTGCTTGGGATGCCTGATCTCTGATCTCTTGGAGCTCCATCAACTCTGCATATCTCACCTCCATGGGCCCAAACTCTAGCAACTCTAACCGCTTCATGAGTTCCAATGTTGGCAACTCAAGAAATATGGGCAAGATTGCCTCTCTTCCATAAACAAGCCTGAATGGAGAGTTACCTGTGGATCTCTTGGGAGTTATCCTATCAGCCCATAAGGCTGATTTCAGTTTGGTATGCCAAGACCTCTGATTCTCATCAAGAGTCCTCCTAATGATCCTCAACAAGTTCTTGTTTGTAGACTCGGCTTGACCATTACCTTGAGGGTAATAGTTTGATGAAGTGCTTAGGTAGATCCCATTCTTGACAGCCCACTCAGTCACCTTGGATCCAATGAATGCCAATGCATTATCTGAGATTATTGTAGTAGGTATACCAAATCTAGTTGCTATCCCCTCATAAAAGTCTAAGATGCTAGACTCATTTGCCTCTTTGAGTGCTACTGCTTTAGTCCACTTGGTGAAGTAGTCTATGGCTGTCAAAATCCATTTGTGCCCTTGACTTGAATTGGGATTAATGACTCCAATGAATTCTAAACCCCATTGCATGAATGGCTGGTCAACTGAGATTGGATGCAATGGAAGGGTAGCAAGTCTCTCTTTTCCTGTGAAGAATGCACAATTCTTACACCTCTTAATCCATGCATAGCAATCACTGAAAATTTTAGGCCAATAATAACCAGCCTTCATGATTTTTAGAGCTGTCACTCTTGGTGCAAAATGACCACCACTGGTCCACCATGGAACTCTTCTAACACCCTATGAATCTGATTTGTGTTAATGCATCTCAAGCAGACACTCCATTCACATCTTTCTTGAACAAAACTCCATCAACAATGGCATATGGGACAACCTGCAATCTGAAGTGTCTTCTTTAGGTCTTGTTCATCTCTGGAGGGCATAGGCCTGTGCTTAGGAAGTGTATTATACCTTGGGTCTAGCAAGGAGTGGGGCAGGATTGTCTTCTTCTTGATTGTCACTTGGCTCATGGCTGCCCCTGACAGTCAAAATAGCCTCTTCTTCATTGCATACTTCTTTTTTCTTCCCCAAAACTAGATTCTCACACAATCCTTTCCCTCTTACCATCTTGGTGATCTTGATCTCAATGTCATACTCCATGACATGGGTGATCCAACCTGCCCTTTTCTCATTCAAATCTTTGTTGAGGAGGAAGTCCTTAACCCCAGCATGTGAGACCAGCAACTGGACCTTGTTGTTTGAGACTAAATGCTTGAATTTCTTCAAGCTTCTGATTACTACCAGCACATGCTTCTCAATAAAAGAGTACTTCACCTCATAGTCATCTAGGCTCTGGCTGAAGAAGGCAATTGGCTGCTCATCATTATCCTTGTTCTGCTATACCAAAATGGCAGAAATAGTGTCATTACCTCCAAATGCATAGAGGATGAAATCCTTAGAGAAGTCCAGGTTGATGAGAGTTGGTGCTTGAGAAATGCCTTCTTTGATTGCTTCAAAACTATCCTTGCCTTCTGCTGTCCACTTGAAAGCCATGCTCTTCTTTAACATTTTGGTGATGGGCTTTACAAGGGCTGCAAAATCTGGGACAAACCTCCGAAAAAAGTTTATCCTCCCCAAGAAACTCTGAAGGGCTTTCTTTTGGCTTGCAATGGTAGTGCTCTTATGGCTTCGACTCTCTCTGGATCAATTACTAATCCTTCTTTGGAGACAATATGGCCAAGGAGCTTTCCTTCATGTGCAAGAAAGATACACTTCTTAGGATTCAAAGACACTCCAAATTTCCTACACCTCGTGAAAACTTGTCTCAAATGAGAGAGGTGGTCTTACGCATTTTGGAAAAAATAGTGATATTATCAAGGTAAATCAGCACCACGTTGTTAATCAAACCTTTGAATGCCATGTCCATTACTCTTTGGAAGGTAGCACCAGCGTTAGACAGCCCAAATGGCATGTTCCTATATGCAAAAGTCCCCCATTTGGTTGTGAAGGCTATCTTGAACTGGTCTTCTTCCTTCACCATAATCTGATTGTAGCTAGAGTAGCCATCAAGTAGTGAAAACCTCTCGGAGCCAGCCACAACTTACAAGATTTTCTCCATGGAAGGGAGTGGGTAATGGTCCTTGAGAGATGCTCTATTTAAGTCTCTGAAATCAACACACAATCTGATCTCCCCACTCTTCTTTACTAGAACCAAGTTGGCAACCCAACTAGAATGCTTGATTGGGAATATGATTCTTGACTCAATCAACTTGTTCAATTCCTTCCTCATGAGAGGTTCCATGTGTGGATTGACTGGCCTTTATTTCTACCTGATGGGCTTAGTATTTGGATCCAACTCAATGGTGTGCTGAGCTAACTTGGGATTGAAACCTTTCAAATCTTCGTAGCTCCAAGCAAACACATTAGGGAACTCTTGACACAACTATATGAACTCATACCTTTCTTGTTCAGTTGTCATCTTTCCAATTTGTAATGGTTTGTTCTCTTCCACCAAGATGGATACTGAATCTTCTCTCTTGACCTGAATGTTTTCTTTCTCTTTCCTAAACTGATCATTGGGATTGAAAATGGACTCCAAAGTGATAAGTACCTTGGGCAGCTTGTTAGTTCTCAGCTGTACCACCTGGTCACCATACTGCTATTCCAACTTTTCTTGATTCTTAGCTGAGAATTTAGCTTCTTCTTGAAAGAAATGGATGATTTGCTGGTCATTCTCAAACACTTGCCAACTGACATTGTTATCTGGCACTGAAGGCCTCACAATCACATGGATGTTTAGCTATACCTTATCTTTTTGAATGCTTTCCACAATGTCAAAGGCTGCCCCTCTTTCTGCTGCAAGCCTCAGTCGCAGCTTGATTCTCTTTCCTAGGAATGGATTTGATGTCAAAACCCTCAAAATCTTCCATGAGGTCCCACACCCTATTCTTGTAGCACTTAAGTAGATCATTCTTTGCAAAGATGCTTTGTCCCTTGACCTGATTTACAATCAATTCACTTTGTCACCAAAGACTTGCAAGTTCTTTATTTTCTTCTTGATTTCCCAATGCATCTCTTGCACCAAGGCTTGATTCGAGAGTGTTATTGGAGCATGCAAACTAAAATCTAAAATCTGAATAGTACTTTACTCCTTGAGGTGAAACAAGCATGGCTCCACCTCTTGCACCTTGTCTACTCCTTGATCCATCAAAAACACCCGCCATACCTCATTGTCATCTTCATGGTTTGGCTTGGTGATGCTAGGAATAGGCTGATTTTATTCGTGTATGCAATAGACCCCTAGCTCGATTCTTCCACTTCTTGATAAGGATCAAAACCATGTACCTTGTTTGCCCATTCATCAAGAGTTAGATCCGGGATGCTCCCAACCTTGGTGTCAGCTTCATCGGTGCTTGGGTGGTCTTCTTGATCAAATGCTTTGAACAATTGGCGTTGATCTGACTTGGAGTGTAAGGCTCAATGTGGAAGTTTGCAATAGGTTCGCACCTGATTGTAGCCTTAGTTCCATACCTCGCTCAACAAAGCATGTGTGACCAATCAGTAGACAAATATCCCCCAATCTTGGCTGTGAAGTCCCTTGACAAGCATAGGGAAAAGAGTGGTGGAAGGTCTATGACTGATACATCTTGTGAAACAACAACATTTGGACATGCATGCAAGGTAAGACTCAAGTTTCTAATCACCCCAATCACATTACCTACTGTACCATCCAAAATACACTACCCCTTTGGATATGGTTTCATACTGGAGCCCTAGCTGATCAGCTATTTGTTTAGGCATCACTGAGCTACTTGCCCTGGAATCTATCATGCAATTGTGCACTAACTGATTTCTAATGATTAATGAAACATAGAAAGGAGGGGTCTTCAACATTTTACCTTGCTTTGTCCTTCATGATTTCCCTTAGGTCAGGGCAACATTTGTGAGCACTTTCTCTTGCATCCGAACTTGTTGATTCGAAGTTGGCCAGTCCTTCATGGCAGCTTGTAACAAGTCTCTTTGGCACAGGATAGATAGGGATTCCCACATTGATATATTAACATTTGTCTTCTTCATCGATCGATCAATGATACTTGAATGGAGATGAAGGATCTCTTTGCCGCCCCTTTGCTTGTTCATTCACTCCTTGCACGTGGGCAGCAATAATCGGTATTTGAGTTGGTCTAGGAGCTGTTCTTGGCTGCCCTTGTGCATTTGAAATTGGGTTTTGCTTGCCAACCATTTGTGGAGCCATGGAAGGTTGTGGATTGGTTGGAGCTAATGGTTTTTCTTCACCCAAATTCCTTCTTTTTGACCTTGTGTTAGCTGCAACACCTTGAGAAACTACTTGATTCATGCCACAGAAATCTTCTGCTTGCCAGTTTACCAATGTGGTGTCATTTGGGGCTGATTGCTGTTGGAATGTTTCTTGTTGTTGGTTGTTTCCTTGACTGCCTTCACCCTCCACACCAGTAGTTGTCACCATTAATGCTTGATTCAAAGCACCATTGAAGCACATAGATTGGTTATGAGGTTCATTGCATGGAAAACACCAATCATACTCTTGAGCAATGTTGTTTTGTGTTGGCACCAATGCCTTAGAGGCAGATATGGCATTAGGATTATAGGGCTGAAATGGTCTATTGGCAGGAGGCCTTGTTTGATTTACATTTGCAGCTAGATTAGGAGGTCTTTTTGGTTGGTATGGCTACCTGTTAGGCTGAGCTTGGGGCTGGTAAGAAGGTCTAAAACCTTGGGCTTGTTGCCTTTTGAGAGTAACCAGCTCATTGCCTAGGTTTTGCAATTGCTTCATGACTTCTTGAAGCTCATTTGGGGCACTTGGAGATGAAGTAGAAGCTTCATTTGAACTCTGATTTCTAGGAGTGGGAGAAGGAGCCAAATTAGGTGCTTGATTGGTATTTGGACTCTCTAAACTTGGAAACAATGGCATGGGAGGTCTAGGGGCTAGTTTGCCAGCTTGGATCAAACAATTTTCAGCCCTAATGGCAATGCTATAAGCCATAGGGATAGTTATGCCTCCCATGGACTGAATCAACATAGAAATATCAAAATTTAGAGCTTTGAGATAATAGAGAAAAGCACCTTCTGCTGTTGGCCTAACTGCCACTGGAATTCTCTCCCAAGTCTTTTGAAATCTGAAGTTGAAATCGGTCAGCTGTTCATTGGGAGCTCTCTTGATGGTTGTCAGCTACTCCAAAAGAGACAAGTTGTCTCCCTTCTCTCCAAATTTCTCATGAAGTGCTATACACAGCTGATTCCAATTTGTGATAGAACTAGCTCCAAGGCTTCTAAACCATTGCAATGCTTTCCCCTTGAATGAAGATGCCAAAGAATCTTGACAAACCACCGCATCTCATTGATTTCATGAATTACACAAAGGTTAGCAATATCCTTAACATGATCACCTGGAGTAGTCTGATTTTCTTCAGTGAAGTATGGAATGTTCTTCAAGGCTGCAATAGGAATTGGATGTTGTGCATTGAGGGAAAGTGCGCTGCTTCCTATGAAGTTGACATAGGGGTTGTTTTGCACCATTCTAATTGGTCTTAAAACCCTTGTTGACTGAATGAAAGGCCTACCAGGTGGAGGAGTTGAGAGAGTTTTGTTTGGTGGAGATGGAGACCTTTGAATCCTTCTTCCACTTTGCCTTACTCTTGGAGATAACTGTAGATATTCAAACAACACCTCTTCTTCTCCAGCTCTTGACCTTGTAGTGATTCTTCTCATGAGTTTTCAGGCCTGTAATGCTGAAACCAGTTGATTCTTCTCCTTGGAGTTGCCAGATGTACAATTTATAGCTCTTTTGAAACAAGAAAATTATAGTAGATGCACATCAACTTTGCTGTAATAAAAATGAGACCTCTAAGGTCCCACCGGGCATGCCAAAACTGTTGTTGCAAATCAGCAGCACCCCTGGATGCAAATCAAGGTTCTGAATTGATGTTTTAGGCATCCAGTGTGATTGCACAACATGGAAACCTCTCTCCAAGTGTGGGACTTGTGAAAATGAGAGAGGAATCTCCAGATTAGAGGCTGGTTCCTCAAACTCCTCTGATTTAGATCTATATTTTGCACAACTACAGAGGTTCAGATCCTAATCCTACTCTAAATTGCAAGGGGACAGGGATAGAAATGCAAAAATTGAAACTAACTAATGATGGTGATGCACCAAAGGAGTGGTGAAACATTTTTTGCCATGTAAATAGACACAAATTCATGAAATGCAACAAGGGAAAACATACACAAGCTGATAGATGCAATTAGGGGTCTTAAAATGAAGTAAAACAATACAAACAGAGGACTGAAAGCATTCACAGAGTTTACACTATCATTTCAATGTAAAATCTCTTGCATTCAACCCTCAAAGAGGTATAAACCTACTACAATACTTGAAAAAGGTCTGATTCTTGCAACAATCACTTCTTTGGAGGTGAAAGAAGAAGTTTTCTATTACAAAAAGTGTTCAACCATGAAGAAATGACCCAAATCGCTTTTACAAGGTGCATGGGTCAAGCCCGTGAGAGAGAAAACATAAAAACATGGGATCCCATTCCTCATTGATGGAAAATGTATTAAAACATTATGGATGACCTTACAAACCCATACCCTATCATTTTTGACCATATTGAGAAGAATGCGACCCATTCTCAGTATTAAATTTGGTTGTTGAAATGTCATTTCGCCATGGACACGTATCAGAACCGTTTTTGAATTTTATCTCTCCAAAATGAACCAAAATTTTGAAATTGACCATGGAATCATGTAGATAATTTTAACAACTTTCCAATGATATAAAGAACGCAAAAATATTAGCTCGGATCAAAAGATATGATCGCTTGAAGATTTAGGGAAAAAACGGCCCAAAAATGGATCGGCGGAAAAAATTTCAAATTTTACCTCTTTTTTGTCTTTGGAGAATTTTTCAAAAATTCCCCGTGCTTCGCTGGTCGATACCACGTGGCAGCTTCTTATTGGTTGCGGGCCTCAAATGGGAAAATTTTCCACAAAAACTCTGCTGAGCCATAACTTGAAAATATAAGGAGTTAGGAGGAAAACTTTACCTTTCTGGAAAGCTGAGAGAGAGCTCTATCTAATGGTGTCATTTCTAGAAAGCCTTGAGTGCCTTAAAATCAGAAAATGTGGACTGAGGCACAAGAGAGGTAAGAACACAAGGAGTTAGCCACAAAAATGAGTCAGGGCACATTTTGGATAACAATAACACACAAGGAGGTTACTTCTCAAACAACAGATAGGTCTCAATCCAAAAGGACCACAACTCACATCCATCAAGCTACAGGATGATAAGGGTGTGATGACCCAAATCTCCCACAAGAACAACACATACATCTATGGACAAGGAGTAATAAGCAACTAGAACACATTACTATCCACCGGGTGTTTCACAATTTCAGGTAGGTGACAGAACTACAGGTTCCACTATGTATTACACTCAATACACATAAATTTTACCCATTTTATAAATCAACTTATTAAGTCAAAAGTTATAGCTTTTCTTGATAAGAACATTCCTTTCATACTTCCTTAGTTACAAACTTCCTTCTATTATGACATCATCAGTTTACGTTATAAGGAGCACCACTAAGGTGGGCATGATGTCTCACCATTCTGTATAGGCAGAGAGCATTTAGTTTACTTGCAAGGAAGGTGGATGGACAAGATTTCCCTTCTATTCTTCTACATGGTTTTTATTTCTTCTATTAATCTACCAAGGGTATAACAAGGATCACTTCCCTTTTCTATGCTCTAGTTAAGTTCCAAGGTCAAATCTCCTTAATTATAGTTTTATGGTGTTTTGGTTGAGTCATCTTATCAATCAAATTTTAATGAGAATGATGGTTCAAACACATCACAAAATTACTTTCATGGGAAGGAGATACAAATCAACACACCACATTTTGATTCTAAAGGAACAAGAGACATTCAACATAGAAAACACATTATTAATTTTCTGTAAGAACTTAGGAAACAATGAACCAACATGAATCACACCAAGATTTCAAAAATTCACCAAATAATTTCAAGCATCATCAAACATTCATAGTGGGTCTCCACAAGTCTCACAAGAAATTTTCAAGAAAGGCTCATTAAAGAGGTATAATCTTACTTTTACGAATCTATTAAGGTTTAACAAAAAAAAAATTTGTGGTTTAGGATGGTAACATTTTACTCCCCTAATAACCAAAGAAGGTTTTCCAATCAATACTCATGTCCCCACAAGATAACACCAGCCAAGCAACCAGATGACAATGCAACTTTACTCCAAGGAACCACATCCACACTAAAAGGCATCCAATGCAATGGGGCAACCAAATAATTTACCAAACTAACATTTCTAAGAGAAAGATCCAAAAGACCCAAAGCATCCATAAGTGTTTCCAAGTAACCCAAGGATTAATAGGTCATAGAATGTTATTCATAGTAAAGGAAATTTAAGGTAAGGGTAAACTTATTTATAAGTCAAGAGAGAAAAACAAGTACACTTAAATAAACACACTACCTGAAAGGCTTAAATCTATCCATAATTACCAAGATGCATACATTCCATGAGTCAAAACTTTCTATGATGCAACCAGGAACCCAAGATACAATTTAACATGCCATCGATGAAAAGTCACTATCAAAACAAACACTTTTCTAGTAGCATTTATCAGTCAACCAAAGGCAATCTGATCCTAACAAAATCTAAAGCCCATAATTAAACACTTCTACTCCGACGAGTGTCAAGCCCTTACCAGATTGAAATAGAATCACCACTACCACTGTCAGACTACCCTCTAGAACACACTACACATCAAACTTTCTTTCTAGCAAGGTCAAGCAACAAAAAGGGTCACTCTAAGACCTTAGACACACTCAAGGTTTTGTGCATCCATAACCAAGGCATGACTTTTAAGCATCTAAAAGGACATTTGAGACACCCAGGGTGTACCCCCATACAACAATTGTCACCATACATGAAGCATAGAACCAGCTCAACAACATGCAAGAAGGAAACCACGTAACATTTAGCCAAGTAGCCAACAACATCATGAGCTCCGAGTCATCAATCAAATGAAGTCCAAGAAATATCGGCAATCAATAAAAGTGGCTAAGTAGCCACATTGCAAAGTTTGAAAATTCTTGCAAAAATTATAAATAAATAAAAGATCCTCAGAGCTTCTTCAATCCAATCATAAAATAAGATGTTGGTCCTTGATAAAATACACAAGATTATGAATGTAAAACACAAAATTAAACACCACATTCACTCCACACCCTTCATGGCTGCCAATAGGGGTACTCGCCTTGAGGTTAGTTCCAAGAACACATACATAGGATTGGGTCCTAGACGACACCTAGACTTAGTGTCCACCCTCTCATACAGGTAACAACATGGAAAACTAACAACCAAACCCTCTTTCTTAACCACTCAAGGAAGGAAGCTCTAAACAACTTCTAATTAGCTCTTCCCAACCCAGAACACAACCACTACTTGTCCAACCACAAGGATCACATCATACAACTCATCATTCTAACAACTCCCATAAGTAAGGGTCTCAACAAAGGGCTTAATGTATCATACAATTAAATCATGTTTTGGGACTTGTAAAACAACACGTTTTCAAAAGGGAACCAAGTTTTTCCATTATACTAGAAGTTCACCAAAAATCAATTTAATCCAACATTCTTAGTTACCCCAGGTTCAGACAAAATGTTACTAAGCAAGCACAACAACTCAAACAACTTGTCATTTTTATTATGATTTTAATTCTGGCAGTTCAAATGAACAGAGTAATGTAATATTTCTTCATACTTATTTCTTCTTCAATTTTCAACAAGGTTGTTTTCTAGATTTACGAGTGTGCTAGGTTTACAGTTCATGTCTCAGGTTTTCTAGTGTGCCCAATGGTCCAAGATTTTGAACCATTGCTCTGATACCAAACTATAGTGCCCGTTTAAACAACCACTTGAGACCAAAGAAACAACCTAGGGTTAGCTAGAAAATTATGGGATAATTTTTTTTTGATTTGAAGTGTCTACAACTAAGTTACAAGACATCAGTTTTCACTAATAGGTTCTAGAACAAATCCTATTTACCAAAACAAAAGTTTCCTTTATTAACTTATAACAAGTTTACAAGGTTCAAATTTTAGGGTTACATGTTTTAGTTAGGTTCAAGGAGTAATCTTACCCCCATGCCTGCTCTCAAATAGGATTAGAGATTCAACTAGATTTTTCTCCTATATAACACTCCCAAAATTTCCCTAAACCATTCCCAATGGATAGGAAATTTTCTCACCTTTCCAGTGATATAAAGAAGTCCTTCTAACTCCTTACAGAACTCAAGTTATGAGTGGGTGGAGTTTCTAGGGAAAATTTTCCCTAGAGGGACACATGGCAAGAGGAGGGGGAATGCGCCTAGGGTGGGTTGGTGGGTCACAGGGCAGCATTGGGAAATTTTCCCAACACATGGCTCAAAGGAAAAAAACACTTCGTGCCCCCACAGGTCCCTAGGGAACACGTGTCGATTCCTGGCGCCAAGCGGGAGAAGGGAGAAGGGAAGGGCGGGGTGGCGGGTGGATTTAGCACTTTGTGCCATGAAGGGGAAAAAGGGACAAAGAAGTGTGTGGGTCCACATGCCCACTAAGGGGAAGAATCTGATAGGAAGGTGGAGAAGTGGGCTGTGGGAGAAAATAGAGAAATTTTCCCCAAAGACCAAAAAATAAAAATAAAAAAAAGTCAAGGGTTTTCCGCCCTACCCGTTGCCACCCTAGAGTACCACGTGGCATGCTCTCATTGGCTGTGGGGCGGTGGGGTCAAAATGAGAATTTTTCTGAAATTTTAAAAAAAATTTAAGTCCAAAACAAAATGCACGCCCCCGCCATAGCCACAAGGGGACACGTAGCGCCCTCCAGTTGGCTATGGGGCGGCGGAGGTAAAAGTGAAAATTTTCCAAAATTTTCCAAAAGGTTTAAGGGTGAAGAAAAATCCACGCTTTTGCCTCAGCCCCTAGAGGATACATGGCAGCCTCTGATTGGCTGCGGACTAGTAGAGGAAAAGATGAAAAATTTCCCAAGTCAAAATTTTCCAAATATTTTCTAAGACAATTCGACGGGAAATTTTTGGGTTACAGGCTCATAAGCAAAAACTTTCCCAAATTTTCCTGCTAAGGCACAAAAACTTCAAAGTGCCATAACTTGAGCTAGAAATCTTGGTTTTGGGAAAATGAGGAATTTTTGGAAATATCTCAATGCCCTCTTTGCACAGGAAGCATAAATTTTACTTTTTAAAAAGTTTTAAAGCATTAATTTTACAAAAATGATCTGTAATATTTTAATTGGCAAACTGGTAATTTTAAACTTTTCAATTTGACTAAATTAGATCTCCTCCATCACTCAATATGCCAACAAACATGGAGAATTTATCTAGGTAGGGTTTAAAGTGTTTTAGAGAAGTTGATTTGTTCAATTGATTTAAAATTGAATTGCTCAACAAAAGACAGAAAATGGTTGAGGAAGAGATTGAGCTCAATTATGTAATATTTTAATTTTTTTGCTAAGTGTTTCCTTTGTCGGATTGAGTTCCTTGATGTCTTAGCATGCTAGATTATATCATTTTCCGTGGATTATCAAGTGCAGGTCCGAATTATGCATTTTAAATGAATTATTGCCAATTTTAAATTTAAGGCAGAGATCAATTTCTTGAGGGATTTAATTGCCATTTATTCCTTTCAACCAGATATTTAATTATCTCATTTTGCCATACAAAGAAACATTTAATTCAATCCATGGTAGACTTAAGTGTTTATCCTTTTTCCATTTTCCAAACAACAAGGATTCCAATCACAATTTGATACTCCAATTTCATCACGGTTTGATGTTCCAATACAATAACAACAATGCAATGAGAGATGAATTTTCAATCATCTATTGACTTCAATTATACAACTTACATCTTTCAATGTTGGAAAACAATAACAAAATTCTCTTTATTTCTCAATGTACAATGTAATGCAAGTGTCTTTCACATTTCAAATATATAACTTCATAATCAATTACAACATCATTTCTCCATAACATAACTATTACAATTTCATCCACATCATGTGGGAAAGGATTACAAAGGAATGGGTTTCCACAAGGGATTGTCAAACTATACATTTCTCTTGCGCAAAAACAATAGCATGCAACTTCCATTTTCTTCCAATTTGATCACAACAAAAGAAGGGGAAAGGCAACGCTCTCCACCCAACCAAGATATCCAATGAAAGGAGAAGCCTTCCTTCATCATTGGCCCCGAGCCCCAACCAAGATACAATAGAATGTGAAATTCAACCATGGAACTAAACTAGCTCCCACACACAACATTCTTTCACATACACATTTTCTTTTTAAAAAAACACAATTCAACACAAAAACAACAATTCACAACTGCATTTAAAATCATTTCAAAATAGAATTCAGGCTTGATCTTCCAATCCAAAGGAGCAAGGACTATGGGGGAAGCTACTTATGCCTCCCAATTGGGAATTGGGCATCCACCTATAATCATACCACCAATATAACATATCATACCCCATAAACCTTATATCTCCCAACCCCTCCTTATGCCCCCTAAATTTTATCCCTTATGCCCCCAAGAGTAAGAAATGCAAGCTATTTCTTTTTCATGGTGGATCCCAAACCCAAAACTCCCTCCATAAAATTTCTGATGCTAATGGCATTCCCTTATGCCCCCCCACATGGATTCCCCATAGCCTTCTCCTACACCATTCCTATGGCAATCTACCCAAACAACCCATAAAACATGCAAAACATTCACCATTCACAACAACACAAGAAAGAAATGACAACAATAAAAGAAGGAATAAACTCCTACCTCCCCATGGAAGGATTTGCTCCACACAACAAGCTTTGAATGTCAAAAATACAGTCCAAAACAACAACTCACAAGCATGCAAAGCTTTCTCCAAAACTACCTCCAAATAAAGAGCTCAAAACAAGAAAAAGTGCCCCAAGGAAGAATGAAAAAGGTTCAAAACCAAGAAAAACATCACCCAAGCTGATCAATGGTAAGATCTCCAAACACAAGAAAAAATGTGCCCCAATCTTACATACAAAATGCTTCAACCCCAAAAACAAGCCAAGAGTTTTCATTATATAGAAAAGATAAGAAAAGCGGATGATATGGATCCATGTAGGATGCCACATCACACATCCTCAATTCCAACACTAAAGTCAAATTCCAAACTCCAATGCAAAATAAAGAGGTGGGTCAAAATATGAAAATCTACTTGCACACTCCAAAAATCCCACACCCTAAAGGACTGAAAATTAAATAAAATGTAAGAGATCGTAATCAAAACAATGCAACATGATTAATAAAATACATTAAAAATGTCTAAAATCAGTCCTCCAACCATAGACATAGTTGGTAAATTAAATTGAGAGGTATGGGACAAGTTTTACTTGTCCCACAAGCCTCCAAAAATAGCCCCAAGGACAAATTTGAATTTCCATGGAGGTGGAGTGTTTCATACTCCAAAATCAAACTTACACAAGCTCTTACACAACTTACACATCACTTACAAATTTATTACAAAGACAACAACTTCTATAATTATTTTCCCATATCCCAATTTGATTTATTTATCTTTTAACCATATGTTTTCTCACATTAATTTTCCACAACATAATTAAATAAAGAAAGGAAACACATCACTAATAAAACACATACAACAATAATAAAAAGTAACCACATTAATAAAATATACAAACCCATGGTCACATTTAAAGGTGATTCCCCCATGGAAATCCCTAAAAAAACAACACACACAAAACATGTTGCCATGGTGACCATGTTGAATTCACCTAGAATTCCATTTTGGTTGGTCTCGATCCCCGATGTTTTGTTATGATATATTTAACTCAGTAAAGTACAAATACCTTCTTAGGTCTCGTGGCCATATCAAAACGTCCAAAATGAATATATAAAATAATGACAAAATCATCTCGGTTGTGAATCACAACAACATCAAGGAAATTTAACAAAATCACTCACAATATGTATCAGCAACAACAAAGTAAAAACTATATCATTTGTAAATTTATTCAGAATTATATCATCATCAAATAATTTCCCTTTTCTAGGTTTACTCATAATCTCCAAAAATCACTGTCTGAATAACTTCCATTAAACATCCATGTCAATAGTATATCATCATCCACATATGAGTGTCTCTAATAATCACCATACATTATATATAATCAAATTCAACAATAATCCAGGATCTAACATCTAACACCATACTAAATCAAAACTATTAAAATGTTCATCATATAGTCTACAATATCATGATTGGTAATAAAAGGTGCCAAAGGGAAGTGGGCACTACAGGGTTCACAAGCCTAGGCAATGCATAGGCCTAAAAAAGCTGTTGGGCTTCGAAGAAGATTTTGGGAGCTCTTAATGGAGTTAGGAGTAAAAAAATTCTCAAATTATAATTCAAATCCCTACAAGATGATGAAATAACATTTTCTCAAATACCTTGGTGCATAGGGTTTGTGGCGCAGTTTTCTCGAGCACATGTGGAGTACCAAATCAAAAGTCCACTTTTCAGGGGATCAAATGGAAGAAGAATCAAGACATGATACCCCACATTGGCTTCAAAAGGACATTTCTAGTCAAGATCATATAAAAAAATTCTAAAACATTCCATTTGAAGCTCAAGTTATCATCGTCACAAGTTGTCCTCTTGGAGAAAATTCAGGACTTAGCCAAATTTTGGGAGGACACATGTCATCTCTAGAAGCCTGGTGGGATTTTATGTCCCCAAAATCCCTAACGGTCAAGTATATAAACCATGGAAAAAAATTTCCACCCCCATGTGACCTCTGGAACCCCATACGACCATCGGGATTGCCGCTTAAGCCCCTCAATGCTTTAAAGCTTATTTTTGAGCAGATCACTCCCGCCATCAAATCGATCCAACGTGTCCTCTTCTTGCTTACTATGGAAATTAATGTCTCTCACATCCCTTTGAAGTGAGGGACATCAGGGAAAAAATAAATGCACCTACATCAAAGTAAACAAGTTAAATTTTTTTCTAACCATTAGTTGTTTCTTGTTGCTTCTCACTGTCAAGAAGAAAAGTACAGAGAACACCTCAGTCCACCACTCCACCATTGCCAAAGCTCAAACCAGATTCACCACAACAATTAAATCCTCTACCCCATGGTAATACATAAGTCTCAGAAGAATATTTCATCGAGATCAGAAGAAGAAAGTAGGAACAAAGAAGAAGAACAATGGAAATCCCCATTGCCATGAAATCAAAATTTGAAGAAATCTTCCAAACCGGTGCATGGATTGACAAACCATTTATTTTTGAGTTCTTCTATCTTGAAGGCCATTAAAAATCATATTCAAACCTTAAATATGCAGCAAGTAATTCTCACATAGAATAAATTTCACTTCCATCTCCACGAAGGACAAAGTTCAATTTCCTATAAAACTGGTTGTCAAATTGAAGTAAGATTTTGCGTGAAGCACCAAAAGAAAAAACCTATCGCAATGGAATTTATTTCATCACAAATGAAAAAAAAACCATACCTAAAAATTTCAATCTCCATTAATGGCTTCCATGACATAGTAATGGAAAAAATTAGTGAGCTACCTCTCTGCTTCTCAAGGTTCCAGTGGGTGAAATTGCCCAAAAATTATAGGAAATGATCGTTGAAAAATCTAGTTTCATGTGAACTAGTTCTTGTACCATGAAACCCATATTTTTAGGGATATGGAGGACTGATTTTTCATCAGATTTCTTCCCTATCACATGAAGAACATCTGCAAAAAAGGAAGTGAGCTACCTCTTCAATTCTCAAGGTTCTAAAGGGTGAAATCATGCTTAAATTAGAGGGAATGATCATTGCAAAATCTAGTTTCGCATGAACTATTTTTCACACCATGAAGTCCCTATTTTTTATGGATATGGAGGGATTTGGTTTTTATCAGCATTCTTCCCTCTTTGAAGAAATTTTCAAATTCCCAAAGATATGGCGGGTGAAATCATCTAAAATTCAGAGGGAAGGGCCTCCAAAAAATCTAGTTTCTCTCAAACTAGTTTTTGCACAATGAAGTTTCCAATTTCTCAAGATATGAAGGACTAAATTTTTATCAGTATTCTACCCTAGTAGCTCCATACCCGAATCTCTTACTAGACATAAATTTTCATTTGTCATTTCTAAGCTTTTTGGAAAGTGAATCATGATGAAAATTGGAGCACGAGTTCGTGATGAAGAGTCGAATCCAAAATAGTTGTTCCCATCACAAACAAAGGTCATTTTCACTATTTAATAAAAATATCATATGTTATACTTCCTCACATGCTATAAATGGTGATCCCCACTTAATTACAAGTTCTATCACTTAGAACAATCGAGAAAAGGGGTAAAATTGAAAGTAAGATAGAAAAATTAATTTTTTCCTAAAATAGCAGGTCCCTAAACAACAACCTGCTAAAAATAGAAATGTGCTAAAAATAGCAATAGATTGGGAATAGAGGAGGTTGGAATATGGTAGAAGGTTCGAAGGTGAAACAAGAGAAAGACATGTGATATGTCCCCGAGAATATCGAGCATGGCCTCATATTATAAAAATAGTAGGTTGCATTCAAAGGGTAGTTTTGGCACAATGAGACATTCATAACTTCATCGCATCAAAGCTTTCCATTAATGAGGATCGCTAGATTTCATCAGGGGAAACATCTTCTCCTTTTCTCTCCATTCCCTCTCCCCCAAATTTCTCTCCCTTCAAATGTTTTAATTCTTCGTTGGGGTTTGCACTTTTTCATATGTCCTAATGTTCCTAATGTAATAAGTCACCTTTATGTTATAAAAAGGGACTTAATATTCTCCTAGGAAGTTGAAAAGTTTTAAGTTGCACAAGGACATATGAAAATCCATTGGGAGGTAGATGATAAGTCACCTCTCATTCTATAAATTGTAAATCCATTCCCATTTCAAAGGGTTGGCGATTGATCTTGTAAACTCAAGAGTGCATTGTACTTAGATAAAGCAAAGGAGATAGCCATTTTCTTCTACTTTCCTCCACTCTCAAAATTCTTCCATTCCCACACTATGTACAACTTTGGTTTGAGAAATCAATATAAGAAGAAGGATTTTGTAGCTTTCTTTGACTAAGGGGTTTCTTGATACTTTGTAATCAATGAATTATATTTGGTCTTGTTTTTATTTACAAATTGTTTCTTCTCATGAATGCATGTGCTGAAATTTATAACTAGTGTGTGCAAGAATATGACTTTGTACCTACAACATTAGCTCTCCTACCTCATTTATCACTCCATTTTCCCACTCTTTAGAATAATTCTTCCCAAGGAAGATATTGCTAGCTTTTCCACAAGGTCAGTGGAGTGCCCTTGTTATATCCCCAGCCACAAGGCCACCAAGAAAATCCACCTTTACTCATGCATGCATATACGACAACTACACTGTTAAGTAGAGGGACTTAGATTCCCACAACGTTGGTAAGAAATCCACAATTTTTTCCACCTAAAAAATTTTCTCACCAACATAACTTTAGAAACATCCTCCACTTGCATTATCATGGAATGTCAGTCATTTAACATAAATTGAATAGTAATTTTGGTAAGCCTCAACTCACCCTTCAATTCATCAATGTCGGCAGCCATTTTAGCATTATTATCAACCTGTTTGGTGCCCATTTGACCCAAAACCTCAACATGTTTCTCCATCTGGGTGTCCACATGTAATTGACTCGGTTCCGTTTTTCTATTTTCCTAATAGATAGTTCATACTTCTCCTTACTCTGAACCATAACAACTTCCACCACATCCTGATCATCCCCACAATCATCCTCCTCTTGTCATTCCGAAGATTCACTAGAATCATATTCCTCTAATTCTGTTTCATCTTCCTTAGCATATTCCTCCAGGGATTTGGTTAAATCACCAACCTTACCAACCTTCTTATCCATATCAAGAGAAAATATTTTCACCAAGGCTAGAATGAAACCCTGATGAAGAGGGACATTGATTCTACCATTTTTTAACTAAGTAATAGAGGCACATAGTGACCGGAAAAGGAAATAAGGGAAGCTAAAACTATGGACATGTCTAAGAAAATTCAACATAGGAAGGTGGTAGGCATAAATGCACTTATGTTATCCCTCAAGGGTAAGAAATTGAATGAGAGTAAGGGAAAATTCATCGAAAGGATGAGGTAAGGAAGTACATAAAAACTATAAAAGTGGGGGCTAATTTCTCATTACCTTGTAGTAATAGCTTCATATATTCTGTAGCTTCCTTCTTTGTATTGTAAACCTCACGTCCAACTGTTGAGAGACCCATGACATGCGCAACCGATTCAATGGAGACCTCAATCTACACTCCCTTCATCTTAATGATTCCACCCTTTTTTGATGATTTCCAAGCTGAAGCGAAATCCTTGCTCAGGTGTTCAAAATGACCCTCAAATATTTTTAAAAATGGTGATATCCCCATCTATTTGAAAACCTCCATCGCCTCAGGATTGATGCTCTCAAGATCCCATCACTCGATTCTCACAAGATCACCCCCATTTTAGCTTCCAAGCACTTACTAGCAATAACACACTATTTGAAATTCTTAAAACTACTTCGCTCTTCCCAAACTATGTTACTCTTGTCAAAATAAGCATTTGAAGTGTGATAAATATGTTGGCATGAGTGACTCCAATTCCCGACTTGATGTAAGCCTACTCCTAATCCCACATTCCTTGTAAATATTTTTAATAAAAGCTATATTATATGGGTTGTAATTCTATAACTTATAATGATTATCATTCGATGATGTGTCCATCATGTTCCTTTTTTAGGTGTTCTCACACCTTGGGATCAATTTCTTCCACATTGGTAATCAAAATCATACCCTGACTAGATATACCTTTATTAGCAAAGTAATCAACAATTCCATTGGCCTCCCTATATATATGTTTGAAACTGATTTCTTCAAAGTTACCAACCATCTCCTTTATGCTAGCTATAGAATTTTGAATAGAGATAGATATGGTACCTTTATCAAGTATGATATTAATAATATTGAGGGAGTCACCCTCCACTTCCAATCTACTAAAATTTCTTTTATGAGCTATTGAAACACCCCATAAGGCAGTTGGTGCTTCACCTACGTGGTTTGATTAGATTCCCAGATTGTAGTGGTAACCCAATATAAAGTTTCCTTGATGGTCACGAAACACCCCTCCATAACCATCTCTACCCGGTTCCCTTTAGATGCTCCATCAAAATTAAGTTTTATCCAATCCATGCTAGGTTTCTTCCATCCTTGCAACCTGGGATTTGGGGCAAAAGAAACCTTTTGATTGGGCATTAAGCTCTAGTTTTTAGATATTATACTCTCACTCTGGAGGATAATTTTCTTATTAGAGGGAATGATAGAAAAAAATTCATTAATGGAATTTCAACAACGAGCCACCACCCTTTTTTCCATGTCTTGTTTACCTTTGAAAATTTATCTATTCCTTTCCTTCCATATTTCCCAACATAGATGCATAAGAGTTAGAATCCAGAGATGTTTGAGTCCTTGAATCTTAAAAGGACTATACCATTGAGTCCACAACTACTTTAGGGATGAAGGGAAAGTCTATTTTATTTCAAAAGGTTTAATAGCATGAAACTAATAGTTTCCAAAAAGGACATTGGATAAATATGTGTAGTGAATCTTCAATTTCCTCTTCACAAAGAACACACCTATTTACCATATGAAAATTTCTTTTATTGAGGTTGGCAACCGTTAAAATTTTATCATGAAGAACCAACCACCAAAACATGTTGACCTTAGGGATTACCTCTTTAATCCAAACATTATCCCATTTAAATCTATCAGGTACTTCTTCCCCATAAAAAGGCATTATAAGCACTTTTAACTGAGAAAATCCCACTTTCTTCCTTAGACCAATATAAGTTTTTAGACTCTAATATTCTGCTAGTAATAACTCCACTTAATTTTTGTTAATAGAGGTGATTTTGTTGTTGTTATGACCTACCAATTCAATAGTTTTCCATAGTCTTAGGGGGTCCTCCAAGTTGAAATAATTACTCACCTTAGAACCATACTTAACAACAACATCTCTATGAAGGTTTAGGTAGCTGTCCTTTAGAGGCTTATCATCTAACCATTTTTCCTCCCAAAAATTCACTATACACCCATCCCCAATCTTCCATTTTCTTCCTTCAGAAACAATGTGCTTAGCCTAGTTTATAGACTTCCAGAAAGTGGATCCATCATAGTCAGCATTGTTAAAACACCATTCATTAGCCCTAAGATTTTTCTAATATTTGTGCCTAATGATAGAGGTCCACACACTCTCTTCTTTAACCAACCTCCATATCATTTTAGATAGCAAATCTTTATTCATATTTTCCCAATCCCTAATGCCAAGGCCTCCAAGTATTTTGGGTTTGCATATTCTTTCCCATGCTAAGAGGGGAATTCTATCTTTTTGTTCAGTGTCACTCCATAGGAATATTTTTTGAATGCTTTCCAGCTTGTTAGCAATAGAAGTGGGAAGTCTATAGATTGACATGGTATACACCGGTAAATTTTGAATGGAACATTTGAGAAGAATGGATTTACCATCTTGAGAGAGTAGTGATCCTTTCCATCTTCTAGATTTTTGAGGAATCTATCAATGAGAATGTTCTAATCATTTGTCTTAGTCTCTCCATTCCTATGAGCATTCCTAGATACCTTGTGGGAAAGGTTTTAATTTCATAGCCAAGTATACCTGTTATCTTAACACATCTTTTTCATGAGTGTTGACAAAGAAAATAGATATTTTACCAAAATTGATGAGCTGGTCAGAAAATTCTTCATAATCAACCACCAATTTCTTAAATTATTTTACTTCTGGGACCGTAGCCTCTCCCACTAGAATGGTGTCAAAAAAAATGTTGGTGAACAACATTGTCACTATTAACAACAAGAGAGATACCTTTGATTTTTCCATCATCATGAGCCTTGTTTAGGGCCCTGCTTAAAGTTTATGCCATTATAATGAACAAGAAAGGAGAAATATGATCTCCTTGTCTTAACCCTCTATTATTATTAAAGAAACGCATGGGGTGCCATTGAAAAAAATAGAGAATTTAGTGGTGGAAATGCATGTTTGTATCAAACTTCTAAAGTCATCACTGAAAGCAAACCTGGTTAAGACTTTTTAGAGAAAGGTCCATGAGACACGGTCATAGGCTTTTTCCATGTCAAGCTTAATGATCATTGCTTCTTTCTTATTTTTCTTAACAGAGTGCATTTTCTCTTGGATGGTAAATATGATATATTGAATCAGTATTCACATCACAAACCCCCTGTTTTTCTAATATGATGGATGGAAGAAGAAGTTAGACCCTTAAAGAAAAAAAATTAGAACACATTTTGTTTATACAATTATAAATATTGATTGGCCTAAAGTATCTAAAATTAGTTCGATTGTGATTCTTGGGGATCAAAGAAAGAAAGGTGAAATTTAGTTCTTGAAGAATATTTTTGTTTTTGAAGAACTCTTTTATGGCAAGGAAAATATCATCCTTAAAAATATCCCAATAAAATGAAAAAATAGTGTCGGTAAGCCATCTAGACATGAAACTTTATTAGGGCTCATAGTTTTCAGTATGAATTCAATTTTCTCATTATACGATAGCTTGGTAAGCATGTAGTTGTCTATCTCTCTAACCAACTAACGAATACAGTCCAAGGAAATAACCTTCCTTGATGTTGTTAGAAACATTTTTGTTGAAAGAAGTCTGCTATAAAAGAGGTTGCAACCTTCTATATATCACTAGATTTAGTTAACATCTCCCCATCATCCCCAACAACACTTAGAATTATATTAGTGCCTCTTATTTTCAAGGTCGTGATGTGGAAGAACTTAGTATTTTTGTCCCCCTCTTTTAACCATTGCACCCTTCATTTTTGTCTCCAAAAGGTCTCCTCTTTTAACAAAATGTTATGGTAATCTATTAGTAACTCCCTCTCTTTCTATTAACCTTCATGAATATAGTCATTGTTGAGTTTCTCCAAGGATGCTTGTAAATATGTTAGTTCAATATCTAAATACTTATTTTCTCAAAAAAAATCCAAAACTTTTTTGTTCCACCCCTTCAAATTGTTCTAGACATGGGCTAGTTTTTTAGTGACTCTAAACATAGTCATTCCTTGTATTTTCACATTCCACCACTCTTTCATAAGATTAGAGATCTCCTCATTTTGTAGCCACATATTTTCAAATATGAAGGGCATTCTCCTCCTCTCTTTGTCTTTAATTTGAAAAAGGAGAGGATTATGGTCAGAACCTATCCTGGGAAGAGAGAAGAGACAAGCTTCTTTATTTAGCCATCCCCAGGATGTAAGAGCCTTGTCTAATTTGACTTGTATCAATTGATCCCCTTTTCTTCTATTAGACCAGGTATATTTACTACCCTTCAACTCAATGTCCATGAGTTTGTTTTGCAATATAAAATCCTGAAGGTCTTCCATGCTATCAGTTAAGTCTATGTTCCCTCCTTTTTCCCCCGACATTAGAGGAGTGTTGAAATATCCCAAAATCATCCATTCAATTCCCTTTATGACCTCTTGAAATTTAGATAGATGATTCCAAAAACATGTTCTTTCGTCTTTATTATTAGGAGCATAAATACTTGACATAACCTAAAATTCCTTAGTTTTCTTATCTTTAAAAACATAGCTAGATGATTTCTTCTTTTAAGAAGATTCGTACCTTGGAGTTTTTCATCATCCCATATAATACCAATGCCACCAAAAGCACCTTTAGAAATAGTTACCACCACTTCGGTGTTTCTCTAGCAAGTATTTTTAACATTCAAGAATTTTCCTTCCTCCATTTTTGTTTCCTTGATAGTTATAATATCAGTTTTATACTTAGAGTCAAGTTCCTTTATTAATCTCCATTTTTCTTGGGTTTTTAAACCCCTTGCATTCCATGAGACTATATTCATTTAAACACTTGATTTTATTCCTTATAAAGCTCCTCAAATCAAGTTTAGATTGTGTTCCATCATCAATGTCTCACTAGCTTAGCTTTTTTCTAGCATCCTGTTTATTAGGTCTCCTAAACCATTTTTTTTCTCTTTAGAGGAAGCCTCAGAAGTTTCCCCTATTTTAACATGTGTTTTCATAATATTCTCCTTCTCTATTTTTTTAGTATCCATTTCTTCATATTTGTCTTGTTCTTTTGTATTTTCCTTAGATGGATATTTCGCCTCTTGTATTATCCTTTGGATTTTATTAGCATCAAGATGTTCTTCATCTCCTTTCACTAAAATTATTTCATTCTCTTCTATTCCCAATAGTTTATCAAAAGGATTGGAAAAAGGACCCAGGGTTTCATCAAGACTTACTTCCTCTTGTTCCTTGTTTAGGATCTTCCTACCATTTTTTCTCTATATAGTAACCTATTTAAGAATATCTTCAAGGTTTTTTTATGCTATTAGCTTATCGACCTGGTCATGAGACTTTACAACCTCAAAATGAGGTTTTGATAAGGATTTTCTATGATTTTATCTATTCTTTTCTTATGTGAAACCATCATCATTCAACTTTGGAGTACAAAAATAGATTTTTAAGAATTTAAACTATTTCCATCCATCATCATTCTTCTCATTAATGACTATAGCCTCATTTGGGTTCTGATTCTTAACATTTTTCTTAGAGGTTTCTACTTCTTTATCTTTAGCTTATTCCTTTGTGGCTTGGGGACTTCTCTGTAGAATCTGGATACCAGCATTTTACACTGTTACTTCACATGCCCCCATCCTCGATAATTATCACATTTTTAATGCGGTTCTCAAACTCAATATTTTTTTCCCACTTCCCTAGATGATAACTTAGGGTTATGGATTTAGGTAATGAAGTTCCCATCAAAGAATAAATACAAAATCTGGCACAGAATACTCTAGATTTTGAAAGGGTTACATTATCAATAGTAACATAAGTTCCTAGAGTATTAGCAATCCCCTTTATAACATCTACATTCCACGGTTCCAACAAGAAGCACCGGTAATCTAACCCACACTGGAAACTGGTTTATATTTTCTTTGTCTAGGTTAAACATAGGTGTCCATTTACGTAAAAAGAGTCCTAGCTTCCCCAAAAACCATGAGAATTCATTCAGGACCCTTTGAGGGTCTTTTGGATTGTCAAAACTAAACAATAATAAACCATTAGGTAGTTCTATTACTTCCATATGTAATTTTGGATTCCATTTCTGTACAAACCAAGATCTTATTGTTTCTATGTTTGGTTTACTTCCAACAAGATTGCCAATAAAATAATTCTCCATATTACTCAATTTTCTATCAATAATGTTGTTATGGATATCTAGATGTATACCCATTTCACCTTGCTTAAGTTGTGGAATGATCCCCATGCTCTTTTCATTTCTAGATCTCAAGATTCTAGCATACATTCGATGGGCCCCATTTTCCACATGGGACCTGAGAAAAGACCTACCTCGGATTTACCCTATTTTTTTAAGGCCATTCCTCTACATCTATCTCCCCTCTAAGAAATATTTGTAGTTCCCACTTCCCTTTAGCACCTCTTATTACCAATCATGATACAGTAGACTATATGATGAACATTTTAATAGTTTTGATTTAGTATGGTGTTAGATGTCAGATCCTGGATTATTGTTGAATCTGATTATATATAATGCATGGTGATTATTAGAGACACTCATATGTGGATGATGATATACTATTGACATGGATGTTTAATGGAAGTTATTCAGACATGTAATTTTTGGAGATTATGAGTAAACCTAGAAAAGAGAAATTATTTGATGATGATATAATTGTTGAATAAATTTACAAATGATATGATTGTTACTTTGATGTTGCTGATACATATTATGAGTGATTTTGTTAAATTGTCTTGATGTTGTTGTGATTCACATACTTAGATGATTTTTTTATTATTTTATATATTCATTTTGGACGTTCTGATATGCCCATGAGGCCAAAGGAGGTATTTGTATTTTGTAAGTTAAATATATCACAACAAAACATCGAGGGATCAGAGACCAACCAAAATATAATTCTAGGTGAATTCAACACGGTCACCATGACAACATGTTTTGTGTGTGTTGTTTTGTTAGGGATTTCCATGGGGGTGATCACCTTTAAATGTGACCATGGATTTGTATATTTTATTAATGTGGTTACTTTTTATTATTGTTGTATGTGTTTTATTAGTGATGTGTTTCCTTTCTTTATTTAATTATGTTGTGGAAAATTAATGTGAGAAAACATATGGTTAAAAGATAAATAAATCAAATTGGGATATGGCAAAATAATTATAGAAGTTGTTGTTTTTGTAATAAATTTCTAAGTGATGTGTAAGTTGTGTAAGAGCTTCTGTAAGTTTGATTTTGGAGTATGAAACACTCCACCTCCATGGAAATTCGAATTTGTCCTTAGGGGCTGTTTTTGGAGGCTTGTGGGACAAGTAAAACTTGTCACATACCTCTCAATTTAATTTACCAACTATTCCTATGGTTGGAGGACTGATTTTAGACATTTTTAATGTATTTTATTAATCATGTTGCATTGTTTTGATTGCACTCTCTTACATTTTATTTAATTTTTAGTCCTTTGGGGTGTGGGATTTTTGGAGTGTGCAAGCAGATTTTCATATTTTGACCCACCTCTTTATTATGCATTGGAGTTTGGAATTTGACTTTAGTGTTGGAATTGAGGATGTGTGATGTGGCATCCTACATGGATCCACATCATCCCCTTCTCTTCTCTTTTCTATATAATGAAAACTCTTGGCTTGTTTTTGGGGGTTGAAGCATTTTGTATGTAAGCTTGGGGTGCATTTTTTTCTTGTGTTTGGAGATCTTACCTTGGAGTAGCTTGGGTGAAATTTTTGCTTGGTTGTTGAACCTTTTTGCATTCTTCCTTGGGGGCACATTTTCTTGTTGGAGCTCTTGTTTTGGAGAAAGATTTGCATGCTTGTGAGTTTTTGTTTTGGACTATATTTTTGACATTCAAAGCTTGTTGTGTGGAGCAAATCCTTCCATGGGGAGGTAGGATTTTATTCCTTCTTTTATTGCTGTCATTTCTTTCTTGTGTTGTTGTGAATGGTGAATGTTTTGCATGTTTTATGGGTTGTTTGGGTAGACTTCCATAGGAATGGTGTAGGAGAAGGCTATGGGGAATCCATGTGGGGGCATAAGGGAATGCCATTGGCATCATAAAATTTGTGGAGGGAGTTTTGGGTTTGGGATCCACCATGGAAAATAAATAGCTTGCATTTCTTACTCTTGGGGGCATAAGGGATAAAATTTGGGGGCATAAGGAGGGGTTGGGAGATATAAGGTTTATGGGGTATGATATGTTATATTAGTGGTATGATTATAGGTGGATGCCCAATTCCTAATTGGGAGGCATAAGTAGCTTCCCCCATAGTCCTTGCTCCTATGGCTCATGAGATTAAGCTGAGTTCTATTTTGAAATGATTTTAAATGCAGTTGTGAACTGTTGTTTTTGTGTTGAATTGTGTTTTTTTTTTTAAAAGGAAATGTGTATGTGAAAGAATGCTATGTGTGGGAGCTAGTTTGTTGCCATGGTTGAATTGCACCTTCTATTATATCTTTGTTGGGGCTCGGGGGCCAATGATGAAGGAAGGATTCTCCTTTCATTGGATATCTTGGTTGGGTGGAGAGCGTTGCCTTTCCCCTTCTTTTGTTGTGATCAAATTGGAAGAAAATGGAAGTTGCATGTTGCTATTTTTACACAAGAGAAATGTACAATTTGACAATCCCTTGTGGAAACCCATTCCTTTGTAATCCTTTCCCACATGATGTGGATGAAATTTTAATAGTTATGTTATGGAGAAATGATGTTGTAATTGATTATGAAGTTATATATTTGAAATGTGAAAGACACTTGCATTCTGTTCTGTACATTGAGAAAGAAAGAGAATTCTGTTATTGTTTTCCAACATTGAAAGATGTAAGTTGTATAATTGAAGTCAATAGAGGATTGCAAATTCATCTCTCATTGCATTGTTGTTATTGTATTGGAACATCAAACTGTGATGAAATTGGAGTATCAAATTGTGATTGGAATCCTTTTTGTTTGGAAAATGGAAAAAGGATAAACACTTAAGTCTACCATGGATTGAATTAAATGTTTCTTTGTATGGAAAAATGAGATAATTAAATCTCTGGTTGAAAGGAAGAAATGGAAATTAAATCCCTCAAGAAATTGACCTCTGCCTTAAATTTAAAACTAGCAATAATTCATTTAAAATGCACAGTTCAGACCTGCACTTGATAATCCACTGGAAAATGATATAATATAGCATGCTAAGACATCAAGGAACTCAATCCGACAAAGGAAACACTTAGGGAAACAATTAAAACATTGCAGAATTGAGCTCAATCTCTTCCTCAACCGTTTTCTATCTTTTGTTGAGCAATTCAATTTTGAATCAATTGAACAAATAAACTTCTCTAAAACACTTTAAACCCTCCCTAGATCAATTCTCCATGTCTGTTGGCATGTTGAGTGATGGAGGAGATCTAATTTAGTCAAATTGAAAAGTTGAAAATTGTTAGTTTGCCAATTAAAATCCTACAGATCATTTTTGTAAAATTGACCCTTTAAAACTTATCAAAAAGTAAAATTTATGCTTCTTGTGCAAATAGGGCATTAAGAGATTTCCAAAAAGTCCTTGTTTTCCCAAAACTGAGCTTTCTAGCTCAAGTTATGGCACTTTGAAGTTTTTGTGCCTTGGCAGGAAAATTTGGGAAAATTTTCCCTAGCGGGCCCTACAACCCAAAAATTTCCCATCGAATTGCCTTAGAAAATATTTTGAAAATTTTGACTTGGGAAAATTTTCATCTTTTCCTCTACTAGCCCACAGCCAATCAGAGGCTGCCACGTGTCCTCCAAGGGCTGAGGTGGAGGCGTGGATTTTTCTTCACCCTTAAACCTTTTGAAAAATTTTGGAAAATTTTCACTTTTACCTCCGCTGCCATGCAACTGAGAAGAGGGTGCCACATGTCCCTTTGTGGCTATGGTGGGGTGGGCATTTCCTTTTGACTTAACTTTTTAAAAAAATTTGGGAAAATTTCCCATTTTGACCCCATTGGCCTGCAACCAATGAAAGCGTGCCACGTGGCACTCTAGGGTGGTGGCGGGTAGGGCAGAAGACCCTTGAATTTTATTTTATTTTGTTTTTTTTTTTTTGGCCTTTGGGGAAAATTTCTCAATTTTCTCCTATATCCCGCTTCTTTGCCTTCCTCTCGGACTCGCCCCTTAGCGGGTGCACAGACCTACACACTTCTTTCTCCCTTTTTCCCCTTCATGGCACAAGTGCTAAATCCACCCGCCGCCCCGCCCTTCCCTTCTCCCTTCTCTGCTCGGTGCCAGGACTCGACACATGTCCCCTAGGGACCCATGGGGGTGCGGAGTGTTTTGTGCCTTTGAGCCATGCATTGGGAAAATTTCCCAATGCCGCCCCGTGACCCTGTCAACCCGCCCTAGGCACATTCCCCTCCTCTTGCCACATGTCCCTCTAGGGAAAATTTGCCCTAGAAACTCTGCCCACTCATAACTTGAGTTCTGTAAGGAGTTAAAAGGACTTATTTATATCATCGAAAGGTGAGAAAATTTCCTATCCATTGGGAATGGTTTAGGAAAATTTTGGGAGATTTATATAGGAGAAAATATAGTTGAATCTCTAAGCCTGTTTGAGAGTAGGCATGGGGGTAAGATTACTCCTTGAACCAAACTAAAACATGTAAACCTAAAATTTGAACCTTGTAAACTTGTTATAAGTAAATAAAAGAAAATTGTGTTTTGGTAAATAGGATTTGTTCTAGAACTTATTAGTGAAAATTGATGTCTTACAAATTAGTTGTAGACACTTCAAATCAAAAAAATATTATCCCATAATTTTCTAGCTAACCCTAGGTTGTTTCTTTGGTCTCAAGTGGTTGTTTAAATAGGCACTAAAATATCTATATATTGTAATTTTCCCACCAATCATTGTTTGAAACTTTGTCTCTCTACTCAAGCTCCTCACCGCCCATCGCTTTGACACTAGATGCTTGAAGTTATTTAATCTTCTAATCACATCAAGGACATGTTTCTCAATGAATGAATATCTTACCTCATAATCTTCAAGGCCTTGGCTGAAGAATGTAATAGGCTACTCTAGTCCTTCTTGGTTTAGTTGTACTAGTATTGCAGATATTGCATCTGTGCCACCAAAAGCATAGAGGGTGAAGTCCTTCAAAAAATATGGATTTATGAGGGTTGGGGCTTATGCAATAACCCTTTATAGCTTCAAAGCTTTATTTTCCTTCGGTATTCCATTTGAAATCCATGCTCTTCTTCAACATCAATGTTAATGGCTTGAACAACTTAGCAAAGTTAGGAACAAACCTCCTAACAAAATTGATTTTCCCCAAAAACTTTGGAGATCCTTCTTGTGACTTGGCAATAATAATGCACGAATAACTTCTACCCTCTCTAGATCAATAGTCAATCCCTATTTAGACACAATGTGGCCTAAGATATTGCCTTCATGAGCTAGGAATATGCATTTTTGGGATTCAAAGATACCCCAAATATCCTACACCTCTAGAAGACCTTCTTGAGATGAAAGATGTGGATTTTTGCATTTTTGGAAAACATAATGATGTCATGTAGATATATAAGCACTATTTTGTCCAAAATTCATTTGAACACCATATCCATGGCCCTCTAGAATGTGGCTCCAGCATTTGATAACCCAAATGACGTCTTCTTCTAGGCATATGTGATCCATTTCGTAGTGAAGGCCATTTTGATTTAGTCCTCCTCCTTCACTATGACTTGGTTGTAGCACGAATATCCATTCAAAAGGGAGAATATTTCTAAACCTGTCCACTACCTATAATATCTATTCCATGGAAGGAAGTGGGTAGTGGTTTTGAGGGATGCCTTGTTTAAATTCTGAAAATCCATACTCAACCTGATTTCCCTATTCTTGTTTCTAACCGACACGGATTTGTAACCTAGCTCGAGTGTTCAATTGGAAATATGATACTCACCTATATTAATTTATTCACCTCTTTCTTTAGGAGAGGCTTAATATGAGGTTTGGCCGGTCTTTGCTTCTACATGATAGGTCTAGCTCCTAGATCTAGTTCAATCATGTATTATTGCAACGTAGTATGAAATCCCTTCAAATCCTCATATCTCTGAGTGAAGACGTCAGGGAAATATTGGAAAAGCTGTATGAATTCATATTTTTCTTGATCCATGGTAACCTTGCCAATTTTGAGAATTTAACCCTCTCAAGCCAAAATGGGCTCTAGATCTTCCCCTTTTACCTAAATGTTTTCCTTCTCTTTTGAATTAATTATTTGGGTTGAATATTGACTCAAGATTCACTAAACGCTTTGGAATTTTTTTTTCCATAGTTGCACCACATGATCCCCGTATTGTTGCTATAATTTCTCTTGATTTTTAGCTAAGAAATAAACGTCCTCTTATAAAATATTAATGATCTGTTGATGATTCTCAAATACTCCGCCAGCCTTCTGTAATTGTCTAGTTTAAATGACCTCACAATTACATGAATATGTGGCTGGATTCTGTCCCTCTTGATATTGTACACCATATCAAAAAAAATTCCAACATTCACAACTCTATCCATGGCCTCAATCTTATTTCTCGGTATGGCCTTAATATTTAATGCTTCAAATTCTTCAATGATATCCCATACTTTGTTCTTGTAGGCTTTGAGTAGATCATTCTTAGAACTATGTTGTCCTCTACTCCTGGTTGAAAATTAACTCACTATCCCCAAACAATTTATCACCCAACATAATCCATGGATCAAAGCCTCATACTCAGTTGTATTATTTGAACATGCAAACTGAAAATGGAAAGTTGAGTAGTACTTCATACCTTGAGGTGACACAAGCATTTCTCCTCCTCCAGCACCTTTTCTGCTTCTTGAACCATCAAAAAACAAATACCAAACCTCATTGTCATATTTTTCATCATGTTTGGTGATGCTAGGGAGAGTTGGTTCTTCTTCGTGCAAGCAATGAATACCTAATTCAGCGTCTTTCATTTCCTTGTATGAATCAAAAGCATGCCCTTTTTGATCCTACTAATCTAATGTTAAATCGGGGATGTTTCCAACCTTAGTATCGGCTTCCTGAGAACTTGGACAATCTTCTTGATCAAAATCTAAACAATTTTCATTGATTGGAATTGGTACATGAGGTTCAATATGGAATTTTACAATAGGTTCGAGACTAGATTGTAGCCTTAGCTCCATACCTAGTTTTAAAAATACTTTGTGTGACCAATCAACCGATAGGTACCCAAAAATTTTAGTCATAAAGTCTCAAGACAAGAATATAGCAAAGGGTAGAGGCAAATCAAGAATCGACACATCTTGCAATCTTTGTGATATTTGGGCATGCATGTAGTGTAAGGATATTTTTTTATCACATTGACATTTATCACTACTATTCTGTCTAATTACACTACACCTCTAGAAATGAATTCATACTGAAGGCCCAATTGATCAACTATTTTCTTGGGCATCACAAAACTGCTTTCTCCCGAATCAATCATGTAATTGTGAACAAGATTGTTTCCAATGATTAGGGATATATAAAATGGTGGAGGCTTCATATTTCTTCTTGTTTGACCTTCCTTTTTTGAAATACATTAGTGAGAACATTATTTTGATCCTTGGGTGGCTCATTTGAGATGGGAAAGTTAGCTATGGCTACTTGTAAAAGATCCCTTTGTCCTAGAATTTTCAAATATTCCCACATAAAAATGCTTACATTTGTTTTATCCATGCGGTCAATGATATTTAATGAAGGTGGGTTTTCCTTTTGATTCCCCCTACTTGTACTACCTTTTCTTATACCCGACTTGCTACAATGGGAATTCTAAGCTTATTTTGTGAACTTGGGGCTAGATTCGAGCTACTAAATCCTTGGGGTGTGATATAATGTTGAGCAACACTTGCATTTGATGATTACCCCCCTTTATATTTATTTTCTTAGACCTTGTGTTGGCTGCTACCCCTAAGAAGGAAACCGATTTATTCCACACAAATCCTCATCTTGCCAGTTCACAAGTGTAGTCTCACTTGAAAGTGCATCTTGAGTAGTTACTTGTTGTTGATTCTCTTCTTGGCTTGTATCTTAAGGCACACCAATAGTTTGTACCATAAAAGCTTGGTTTAGCATATCCTTGAAACATGTTTCCTGATTATTAGGTTAACCATAAGGAAAACAACATTTATATTTCTATGCCATATTATTTTGGACTGGAACCAAGGTCTAGGATGTTGAAGGTGTATTAGGATTATATGGCTGAAATGGTCTATCAGATGAGGGTTGTCCTTGATTTTTTTCTTGCAGCTTGAAAGGGAGATCTATTAGGCTGATATGGAGGCCTATTTTGTTGTGCCCGAGCCTTATAAGATCTAAAATTTTGGTTTTTCTACTTCTTGAGGGTTACCAACCCATTCCCTAGGGTTTTCAATTGTTTCATAACCTCTTAGAAATAAAAATATGTGGAAGCCTCATTGGAACTTTGATTTCTAGGGGTAGGAATAGGGGCTCATGTAGGGGCTTGAATATAATTGGGGTTCCCCATTTCTAGATAAATAGGAATAGGTGGCATAGGTACAAGTTTACCAACTTGAATGAGGAAATTATCATCTCTAATGGATATGGCATAAGCTCCTAGCAAGGTTATCCCCCATAGATTATATCATAATAGATATATCATAATTTAAAGCTTTAAGGAAATAGAGAAATGCACCTTCAGCAATTGGTCTCACCGTAATGGGAATCCTATCCCACATCCTTTGAAATTTGAAATTGAAGTTAGCCATTTTCTTGTTTGGAATTCTCTTTGATCACGATCGATTGCTCTAAAAGGGATAGATTATCTTCCCTCTCCCTAAACTGGTTACAAATTCCCAAGCATAGTTTGTTCTTGTTATGAATTGATCTTACTGCTAAGCTTTTGAACCATTGCAGAGATTTACCTTTTAGAGAAGAGGTAATATGTTTGAATTCTACATCCATATCAACAATCTCATGAATGGAAAAGACATTTGCAATGTCTTGGATGTGATCAATTGGGGTTGTATGGTTCTCCCCAATGAAATATGGGATGTTCTTCAAGGATGTCATAGGAATTGGGTTATGAGTATTTAGGGTAAGCGGACTACTATCTCGTGAGTTGACAAAGGAATCGGTGGACCTTTTTGTGGTTGTTGATGTGCCATCTTGATTTTCCTTAGAACTTGGGTTAATCAAGAAATGACCCACCGGTGGAGGTGTAGACAAAGTTTTGTGTAGTGGAGATGAATAACTTTTTACTCTTCTCCATCTCCTTCCTCTAACTAGGGATAACTACAAATACTTTAAGACACCTTTTGTTTGAACGAAGTCTAGATCCTTCTCATGTACTTGGGTTACTAGTACTACTCCAACCAATGACATATCACCTTCTAATCGTCATATGTGCTATAAAGCTTCCAAAAGCTGAATATTTTTCCAAAATGCACATCTAATCTTGACAAATATGGAAAATTGACTTCTCAGTCCCACCAAGCGTGCCAAAATTGTTAATGCAAAATTATTGCAACCCTGATTGCTTTTGATTTATGTGTGAGTCAATCAGTGTAATCTACATAACATGGGATTATCTTGTAGTGTGGGACCTTGCAAGTAGGATAACCCTCCAGAGAAAGTTGACCTATTCTCCTAACCTAGTGCCAACTTCTCAAAAGTGTATAAAATGGAATAATAATATATTCCTATGCTAATGCTTTCCAAGGAGACATGGATATAAGGATGCATAAAAAGTAAATATACTCTAAGAAAAGGTGATGCACCGATAAATGGTGTGAGACATTTTGAATGAGTGAAAAATAGGGAGTAAAACAGGTGCAAGATGGTGAATAGGAGAACCACAATATAAATCAATATTCAACTCCCTAGATTCATAAAACAATTAAGATATGGTAGTGTGATCTCTTGGTAGCTGAGTTGACAAAAGGTGAGATTTAGAGGCTATGAATGGGTAGCATAAATTCCCTATGGATTTTCTAACTAATTAGATCTAAGTGTTGATCTAGTTTAGAGTTTCCAAATTAACTAAGATTAAAATAACAATCTATACTACTCCGTAAAGGTAAACTAATCTAAACAAATCACAAAAATCAAAATATTACAATCACAAACAACAATTTGCTTCTATTCTAAATAATTAAAATATTTCTACACTAAAACTAAACAAGCGAGATAACCCAGTGTGGTTATTCACCTATGTTGAGTGTATTGAAACTAAACTAACTTAAAAAAGAAACTTTTCCAAATGATCTATGATATGTAGACAACCTCCTATAGATATTCTCTCCTTCAGATCCACAAGGATGGGAAGAAGAGGATCCATCATTAGGATATGCTATTAATGATTTAAACCCTCTTAGAAATTAACTAATTACTTGCAAATGAAAGGAAATTGATTTCTAATCTATTTGATATGATGTAATAATGATAAATTGTAGAAATGAAGGAAATCAAACAACAACTCCAACCTAGAATTCATAGAATAGAGGTAAATCTAGCTATGTGATGACTTGTCCCCTCAATTTATCCTTTCTTTCTCTGTGTGTCCATATGAGTCCAAGGAATTGGGAATGCAAAGGCAAGCAATAGGAGAAGGTGCACTTGAGAAATGGCACTTGAAGGTAGTTTGGTTACAATGCAAGGTGGAAGAGAGATAACACAAGTGAACAGAGCTTGGCTATGTAATTTCCAACAAGGATTGTGGTAGCAATACTATGCAAGATACACAAAATTCTCAGGCCATTTCTTGAATACAAGCATTGAATATATAGGAATTGGTTGGGATGTGCCTTCATGCACAAGGCATCCTTGGAGTGCCAAATCATTGGGTGAAGAGGTAGTTCAAACTAATTAAATCTATTTAAAAATAGAAGAGGGAAGGAATACCAAGCAATCAAGACTATTTTTAGGCAATTTGGTTCAAAAATCATCCCTAGAAGTCAAGTTAAGTGAAATCACATTTTAAAATCATTCATGAAGAGTTCTAGAAAAAGTTCACGAGAGACCACCACCTCTGCGGGGGTGGCGGTCATGTAAGATTGCCACCCTACCTAGGTAGTGGTTTCAGAACCACCACGTAGAGGTGGTGATGACCCTGACACTAAAGACCAAAACATGCACAGAATGAAGTGGGAAGTTGGAAGAAAGCATGTGGAAAAGCTAAAGGATTTCTAGGCTACAAAATATACATTGTGAATGGGTTTAGGAACTCAAACACCTTCTGAAAGGACATGAATCATCATTGGGACTTTTGTAACCATTTTTTATGATAATGTAGCACATGTAATTTTGGGTGCATACATATTTCCCCCTCGGAGAAGTGTCTTAGCCATGAAAAGGTGTAAAATGTAGAGTTCGAGTATGGCATTCCCAAAATGGGGAGTTAGAAGCTATACTTGACATGCCCATGTGTTGGAATGTCATTGTCCAAACTCCTACTACCTACAAAATGAAAAGAAGACTCAAGTGTAGATAGATAAAATATCAAAAAATAAACACTAAATTAAAATGACAAGAGGACTTACCATTTGTGCGGGGATATAGAAATATACCTTTTGTCAGCGCTCAACCCTATGAACATATGCACTCAAAACAAAGTTATAACAACATATATATATATAAATATATAAAATAAACTCATTTTCAAATTCATTTGTGCATATCGACTTGGTGATTTTTGAGCTCTTGGGCCCATGTGACCATTTTTTTTCGAAAGAATAGTCAAAATGTTCATTGAGATCGTGATCATGCCTCCATGAGTGGGAGATCGACCAACACTGGTCTTAGGTTAGTTTTCCTCACTTGTGTGTTTTTAAACCTAAAATGTAAAAATGTCAAAATTTTACCTAGGGGGATCATTTTTAAATTTCTTGTTTTAAATGAGTCTCTAGGGGGCACCCTTAGGGTAGTCTTTTATTTCATTAAAAATGGTCTTTTTTACATTTTTGAGCATTTTTAGGGTAACAAAGTCATATGGAAAATCGGTTTAGGATCGCCACCTTTGAGTAGAAAGTGTGCAGAACCACTCCTCCTGCACTAAGGTGGTGGTTCTGAATACCGCCATACAAATGACCAAAACTCATGCTAACTTAATTTTTTTTTGGATTTTTAATGTTTTGTTATGTTTTTGATGAGCTTGTTTCTTTAAATATGTTACTAACTTGCTCTTTTTTCATTGTTTTGGTGGATGTAGAAGAAGGAAGAGTATATCCATTGGAGTCACAGAGAGGAGTGTGACTGGCTCCCAGTGATATTAGATCAGTTGACTCAAGGATGAGACCAATACTCTTCAGAGAGTAGGCATATGGAGGATTACACAGGTGCCCCATGTTACTCCTACCAGTCACATACTATGTGACTTGTTCTCTTATTGGGATGCAGACTAGAATACCTTTAGTTTTTGAGGTGCTAGGGGTGAGTGGACAATCACCCTAGAGGATGTGTACCATATTCTTGGGGTTTCCAATCTGGGAAGATGATTGACTTTGGAGAAACAAGATCTAAAGCCATGATGACTCTATGGGCCACTTATATGGGGGATGTCACGGTTTCCTTTGGTTTGAAGAAGGGGATTAAGGTCCAATCCATTCCTACTACTCCCATCCCTATTATCCATAAGGCCATCATGGGTATCTTGGCCTCACGGTTGATCGGGACAAGGGAGGTGATACACTACTTTATTGTTTGGGATCCCATCATTACACAGATTGAGGCACATGGTCGTATCTACACCTGGGAGAAGATATACTTGGCAGTACTTATCATGACATGTATCAGATTTCAGTATTATAGGGGCAATCTTTGAGCCACCCCACATTGGTTATGAGCTGGGTGTATGAGTGGATCATCCCCTATGGGAGGGGAGTGCCATTACAGGACCTAGGGGCCATCAGGGCTGCTAGATGGATGGACAACGGATGATAGTTCTTAGAGTGCCACATCATCCAGTGGCTTCTTTGACCACAAAAAACATGGTGGCCACTCCATACTAGGACATGGCAGGGTTGTGGGGATAAGATGGGACCACAATGGTAGCTTGTTCCACTACTTGGTCAGTTAGTTGACAGATGGGGAAGCTTGAGAACTCACCCATTTTTTTGAGTTCCTCAGTAGTTCAGCCTTCCTTACATTGATATGCTTCCCCTAGTGGCACTGTGTATAGGACCATGGGAGGCCTCCTCATGGAGATCCAGTTGGACAAGGGTGGTTCTAGGAGTGCCTATTACAGTTAGGCAAGTTTTCATGCTTGAAGGGTAGCTCAGGTGCCACTCTTGCACCCTTACTCTAGATTGAGGCCACACCTACTCACAAAGGAGGATGAGCCCATAGACATGGACTCTGACTCTAAGGAGTATACAGGGATGAGACCAGAGAGGAGACCAAAGGAGAGGAGAATAAAAGAGAGGAGACTAGTGAGAGAGGATATTGGTGATGAGGGGTTGGGTGGTGAGGCTGGCAGGGGAAACTCACATGGAGGAGGAGAGTGATCTTGAGTGGCATGATACTCGGGATGTTTTGAGAGAGTGAGGAGGAGGTGGCTGCAGAGGAGGAGACACTTGTCTCCGAGGGACCACTTCCTCATGATGGAGAGGGGATGATGAGTTCGTGATGGGATAACATATTTGCCTTCTATTTTTGGGAGGCCCCATAACCATCAATAGTAGCAACATCAGCCACTAACCCTACATGGATGCTTGGAGATCCAAGTATGTTGATCCTCTTCTCTTGACCTTATTAGTCAAAATGTTAGTTGGTATTTCTTTTTTTGTTTTTTTTGTAACTTTCTAACTCATTTTCTTCTTTGTTTCTACTTTCGGTGACTTCACAGGAGTGGTGAGAGCTTATTCAATGGGTGTGTGGACACCTTTTTGATCCCTTTAAGGAAGACCCAAGATTGAGTTGACTGATTTGAGGATACATGACAACCACTTGTCATTGGCGAAGACACACTGGATGTGTTATGCCCATCTAGAGGGAAGAGGAGGTTATGACTTCTCTCCATACTTAGGTGACCACATATGAGACAATTGAGTGCATTGATGAGGTGATTCACTCTCATAGTGAGACCATATCCAATGGCCACCACCATGAGCACTCCCACCATTCAATATATTCTCATCATCGTAGCCATAGTAGGAGTCTTGGACGTAGTCATGCACCATCTCTAGGGATCCCACATAGGGATTGATAGGCCATTGGGCCTTTTATTGCTTTGTTTAATTTTTTCAGGCATTATATGATTTTTTGTATATTTCGGGCTCATTACAAGTGTTTTGACCATGCCTAGCATGTGATGGCATTGTATACAAAAACTGATTTATTATGATATATAGACTCTTCTTTTTGGTTCGGTAATTCATTATATCTGAGTTGACTTCCTCTTGGCTCACTTCACATGTGTACTCTAGATGTTTAGAACTTCCATTTTTATATGCTTTTCAAAATGTATGTAGTGGATATGAATGCTAATAGAATGATTTTTTTTTTTTTTTATAATGTTGATATATGATAATGCAATCACATTGTAATGTTGAACTTTAGTTTCTCTAAGAAACTTTTTGGTACTTCATATTGTTTTGGAAAAACATGATGAAAGAGTGATATGATAAGTGAATGAAACTTTCCCCACTCCTAACTCCATGTAACCAATAAGATGCGAGGGCTCAACACCAAGAGCTAGAAGGGGCACAAGTTATAGAAATTTTTGAATGGTAATGATGAGAGAAAGACAAGGATTTGGAAAAACCAAATTGACCCTACAACCTCATTCTACTCAAGTTTTCTTCATAGTTTAAAATGTGAATTGATTTCCATTTATCTAGACTTAGATCCGTAGATGGCCACTTGGTTGACAAAATTTGGTTTTGAGGTTTTAAACTCTTTTTTGGAATTTTGACATCTAACTCACTTTGTTTTGATTTATGATTTCATAACATTTGAATGAACTGTTTCTAACTTTCAAATTTGTCAAAGAGACCCCTACACCTTGCCCCATGCTACCAGTAGGAAGTATGGGCTCATCACCATGGATAAGGCATAGGTGAGTAAGGGCACTTCTCTCCTTTCCCAACCCTACATCACTAGTAAGAGATGCAGATCAACACCAAAGGTTGGTAGGGAAAATAAATGTGTAAAATAAAAATTTTTATGGATTTGCATTTGACTTATTTATCTAGGAAAAATGTTCTAGAATGTTCTTATTTCCAAAGATATGTATATGGGATAGATGTGACACCATGAAGCTTCTAGAACAAACTATAGGAAAAGACACCTAATCTAGAAGAAACTATAAGTAGAACCAAGTATGCAGGCCTTGGTATGGTTACTTATCAAAGCTTTGTCTTATCTTGCTTGAATTGATGAAATGATTTGAAACAATTGATGATACCATGAAGATTTGAAGAGATATGATTTGAATGTTTTGCCAATGTTTTCATAAGTTTTTAGGAATTTCTATAAGAATAAGTCCCTTGATCACAAATTTTATGAAATGAACCAGCAGATGAAAATGTAATGTGGATGCAGTAATGTACATATGGAAATGCAGGTGAAACTACATGTCATGATGCTAAGGTGAAGAAATTTGATGAATATCAAATTCTTCACCCCTAAAAGTACACAACAGAGAACCATGATCCTCAAAATTTTTTCTCTTGACAAGGGCCTACCATTCTAGTTTAAACTTACAACCCTTTCCCAAAAGTGTATATGTCCAATCATTAAAATCATTTTTCTAAAAGGGCATTTCGTGAACCTCTTTGTCATGTTCTTGAGACATGGTGTGTGGGTGAGCATGACTATGTTGCTCGGCCTTGTTTCCTATGTAGAGCATTGTGTTTACTTGTGACACTTGTTGAATGATGAGGCCTTGCCCCATGGATATGGAAATCTTAGTTTTAGATGCACATGGGTTGAAACTGGGGTTTAGAATAGAATAACCCTCAAAGATGGTTTTGATGGGCATCATTTCAATCTCAAATTTCCTTCTTCATTTGTTAATTCTATCATGTTTACACCTAGACCTAGGTCATCGAGAGGGAAGAGATGCTAAACCGAGAAGAATACCCATCCCCTATGGTTCAAATGGGAGGAAGATCGGATCATCACTCTCTAAGAGTTTCATAATTTTCGTTGTGGTTTTAGTGGACATTGTTTCCACATATATTGATTTACCCTTATCTATTTTTTTCCACCTCAAATGTTTTTGGGTCAATGACTTCAGCCTTTGGCACACTTGGGGTGATCGGGACTAACTCTTTTGATGGAGGTGGTTTGTTCAATTGATTCACAAAAATTCATACTCTATATGGACTCCTTTCTTCTTCTTGAGGTTTTATAAGTGTATATCAAGGGCTTAAGATCCCTTGATGATGAATACCTTCCTCAAATAGAGGAATCTAATCTCTTGGAAATATGGTAGAAGGGATAGCCTTCATTCGATGAATCAAGGTCTCCAAGGATCATGTTATAACTTGTTTCCTATCGATAATGTAAAACTCCATCAAGATGGTTTTTGGACCAAGCGTGACTGGAAGAACTATGGTTCCAATCGAGGTCATTTTAAGACTTTATATACCCTCGTAACATGTTTCTTGTAGAGGAAAAATTTGTCTCTCCATATCCCAACTTCTGCAAGAAAGAGAAGGGAACCACATTTACAAAAGAGCCTCATCATCAATCATGGCTCTCTTAATGTAATTTTTATAAACCCAGACTTGTAAAAATAAGGCAGATCACCTCTTTGGGCAATTTCAACATCAGATGACATCTTTTCTATATAAAAAAAAACCCAATATCCCTATCATTTTATCCTAGAGGATGTATGTCAAATTCAATATGATTTATTTGAGTGCTAGGAGGTGGTGTAACATGGATTAGATGACCAAGACCTAGTGCATTGAGCAATGTAGAATGATGCGTAGGTGAATTCTTCAGCAAATCTAGAAACAAAATGTGAGAAAAGGTCTTGTTCAAATCCATATTAAATCATAGGCTCCTACTAGGTTTTGAGATTGTAGGAATGTCATCTTGTGGGAAGGAAAGAGTGGGTAGGGGTTATGAAATGTACTCCTTCATCTAAGTTGTTGCATTAATTTCAGGCTCAACCTCTAGCTCAACTAACCCCAAGATTTTTGTATTATCATTTGAACCAAGGTTAGGAGCAACCCGAGTTGTCAAAAGTTGAGGCTTCATGGTCATTGTTTCCTATAGGAATTCCCTTGTTTATATTTTGAGGATTCACTTGGGAATCCCCAAGATGTTTAGGGTTCACATTTTGAGGTGTGATAGGTCCGATATGACTAGGTTGTAGGTTTGTTTCAGGATTTTCTAGGAACATGTCTACAAAGAGTTACCTTTGGTTTTGGGAAGTCTTTGCAGAAACTTGTTGCAATCATGAAAAGTCCTATCATCATGACCTCAAACCTTATGGAAACCATAATATAGGTTAGGTCATAATCTCTTGGCCTTTGATAAGCATCTTGTTGTTGTTGATTATAACCTCGGTTGTAATTTTGAAATTGGTTGTTATAACCATGATTCGTTTCCCCTTGGCCAGAGTTTTGATATTGGTTTGGGCCTTGGGTTTGATTTTGCTTTTATGGAGGGATGATTTACATCAATTTGTTGATACAAGACATATGTTAGGGCCTCTTTAGGGCCTCTTTGATTTCTATTTTTATTATTTTTATTGTTTACCATTGTTTGGAAAACCAACATTCTTGGCTTGATTAGTAACACTATTCATGGTAGCACCATGATTTGATTCACACCCTTAGGTCCTTGGTTTTTGGCACCATTGTTTTGATAATTTACATTATTTTGATTTGGGGATACCAATTTCCCATTGGGACCATAGATCTTACGCCCACTGATCAATAGTGGCTTGGTCAATCTAAAGTGCACCTTCCAATACTTCCTCATAACTATGGAAAGGAAACTTTTGGACTTCCTCCTAGTCTCTCGATTGAGCGAGTGAAGGAAAAGATCACAAAGTTCCATCTGGTCCATGTTGGGTGCACTTTAGAGGAATAGAGAACTTGGCACCATCTCTAGATGAAATGGGTGGTAGATTCATTTTTCTCCTATCTAATATGTAAGAACTCCCTAATCCCTATATGCAAAACAACTTGTTCATGTCAAATGCTTTGATGAACTCAGAAACAAGTTGTTTAAAGGAATGTATAGAAGCTTCTAGAATATGGTAATACCAATCCAATGTGATTCCTTCGAGAGTCTTTGGAAATATCTTAGCCACTACAACATCCCAAGGAAGTAATTCCCTGATAGCAGTAGTGTAGGCCTTGATATGAGCATTCGGGTCTCCTTCTCCCTTAAATTTTGGAAGATCCGGTAAATGGGTGTGGAAGCATGACACCACATATGGTGAAGTCAAGAGGCTCCTTTAAGTACTCATGCATATGTACCCATTGTGTAAGATTCCACCATTGAAGATCCTTGATGAGGAGGTGGAGGAGGAGGAGTTGGATAAGCTTGCATTATAAGCATTGATGGGAACATATGGGGTCCTTGATATGGCATGTAGGGAGTGGGAATGGTATATGGGTCCATCTGGGAGTTTTTAATACATGTGCATGTAAGGTGGGATAGTACCAGATATGGACTAGCGGGCATAAAACTAGGGAACGTCACATTTCCTGTTGTGGTGGCATTCAAGAACACACTTCCGGCCAACCCTTGCATAGGATAAGCTTGAGAAGGATGAGGACCCATCCCTAGTGTGTCTAATCCTGTGAGAAGATCACCTAGATTTGAATGAACTAGATAACCTTGTTGTATAGGATATTGTGTTGGTTTCTCATTGGAAGGGATGTATCCTTTGTTGTCAACTAGATACCCCATGTTTTCCCTACTACATGTGTTGGTTGTGAAGTCTGGGAACTTTCTAGTTCTCTAATCCTCCCTACTAAAGTAGAAATGAGATCATTGGGAGAGGATTGAGTCCCTTGTTGGGGTGCCTGTGGCAGGGTTTGATTGAGTAGGCTCATGATACCCTGTCATGAATTGTTCAGTGTTATAATTCTTTTCTTCCTCGAAGTAAGAATCTTAGGATAGGCATTCAAAATCTTAAAGGTTGTAGCCTTCATTCTATCCAAATACTCATCTATCTGATGAAGAGGATTAGTTATTCATGTAAATATCATCTTCTATTGATTACATGGAAATGTGAGGTCTTGACAAGACTCTATGGTAAGAACCTATTCCATTTGTGATAACAACATGGTTTGCATTGGGTTGATTGTATTATATGTTTAATAGTTGATCAACCTCCTCCATCCTTACATAGATAATGGGGTTTGAAGTGTAACTAGGGAGGTTTGATGTTTCTTGTGTAATTGTCACCCCACCTCGAAAGAGAAGGGGACTGTTGTGGTTGAACATTGGTGTAATATCTATCAGAGCCAAATGGCCCACAAAACTCTCTTCTAGACATATTTTAGAAAGTATAAAATACCTACCAAAATAGGGGAAGAAATGGAAAGATGAGGTAATAACAATGAAAGAAAAGGAAACAAGAAGGAATTAATCCTTCACGTTGGGTTCACCAATTTGTATGGATGAAAATTGACATGCAACCTTCAACCGCACTTGAACCCCCCCTGAGGTCATGTTAGAGGCATCCAATGTTGAATGTGTGTGGATAACTATAGGAGGATCAATGACTAAGATCTAGTAGTGTGATCTCTTAGTAGTTGAGTTGGCAAAGGGAGATTTAGAGGCTATGAATGGGTAGCATAAATTCCCTATGGTTTGTCTAACTAAATTATATCTAAGTGTTGATCTAGTTTTGAAGTCCAAATTAACTAAGATGAAACTAACAATCTATGCTACTACTGATGAAAGGAAACTAATCTAAACAAATCACAAAAATTGAAATATTACAATCATAAACAACAATTTTCTTCTATTCTAAATAATTAAATTATTTCTACACTAAAACTAAACAAGCGAGATAACCCAATGTGGTTATTCACATGTGCTGAGTGTATTGAAACTAAACTAACTTAAAACAAGAACTTTTCCAAATGATCTATGATATGTAGACAACCTCCTATAGATATTCTCTCCTTCAGATCCATAGGGATGGGAAGAAGAGGATCCGTCACTAGGAGATGCTATTAATGATTTAAACCCTCTTGAAATTAACTAATTACTTGAAAATGAAAGGAAATTGATTTCTACTCTATTTGATATGATGTAAAAATGATAAATTACAGCAATGAAGGAAATCAAACAATAACTCCAACCTAGAATTCACATAATAGAGGTAAATCCAATTGTGTGATGACTTGTCCCCTCAGTTTATCCTTTCTTTCTTTGTGTGTCCATATGAGTCCAAGGAATTGGGAATGCAAAGGTAGAAACAGGAGAAGGTGCTTGAGAAATGGCAGCTTGAAGGTAGTCTAGTTGCAATGCAGGTGGAAGAGAGATAACACAAGTGAACAGAGCTTGGCTATGTAATTTCTAGTAGGATTATGGTAACAATACTATGCAAGATACAAAAATTCTCAAGACATTTTCTTGAATACAAGCATTGAATATATAGGAATTGGATGGAATTTTCCTTCATGCAAAAGAAACCTTAGAGTGCAAAATCATTGGGTGAAGAGGAAGTTCAAACTAATTAAATCTATTTAAAAATAGAAGAGGGAAGGAATACCAAACAATCAAGACTATTTTTAGGAAATTTGGTTCACAAACACACCCTATAAGTTAAGTTAAGTGAAATCATGCATGTTAAAATCATGCATGAAGAGTTCTAGAAAAATTAATGTGCAGGACCGCCACCTATGCAAGGTGGCATTCATGGGACCATCATCCCGCCAGGTGGTGGTTTCAGAATATTCATCTAGGAAGTTGGTGGTCTTGACACTAAAGGCCAAAACATGTAAAAATGAAGCGGGAAGTTGGAATTTTTTTGGAAAAGCTAAGTAAGGATGTCTAGGCTACAAATATACACTATGGGTGTATGCATAATTAAGTTGGTATTTGAATCCATTCATTCTTGCACTTGAGTGGTTGCACGTATTTTCTTCTCCCGAATGGTAACATAATCATCTCTCGGTGTTGGCTGGTAGTATAAATACAATAGGTTAGTAACATGATTTCCCCAATCATGGCCGATAGCTTAAAATATATTTCCATCTGGTAGCATCCGTACAAGTGTTACCAACACCTTTGTTGTCTCCCAAATGCTCCTCAACATCGTTCTTGTCTTAATCGGTTGGTAGCACCAAAAATGCTACCAGCTAGTAGCATCCATACATTCTACCAACCGATAGCATTTTGAGTGCTACAAGTGCCTCTACATCATTTTTCCATCTATGACTTGTTGATCCTTCTACCATCTAGTAGCATATACAATGTTTACCAGCCGGTATCATCTGTACCTGCTACCATTTAGTAGCATATAAAATACTACCGACTGATAGCATCTTGAAATGCTACCGGTGGCTATTCACCCACCATTTTTTCCCACTAATTAGCTTGTACATTTTTCGTGGCTCGCCATCTTGCCACGAGTTACCCTGCTAAATTTCAAAGTGTTGCACCCATCAACCACCAATGTTTAGACTTGGTAAGTTGTCCATTTTTAGGGGTGAAAAATGGATAACAAAAGGTTATAAACATTGGAGCTCTCTCTCGAGATATTGTGAATAGAAATTAAGCAAGGATGTCTAAAATGACTCTCAATAGTATAAACATGCATATAGTCCCAAGAAGTATTATTCACTACTATAACCTCATTAATAGAAAAATAGACATATCATCTACACTTAAGTTTCTCTTTCAGTCTTCTTTCTAAACCATAGCTACACATTCTTCCCAATCCTAACCACTAATTTGAGACTAATGAGGATGAGGAAATTTTGGGACACCAATAAAATACATCTTATTATGTTCAAGAAAATATGTTATATGATGACCTATTTTCATAATGTGAAAAATATTAGATCGTTGAATTATTTTGCATAAAAGACTATTTTTAATGACCTTGTTAGATTGAGATGTAATTATCCCTCCATTCTTTGTAACTATTCTTTCATTTCTCTTGTGCTCCTTAAATTATTTTTCAAACCTAATATTTAAACAATTACCCTATATCCTTTTTATTTACCAACACATAGTTGGGAACATTGACATTTCACTTAGATAAATGTCTAAGCACTCACCCGAAGTGCACACAACTCCCTAGGTTCCTCTTTAGTTAGATTTGCAATATGTGGACTTGTCAATAAACCATTACACAACATAAATTAGGGAATAACGTAAATAATATCAAAGCAAAAAAATGATAGGATCTTGATCATTCATTCATAAATAACAATAGAATATAAAATACAATTACATCATGTTCATTGATCCTAACCCTAGAAACCAATACGAATTTACCCATTACACACATATGATCAGTAAATCAAGACAATATTGGCTTACATTCTTAGAAAACGATGCACATACCTTATACATACCGACTCTGTAGTGCCCACTTCCCTTTGACACCTTTGGATGCTTATGTTGATACGGTTAATTTCATTATGGACATTATTATGTTTTGATTTAGTATGTTGTTAGACATTTGATCATTGATTATAGTTTATCTTAATTTGGTTATAATGCATGATAATTATTAGTGACACTCATATGTGGATGATGATATACTATTGACATGGATGTTTTATGGATGTGATTCGGACATGTGATTTTGGATATTATGAGTAGATCTAGAAAATGAATATTAAATGACGATGATATAGTTGTTGATATAAATTGTATGTGATAATGTTAAATTGCCTTGATGTTGTTATGATTCACATATTTAGATGATTTTTAGATTATATTTATATTCATTTTGGATGTTATGATATGGCCATGAGGTTGAAGGAGGTATTTGTGTTTTACAGTTAAAAATCACAACAAACATTGGGGGATTAGAGACCAACCACAATGGAATTCTAGGTGAATTCGACAAGGTCACCATGACAACTTGTTTTGTGTGTGTGTGTTGTATTTTGTTAGGGATTCCCATGGGGGGATTACCTTTATATGTGACCATGGGTTTGTGTATTTTATTAATGTGGTTAAATTTTATTTATTGTTTGTATGTATTTTATTAGTGATGTGTTCCTTTCTTTTATTTAATTAAAATTGTGATAGATTAATGTGAGAAATCATATGGTTAAAATTTAAATAAATCAAATTGGGATATGGGAAAATAATAATGGAAGTTGTTGGATCTTTGTATTAATTATGTAAGGGATGTGTAAGAGTTGTGTAAGTCAGATTTTAGAGTATGAAACACTCCACCTCCTTGGAAATTCGAATTTGTCCTTGGGGGCTGTTTTTGGAGGCTTATGGGACAAGTAAAACTTGTCCCATACCTATAAATTTTAATTACCAACCATAATTATGGTTGGTGTGGTGATTTTATACTTTTATAATGCATTTTATTAATCATGTTGTAAGTTTTGATTGCACTCTCTTACATTTTAATTAATTTGCAATCCTTTGGGGTGTGGGCTTTTGGAATGTGCATGTAAATTTCTATATTTTCACCCACCTCTTTATTATGCTTGGGAGAATGAAATTTTTTCTTTTGTGTTTAGTGTTGAGGATGTGTGATGTGGCATCCTACATAGATCAACATCATCCTCTTCTCTTCCCTCTTTTATAAAATTCAAACTCTTTTCTTGTTTTGGGTTGTTGAATCTTTGGCAAACTTCTTTGGGGCCACATTTTTATTATGTTTGGAGCTCTTGCTTTTAGAGGGAGTTTGTTGAAAATTTGCATGCTTGGAAATTTTTGTTTTAGGAATGTGTTTTTGGCATTCAAATCTTGTTGTTGGAAACAAAAGTTACCATGGAGAGATAGGAGTTTAATCCTTCTTTTATGATTTTATTTTCTTGTTGTGTTGTGTGAATGGTCCATGTTTTGATTTATTTGTTGACTGGTTGAGTAGACTACCATATGAAAGGTTTAGGAGAAGGCTATGGTGAATCCATGTGGGGGCCATAAGGGAATGCCATTGGCATCAGAATTTTGTTGAGGGAGTTTGGGTTTGGGATCCACCATGGAAAAGAAATAGCTTTTATTTCTTACTTTGTGGGGGCATAAGGAAATATTTGGGGGCCATAAGGAGGGATTGTGGGGGCATAAGGAAATATGTGGTGAATTTTATTGGTGGTTTGTAATAGGTGGATGCCCAATTCCCATTGGGAGGCATAAGTAGTTTTCCCCATAGTCCTTGCTCCTTTTGGCTTGCATGATCAAGCTTGAGTTTTATTTTGATTGTTTTCAAATGCAGTTATGAACTGTTGTTTTTGTGTGGACTATATTTTTTATTAAATTATGTATGTTTAAAGAATGTTGTGTGTTTGTGGAAGTCAGTTGCTGCCATGGGTTGAATCACATCTCTTATTATATTTTGGCTGGGGCTCGGGAGCTAATGATGATGGAAGGATTCTCCTTTCATTAGATGTCTTGGTTGGGTGGAGAGCGTTGTCTTTCCCCCACTTTTGTTGTGATCAAATTGGAATAAAAATTAAGCTTGCATGTTGTTATTCCGAGCAAAGGAAAATGTAGTTTTGATAGTCCCTTGTGAAATTTATTTCATTTTAACCTTTCCCACTATGATGTGGATGAAATTGTAATGTATATTTGTGAAGAAAAGATGTATGTAATTGATTATGAAAGTGGATATTTGAATTGTGAAAGACATTTAAATTATGTCCTATTTATTAGAAAGAAATAGAATTATGTTAATTACATTCAAGGAATGGAAGAATGTAAAGAAGTATCTCTTGTTAAAGTCAATAAAGGATTGCAAGATCTTCTCTCATTTGCATTGTTGTGATGAATTGGAATATCAAATTGTGATTGGAATCTCTATTTAGAAAAATGGAAAAAAGAAGAAATACATATGAAGGAATTATATTGCTTTGTTTTTTTGAAATATATTAAATTAGAAATCAGACTTTGCAATTTAGCTTTGAAATGGTTTGTTTATAAACAACTGAATGTATTGGATTAGTTTAGAAATGAAATGCCACACTTGAATGATAAAATTGATATATAGATTTAAAAGAAATAGATCTTTGTTGTAAATATAAAACTGGCAATAAAGTTAATCAAAATGTACAGTTTGGGCCTACACACAATAATCAACTTGGAAACATTAAAATTTGGCATGTTGTATTATCAATGAACTCAAATTGACAAAGAACACTTAAGAAAACAATTTAACCATTGCAAAATCGAACCCAATCCCTTTCACAACTGTTTTCTGTCAATTGTTGGACAAAATTCAAATTGGAATCAATTGAGAAAATTTACCTTCCTAAACCATTCTAAATCCTTCCTAGAATAATCCTCCATGTCTGTTTGGCATGTTGAGTGAAGAAGGAGATCAAATTGAACAAAAATTTATAAGTCAAAATTACCAGTTTGCTATTTAAAAGCCTGCAGATTATTTTCATAAAATTGACCCCTTAAAATTTATCAAAATGTAAAATTGATGATTCTTGTGCAAAGAGGGCATCGATAGCTTTCCAGAAAGTCCTTGTTTTCCCAAAACCAAGATTTCTAGCTAAATTTATGACCCTCTGAAGTTTTCCTACCTTGGCGGGAAAATTTGGGAAAATTTTCCCTAGCAGGCCCGTGGCCCGAAAATTTCTGTTGAATTATCCTTAGAATTTTTATTTTTTTAAATATTGGGAAAAAATTTGAACTTTTCTCCACCGACCCGTAGCCAATCAGAGGCTTCCATGTGTCATCATGGGGAAACAACGGAGGCACGGCTTCATTTTTTCCCTTGGGCCTTTTTAAGTTTTAAGAAAATTTTACCTTTTTCCTTGTTGGCCCACGGCCTATCATAGGCTACCACGTGGCAGCATGGTGTGTTAGCGGAGGGGGTCAGAACCCTCGTGACCTTTTTCCCTTGAAATTTTTGTTTGGGAAATTTTTTTGAAACCTCCACGGCCCACACTCCTACCCTTGCCTTGGTGTCATCTCCTCCATGGATGCGCAGACCCATGTGCACCTTTCATCCTTTTTCTCTCCCCTTGGGAAAATTTTCCACTCAAACCCCACTGCCCCACCCTTCCCTCACTTTCCCTACCGCCTAGCTAGCAAAGTGACACGTGTCCACCGGAGGACCCGCGGAGGTGCAGGAGATATTTTTACTATGCACCCATGTGGGAAAAATTACCAGCACCACCTCGCGACCTACCAACCCGGAAAATGGGCTTCCTTCTCCACTGGACACGTGTCCCCTTGGGGGAAAATTTGACCCCTAAAGTCCACCTATCCATATCTGGAGTTCTACAAAGAGTTAGGAGGACTTCTTTATATCATCAAAAAGGTGAGAAAATTTCCTATCCAATGGAAATGAGTTAGGGAAATTTTTAATGTGTTAAGTGTGAGAAAAAATAAATTGAAACTCTAATACATTAATTTTACCCCTAAAGCTAACTGAAACTTCTAACCCTAAAATTTGGACCATGTGTCCTCTAACAATTGTTAATAAATGAAAAGTAGTTCTTACAAGTTAGAATTGTTCCAGAACTTGTTAGTGACAACTGTTGCTTTTGCAGCCTAGTTGTAGACATTTCTTAAAAAAAATATTCCATAATTTTTCCTAACTAATCCTAGGTTGTTTCTTGGGTCTCAAGTGGGTTGTTTTAACGAGCATCATAGAATCACTCATATATCCTCTCAAATATCTTAAAAGCATACTTATAATAGGTGTGATATAAATATATATACATGGTGAGAAATTTTTCATCACCACCTACATACTTTAACTCTAATAATAGACTTCCTAAATTTAGACTACATGCCTTTTTAACTTTTACTTTATTCTCCATCTCTTCCCATAAATAGTTTGACCCTATCCATACCTATATCCTATAATTATGTGTTCATGATTTATCTAATTTTCATGTGTTTTATCCACATATATGTGCCTTATCCCATATGTTTCTATTTTTATACTTGAATAACATGCCAATTATGGTTTTCCTATTTTTAGCCTCTTTGAGAAATCCAGATAAATCTGAACATGTATTTGTGTGTGCATGCACCTTTACACATTGGTGTTGCTTCCCTGTACTTGCATGTACTTCCACACATTCCCTCTTCTCCTTTTGGTATCTTTTATGTAGATAAAATTACATTTCATCATGCATTCAATAAGTTAGGAGGAATCAAAACAACCTCTACCAAGCTCTACAACTGAGGATCTTCTCAAGTAGCCTAAAATGGCTAAATATTGAAATAATTGACCTTATCCACCTTTAATTGATTATTTAAGCACCTTACCATATTTATACCACTCATACAATGTCATTTCAACTAACAAAATGATCAATTTTTATACAAGTCCTTTAACCCTTCACCTTTCTTAACTAGCTCTCTTGATTTCCTTTCTCAAACAAGTAGCTTTTTTATCCTTTTATAATTAAATGAACTATCTTAATTCTTATAAGATATTATAAACTTTAATCCAATTTTAATTCAATCATCAACTTGACTTAAAAATAATTAAACCATCAAACTTCACGTATTTTGCCAAAACTACCATTCTTGTGCTCTCAAGAACAAATCTTCCACAAATTTTTGTCATGAATATACTTTTCTGAACAAGGCCAATTTCTCTATAAATTTGATATATTTTAGGATTCTATAAAAATAAAATATCTTCCAAATTCAATCCATTTTCATAAATTAATTTAAAATTTATGATTATTTTCCCAGGCAGACATTACGTCAAACAGTTTGCATGCATTCTCAAGTCCAGATAGAAAATACTTCACAACTCCAAAAATAATCATAATTAATTTAATATATTTAAAATCCATTTTGATAATGAAAAAATCCATCTACAAACCAATTTTGAGTCATTTATAAATTATGTACAAAATTTATCTTTGTTATTCCAAAAAGATCATTAAAACTTGCATACACAGTCATTGTATCAGTTTTCAAGCCAAGAAACAAGTAGTTCAACTCATCCTTTCACCAATCCTCCTACAAGGATTCAAAAATGACTCTCAAAATTCAAATAAGGAAATCATATAAGCTCTTGAATCACATAATTTAGAGACATTCATGACAAGGTAAGATATCAAACAAAAATAGAGTTTATTATGTATATACTGTAACTTTCTTACAAAATTGTGTTTTTCTCTTCCATTTCTCCTTCCTCTGATCTCCTTCTTCCTTGAGGAATGTATTTTTACACCTCCTCTTTCCTTCCATATAATTACTTCATCCTCCATTCTCTTAACTTCCATCATTTGAATTTTGTTCTCTTTATCTCATCTTTTCATCCATTTCAACCCTAACTAACCTTTCTTACATGACTCTTCATATGCCTTATCAACTCAAGAGGCATTTTTACATATTTCTAAATATTTCATAATCTATAATTCACTCCTAGGACTCTTGTAACATTCCTAGACTCCTATTACCCTCCTTTACATTCATTACAAGCCATTATTTCCCTTTTTACATGCTTTATAATTTGAATTACATTTAGGAGGGAAAATAAGAATTTGAATTTTCAAACAACTTAGCCACCTATACCTCTCTTTCATTCCTTCAACATCCTCCAATACACTTGTCTTTTAGAACTTTTAAATTTTGATGTTCTTTTAAGATTCCCCTGCATCATACTCCCAAGATGGAGAATAAGTCTTCATATACTTTGTTTTTAATAATCATGTCTTCACTTATTATTAATCTTCTTTTCATGACCTTGGTCTTCTTGCTACATTCCCTCTATCATTTTTTTCTTCACAACCACATAGGTCCCATATAGTAGTATTTTCCCTTGCATTTTCCTTTACCTTGCTTCCTTGCTTCATGATCTCCATCTTTAGCTTTATCATCTTCATTCTTCCATCCTTTATAAATTCATACACAAATAATATAATAGAAATTATATACTCTTCTTCATCTTCTATGTTTCTCTTCATCTCATATGTAATTTTCCATCATCATGTTCTCATTGACTTATTTTCCCTAATAGACTAAAAATTGTCCATGTGCTTCATTTTCTTGTCTAATTTCTTGTGCTCCTTTGTTCACCATCACACCAAGCTACTTTATACCTATATATAAATCGTCATTTCCTTCATTTATATAATCGTGTGCCCTAGAAACCATAAATTATTTTGTTGTAACCACACTTTTCTCTTTTCCATCCACCACATCAAACAAGCTTTGTAAAAGATCATCTACCTCATCCATACAAACCTCATCACATTCTTGTTTTTCATCTTGCTCAACATTCTCAAATGCACAAATGGATTCATCTTGTACAATTTCAAGGAATTCACTCACACAATCATCAATATCAATCATCAAATGATAAAATTTCCTTACCTTGATTTCATAATTTACTTGAATCTCTTCTTCAATATTTGAAATAATCTTTACTTCTATGATTTCATCCTCTTTGTTATTCATTTCACTATCTCTTATTTGTACTCAACTTGTTTCCTTCCTTTTCTAAATAATATTTAGTCCATTTTGCATTGTTTATGTCCTCAATAAAGTTGAATTCTCTCTCTTGCATTTTCTTTTTCACTTGTATTTTAATTTGTTTTCTTGGGCTTGTTATCTTCACGCTTTGCTATTGGTTTCTTCATCTAGTTAGGCACTATGTATCCATGCCCTTCAACTGGTTTTGAAATATCTTCATGGATATTTTATTCATTCTTCTTATTTTTAACCTATTTCTCTTTATCTTCCTCTTACTTCATCCTCTTTTATTTTTTTCTTGATCATCTCTTTCAGTTGTAATCTCTAATTCCTTTTCACAATCAGATTTATAGGCCATTTTACCTTCTTTCTCATCACAAATTCAATCCCATATCTTGGTTTTTAATCAAATATATTAGCTTCTCTAAATCTTATCTCAACTTTTTTAAAAATTTTTCCATTCTCTCTTATTTCTTTCTTATTGTTTCTCTCTTCTTGGCTTCATCTTTTTCTTTCTCTCTATATCATCTTGTCTTTTCCTGTGGTTAAATAACTTCATCATCTATCTCACTATCTCTTCTTTGTCCATATGCTCTCTCTTCCCAATAAATTTGTTCTACCTTTATTCTTTGACACCTCACGTAGGATTTCTAACCTAGTATTTTTGTGTCTTCACTCTCTTATTTTCACTCTCACACTTCACTTATTCTCATTCACTTCTCTTTCACATATCACTTTTCACTTCACACACTCACATAATGCAATATTAGCCAAAATAACATCATTAAAATATCATCAACAAGAATCCTATGTTCTTATACCAAATGATGTAAATAATATTAAAATTCATCATGCATTAAACTATGTTAGGAAGAATCAAAACAAAAACCTCTACCAAGCCTACAATGAGGATCTTCTTAAGTAGCCTAAAATGGCTAAATCTTGTAATAATTGACTTATCCACCTTAAATGGATTATTTAAGCACCTTACCATATTTATACCACTCATAAAATTTTATTTCAACTAAAATAATGATAAATTTTCATACAAATCCATTAACACTTACCTTTTATCAAATTTTCCTTCACCATTCTTAATTATCGCTCTTGATTTCCTTGCTCAAATAAGTAGCATTTTGGTATTTTTAGCATTAAATTACATCCCTTAATGCTTTTACCATGTTCAAAACTTCATTCCAATGTAAATTAAATCATAAACTTGACTTGAAAAGAATCAAACCATCAAACTTCACCTATTTTACCAAAATTTCCATTCTTGTGCTCTCAAGAACAAATAATCTATAAAAAAAGTTATGTCATGAATATCTTTTTTTGCACAAGGAAAAATTCTATAAAAATTTGATAGAGTGTATAATTATCTAAAATTGAAATATGTTACAAACTTAATTAATTTTAATTAATCAATTTAAAATTTATGACTATTTTCCCAATGAGACACTACATCAAATAGTTTGTATGCATTCTCAAGTGTAAATCAAAATACTTCACAAATCCAAAAATTATAATAAGTAATTTAAGATATTAAAAACCCATCTATAAAATTACATGTTACACCTAAAATATAAATTTTGAGTCATTTTGAAATTATATGCAAAATATATCTTTGTTGTCCCAAAACAGATCATTAAAATTTGCATGCACAGTCACTGTATCAGTTTTCAAGCCAAGAAACAAGTAGTTCAAATAATAATTTAACCAATCCTCTTAAAAGGATTCAAAATAACTCTCCAAATGAAAATAAGGAAATAATATAAGCTATTGAATCACAAAATTTAGATACATTCATGACAAGGTAAGATATCAAACAAAAAATAGAGTTTATTATGCATATATTGTAACTTTCTTACAAAATTATGTTTTTCTCTTCCATTTCTCCTTCCTATGATCTCCTTCTTCCTTGAGGAATGTATTTTTCCATCTCCTCTTTCCTTCCTCAAAAGGTATCCATCCTCCCTTCTCTTAACTAACTTCCATCATTCAATTATTTTCTCTTTATCTCATATTTTCATCCATTTCAACCCTAACCAACCTTTATTACATGACTCTTTATATTCCTTATCAACTCAAAAGGAATTTTTACATATTTCTAAAGATTTCATGAGCTCTAATTCACTCATATGACTCTTGTAACATGACTAGACTCCTATTACCCCCTTTACATTCATTCTGATACATTATTTCCCTTTTTACATGCTTTATAATTTAAATTACATTTAGGCGGGAAAATAAGAATTTGAATTTTATAAAAAACTTAGCCACCTAGACCTATCTCTCCTACCTTGAACATCCTCCAATACACATTTCTTTAAGAATTTTACAATTTCTATGTTCTTTTTATATTCCCATGAATCAATCTTCCTAAGGTTTATGTGTTCTCTTACATGTGTGTGATCTATAGTCTTCATGTATAGCTTGCACTTAGTCACTTTATCATCCCAAAATTATCCCACACTAAGTGTATCATCCATCCTTAGTAATATAAAGAATACAAGAATAACATTGAATAATATACAAATAATTAAATAATAAATAATAACTCCTATGCACGCATATAAGGTTTGGCGTATGGTGATGGAAAGAGCTTTGGAAAATCTAGGCTCCATGTTCCAACTTTGCTTCTATTCCTTTAACTCACTAGATACATTACAGGGGTCACTTCAAAATGTCTATAATATTTTATAATTTCATACCATCAACCTTTTCCTACAACTCCTTTAATATGACATCCCACTTTATGTGGCGATACCCTCCAGTTCATCCACCTTGCACATCACCATCATCTGGACCTCACCAAGCATTTTCTCAATCTGGTCATACTTCACCTTTGTCACATTATTTTTCTCACTAAGTTATTTTAAAATAATCTTGTGCTCATCTTTGTTAGTCAACAATGAAGCCTAAATTTTATTTACTTTTTCCTTATCCTCTCGAAGTATGTGTGTTCGGGATTATTGATATCACCTATAACCTACCAAATATCTTTTTCCACCTAGGAGGTTCCTTCAACTCTAGACCAAGTTTTTATATTCATCCAATTTCTAATCTTCCTTGGCATTATTCATAATAACCCTTTCTTCTACTATAGGCACTATCCCACTTTTCACCTTGATCAACAAAAAATGTTCTAGTTCTTCTAAATACTACATCCCTACATTCAAATCAAGTTTTTCTTGCATCATAACATTTGGACATGTCCATATGATGTTGTTATGTTTTTGAGCCTATTTTCATGTTATAGTTTGTTACACCTTCCATGTGTTACACTCGGATATTTTTACAACGGTCTCGCTCGCGGTGAGCGAGTCAAGGGGGTTCGGGGTGAAGCCCTCGAAGCAAATTTTCATGGGTGGTTTATTTACCCATGGGTAATGGGAAACCGTTATGGGCTATTTTTGGGCCCATGGGTTTTCTGTACCCATTGTTTCGCAAAACCACCTCTTCGGCTGCCTATTGATGTAATTATAAATAGATGGACATACAATAGGATTTATATGAGTGTTTTTGTGAAGGTGAATAGTGTGTGTGAATTCAAGTGTGAATTCGAGAGGGTTTGTTGAGCGCAGCTCCAAACAAGATTTGGTTATTGTAATTGTGAAGACTGTTGGCTTGTAATAAAATCTGAGCAAGTGTTCTTGGTGGATGTAGCCCACATTGGGTGAACCACGTTAAATATTGTCTTCGTGTTTTGCATATTTCATTTATGTAATTTCTATTCATACTTCTTATTATTACAATTCTGATGAATTATTCCACATTAGATTCTATTAATTCTTAACAATTGGTATCAAAGCTTGGGTTTGGTTCACTGAAGTGTTGAATCACAGGGAAAGTTTTTAGCTTGAGTGGGAGCTATGGTAGATGATGGAAGATCTAGGGTTGATAAATTCAATGGGCGAGTTTCGAGTCTTTGGAATATATAGATGGAAGATTACCTTTATCGGAAGGATCTTTAGACTCAGTTGTCTCGAGAAGGTGAAAAAACCCTTGAGCATGACAGGATGCGGAATGGGATTTGATGGATAGGAAGGCACTTGGGAAAATCTGGCTATGTCTTGCATCTTCGATATTATTTAATGTTTCAAAGGAAAAGACTACAAAAGATCTAATGGATGCATTAGGGAAGTTGTATGAAAAACCCTTTGCCTCTAACAAGATATTTTTAATGAAAAAGTTGTTTAATATGAAGATGTCGAGAATAGTTCGGTAGAGTAACAGAGATCATTTAAATGATTTCAATATGGTTGTGAATATGATAGCTTTAATTACAATAGAATTTGATGAAGAAGTTAGGGATTTATTAATTTTGTGCTCTTTACCTAAAAGTTGGAATAGCCTGGTAATGGCGGTAAGCAACTTGGTTCCAGCTAACTCGAAGTTGAAATTTGAGGATGTTGTAGGGGTGATTCTAAGTGAGGAAATGTGAAGAAAAATATCTAGGGAATCTTCTACTTTAGGGAATGCTTTGACAGTGGAAACTAGAGGGAGATAGAAGAATAGAGGAAACCATGGAAAATTGAAAGATCGAGCAAGGTCAAAATCCAAGAGCAAGATTGTATGTTGGAACTGTGGAAAGTCTGGGCATGCAAAGAAGGACTATTAGGAGCTTTGGGATAAAAAGAAACAACAGGAAGAAAACAAGGAGGAAAATGTGGCATCGGGTAATGTATGCCAGGATGATTTGATTCTTTCTTTGCATAATATTATTGAATCTTGGGTTTTAGATTCAGGGGCTTCTTTTCATGCTACTCCACATAGGCATTATTTTGTTGATTATGTTCAAGGGGATTTTTGGCATGTTTTTCTTGTGATGATGAGCCTTGCGGTATAGCTGGAAAAATTTCTATTCAGGTTAAGATGCGGAATGGGAATACATGGCTATTAAAGGATGTCAGACATGTGCCTACATTAAGGATAAATTTGATATCAATGGGGCAATTAGGAAGTGATGGTTGTACTGTGATATTTACAGCTGACTCTTGGAAGGTTACCAAGGGTGCTCTTGTGGTGGAAGAGGTAAGAAGATTGGAACCTTGTATTTAACCACTGATAGTACTAATGATTGTAATCTTGTGGCTTTAGATGTAGATATAACATTATGGCACTATAGGCTCGGTCATATGAGCCATAAGGGCATGGACATCATAAAGAAGAATTTTCCTGGATATACAAAAATAGGTTTGGATTTTTGTGAGAACTGCATATATGGGAAATAGAAGCGAGTAAGGTTTCTCAAGGTTGGACTTATGAAGAAAGAGAAAAATTAGAGCCGGTACATTACGAAATGTGGGGGTTTGTCTCGTATCATCTCTTGGGGTTCAAGTTATTATGTTACTTTTATTAATGATGTAACAAGGAAATTTTGGGTTTGTTGTATTAGAAACAAATCTGATGTATTTGATAATTTTGTTAAATGGAAAGCCTTGGTAGAAAATGAAAAAGGACTTAAGTTAAAATGTCTCGGTCGGATAATGGAGGGGAGTATTACGGTAATGAATTTGATGATTATTGTTCTAAGAATGGCATCCACGGGAAAAGATGGTTCCAGGAACCCCGTAGCAGAATGGGGTGTTAGAAAGGATGAACAGAACAATAATGGAACATGCTAGGAGCATAAGGATACATGTAGAAATGCCTCTTTATTTTTGGGTAGAAGCGGTGAGCACAATCGTTGTGTACTTGATAAACAGAGGACCTCAAGTGCCTTGGATGGAGGCATACACGAGGAGGCTTGTACGGTAAGAAAGTCGATTACTCATTTCTTAGAGTCTTTGGATGTGAGGTGTTTGTTCATATTGACAAGGATGATAGGACCAAGCTAGAGGCTAAATCAGAAAAATGCACTTTTATTGGTTATGGTGGTGATGACTTTGGATTTAAATGTTGGAGTATTAAGGACAAGAAAATAATTCAATCTAGGGATGTGGTCTTTAATGATAAAGTCATGTATAAGCAACAGTTGCAAGAAAACAGGGAAGAATCCAAGAAAGAATATGCAATGGTGGAGGATCTTTTAGATGGGAAAGTGACCCATGAATTAATTTAGGAACCTACTCAACAGGAACCCCAAACTCCTACGGTGAGGAGGTCTTCTAGGGTAACAAAAGAACCTGAACATTTTTCTCCTTCTCTTTATTATTTATTACTCACTTGATAGTGGAGATACGAGAGAGCTTTGATGAGGCAATGTAGGTAGATGCTAGTAAGAAGTGGGAGCAAGCCATGGATGAGGAGCATAAGTCTCTCATGAAGAACCCAGGACTTGGGATTATGGTGAAGCTACTAGAAGGAAAAAGAGCATTGTAGAACAAGTGGGTGTACGAGTTAAAGATGAAGAAGAAGGAAACAAAATATATAAGGCTCGGTTGGTGGTCAAGGGGTTTGCACGAGAATAAGGTATAGATTTTGATGATATTTTTTCTTCGTAATAAAAATGACTTCTATTAGAACTGTTCTTGGAATAGTGGCAATAGAAGACTTGCACTTAGAACAGATTAGATGTAAAGACTGCATTTCTCCATGGTGATTTGGAGGAGGAGCTATATATGCAGCAGCCAGAAGGATATGAAGTCAAAGGTAAAGAGGAGATGGTGTGCAAACTGAAGAAGAGCTTGTATGGCCTAAAACAAGCTCCATGTCAATGGTATAATAAGTTTGATAGCTTCATGATGGAGTAAGGTTATATTAGATGTCATTCTGACCATTGCATGTATACAAAGAAATTTGAGGATGGAAGTTATATTATCCTGTGTTTGTATGTTGATGACATGTTGGTTATAAGTAAAAACATGCAGGAAATAAAAGTACTCAAGAAATAGCTAAGTGAATCTTTTTATGAAGGATTTGGGGGCAGCCAGACAAATCCTTGGTATGAGGATAACTCGGGATAAGAAGGAATAGAAGCTGTCTTTATCTTTGGAAGAGTACATTAAGAAGGTATTGGATAGGTTTAACATGCAGGATGTTAAACCGGTTGGGACTCCTTTGGCAAGCCATTTCAAATTATCAAAGGAGCAGTGTCCCAAGATAGAGCGGAAAGAAACTAGATGTCCAGGTACCTTACTCATCAGCGGTTGGAATTTTGATGTATATTATGGTGTGCACTAGGCCTAATATTTCCCATGCGGTGGGAACTATGAGTATATTTATGAGTGATCTAGGTAAAGAGCATTGGCAAGCATAAAGTGGATCCTTCGATGTTTTGAGAGGGACCATGGGGATAGTTTTGTGCTACAAGGTGGATTAGACACCACTTTATGTGGTTATCTAGATCGAAATTGTTGGAGATGTAGACAGCGGGAGGAGCATGACAGGTTATATTTACACCGTAGGTGGGACAACGGTGAGATAGATTTCACGACTACGAAGTTGGTGGCTTTGTCAATCCATGACGGAGGTTGAGTATGTTGCTGCCACGAGAGGCAAACAAAGAGATGATTTGGTTACAACAATTTCTTGAGGAGTTGGGGCATAAGCAGGAGGAATGTAAGTTTCATAGTGATAGTCAGAGTGTTATACACCTAGCTAAGAACTGTGCTTTCCACTCTAGGATGAAGCATATATAGTTTAGATATCACTTCATCAAGACAGCTTTGGAGGAAGATAAGTTGAAGTTGGAGAAGATTCATACCAGTCAGAATCGTGCAGACATGATGACCAAGGTGGTCACAAGGGATAAAATAAATCTATGTTCAGCTTTGGTTGGCCTTCATGGATGATAGTGAAGGGTTGAGAAGCTTTCTAAGTGGAAATCAGTCTCCAAGTGGGAGATTGTTATGTTTGTGGAGCTTGTTTTCATGTTAGAGTTTGGTACACCTTCCATGTGTTACACTCGGATATTTTTACGGTGGTATTGCTCGCCGGTGAGTGGGTCAAGGGGGTTCGGGGTGAATCCCCGAAGCAAATTTTCATGGGTGGTTTATTAACCCATGGGTAATGGGAAAGCTGTTATGGGTTGTTTTTGGGCCCATGGCTTTTTGGAACCCATTGTTTTGTAAAGCTACCTCTTCGGTTACCTATTGATGTACTTATAAATAGATGGACATACAGTAGGATTTATATGAGTGTTTTTGTGAAGGTGAATAGTGTGTGTGAATTCAAGTGTGAATTAAGGAGGGTTTGTTGAGTGTAGCTCCAAACAAGATCTGGTTATTGTAATTGTGAAGATTGTTGGCTTGCAATAAAATCTAAGCAAGTGTTCTTGGTGGATGTAGCCCACATTGGGTGAACCACATTAAATATTGTCTTCATGTTTTTCATATTTCATTTCTGTAATTTCTATTCATACTTCTTATTATTGCAATTCTGAGGAATTATTCCGCATTAGATTCATTAATTCCTAACAGATGTTATTGCTAATTTCAGTTTCCTTATTATATGCATCTCCGGTTCTTTTCTTCTCATCATCCAACTCCTCACAAGATTCTAATTTCTTATACCATTGTGCTCTATATACCTTTGAATTATTTTTATTTCGGCCCCTTTATCTATATTGTGATTTCTGTAGTGGCGGCCACTTATTTAGAGAATTTTGTGTTTTATCATCCAAGAGTTTGTTAGAGTCAATTGTTGGTACAAATCTTGGTTCTCTCTTCGATTTCAGCTCAAAAATTTATTCGTTATTAACCTCAAAATATAGATCCTCGATATGAGTATGTAGACTCTAAGATGGTATCTTCCTTATGCATGGATAAGATTCAGCCTTATGAAACAATTTTGAACAAAATAGATCTTTGGTGGGTACCAAAATCTGAAACCCTTCTCTTAATATATTTTAAGGATCATCTATACATGAAATTTTTGTGTCTATAGGGAGCACGTCAAACTCCTTCCTCCTAGGTCTTTCCCTCATAGTATTTCTTGTACACATTGTATTATACATGGCATGTTCCTTCACCATCACCTTGGCCCTCTCCAATTCCTTGTTCTTGAGTTTCTTCCTCATCATGCATGTTCTCATGTTCTTCATTATTATTATCTTCATCATGTTCCTTCTCTAATTATTCTCTGTGTTCCTCTTCATGGACAAGATGCTTCAAATCCTCCTCATCAATATTATGAACTACATGAGACTCTTCCTCTATTTCATTGGTCCTTCGTGATTCTACCATTGAGGATTTTTCAAGTGCATGTAAGGTTCCCTCTTCTTGGAACACTATTTTCATCTCCTTTTTATGCTTCGATCGAGCAAAGTTTCCTCCTCCTCCTCTTATTCTTCCTCTTATGGAGGATTTTCCTCATTCCTACACTTAGGTATTTTCACCGTATACTTCTTTGGTGGCTATGAAATTTTAGTGACATGCACATTAACTTCTTTGCCATATTTAATATTTGGCCGAGGTAGATATAAAATATGTAAGCCTCTTTTCCAACTACTAAAGTTATGAATGGGTTCGAGATCCATGCTATTTGTGTCCATTATCTCTACATATCCTAGCTTTGACACACCCATATATTTTATGCGGTGGATGGAAGTCGGGATCTAACCTCTATATATTAAAGTTTAAGTTTTGTGAATCCTTCGTCATGTTCACCACACACTTAAAATTATTAGTTGTGAATGCAAATGACAATTTGCACCACTACCCTATCTCCACATTTCTTATCAAAAATATTCCATGGTTGAAATGTTGCATTACTACAAACTCCTCATATCTATTCAAACAGTGCCAACAATTCCACAGGTACACACCATTCATTTTTAAATGTTTCATGCATTCTCTTTTACCATTTCCTAAAGTGTTTTATAAGGGTTTGAAATTGCGCCATTACTTGCAAGTATACTAGGTGAAACTTTGTAATGGTGACTTTTTCTTAATAGGGCATTCTCAATTATTGTCCTCTAGGCCATCTGAAACTCCTATCTCCCAAAATATAATTAAAAAAGGATGAAACCCCAAGTAATCTTATCTCCCCTCTCTTTCTATGCCCTTGTTTCTTTTATGATTTTATTAGCTATATACGGGGTAATGCTATACTTGGTTTTGTGTGCCATCTTATAAAAAATATGAAGGAAAATATTATTTACCTCTATTCACTTCTCGAGAGGAACCCAACTTACAATGATCCAAGAACATAACTACTCTTGTTTTGGGGTCACCAATCTTATCAATATTGAATGTTTGGCTTCCCCTATGATATTGTAACTTTGTAGTTTTTTCCTCTGTGGTCACCTCATTGTGCAGGTCAAGTTTTATCTCTTCTCCGTGGTTACACAACCTAGTAACTCTTCCAATAAACTTGGTAGTTAATCAAATCCTCCTAACTTTGAAGTATAAGTAATATTCATGCATGCATGACATTAGCCATTAATACATGCATGTAGGCCTACTTAAAAAGGTAATTAATACAATTACATAACTCCAACTCCTTCCAAAGTCTTGAGCACCTTTGTGTTATCAGGACTATTTTACCTTCCATAGTCCTATGAATAATATCTCGGTAAGACACCTTTTTTAATGTCCACTTCATGTCCTTGTTCTGGCAATAGCATTCAATGATCTTTCACTTCAAAAGTTGTAACACACATGGTGTCCTTAAAATTACCTTTTTTGGGTACTGCATTTTGAGGAACCATTCATCAGAAAATTCCTCTCCATTCCTCTTGATCATTGGGACTATCTTTGGTGCCATATTTCCCTTATGATGTTTGGATGAAAAAAACTAATTTTTCTTTTCTCAAATCATTCTCACCTTGATATTTCAACATTGTTCCTAGCTCACTCTACAAATCCCTTTTTTTGCTAAACCTTGTTATATTTATTTATAGCCCTAATTCTTTTGTTTTATCCCCAATAACTCTTTCTTCAAACCCTTCCAATTCATAGCTCTGCTACTCATAAGGAGCTCTCTCTGGTTTCAAATATTCTATGCTCAATCTCTCACATTTCCTTTTATCACACTCTATTTACACTCATTCATTGGTTCTTAAGAGCTCTTTTTGGACTAGTTCTCAAATAATAAGGTAAGAATGCCTTTTCTACCCCCTTTTATAGGTTTTAAATTTCTAACCATATTAATTTTAATTCACCTACAAGCATTTTTTGGATTTAAACCATATTTTTTACTTTATTGATTTTTCTCATGTTTCCCACATTTTGGTTTTATTTTCCATAAGCTTCTTCCATCTTAGGCATTGCGATAACCTTTAGGCGCACTACTTTACTTCCTAGGATGTAGACTCACTTGTGCGCATCCTCTGCGATGCATACATTATTCCTCTACCCCATATGCCAAGTAGGTTCCATCCATATTTCCTCCCTTATGTTACATTTTGTATTGTTTCTTCCATCATGGTTGTATTTGAGCAATATCACCAATTCAATTATATCTAAGAAAATCCATCAATCAACAAACTTGCACATTATCAACTTAATCAAAAGTATAATTTCCCAAATGCTTTTGTATTTCTCACAAGTGTTCTCCTTTCACTTTTTTTCCATTGTGGAACTTACCTAAATACCCCAAAATAAAAGCATTTGTGGTCCTATGTGCATCTTTATAAAACATCCACTCTTGTGCATTGAACGCATTTATTACAAAAAAATAAAAGCAAAATTTTTTTGTAAAGAAACATATTCTAACTAGCAATATTGCCTTATTACAAACATAAAGAAAGAATATTATTTATAGTATGGATTCATCCTACTCCCATTAAAATAATTGGGAAACATGGTACCATCCAGCGCTTGTAACTAACATGGGCATAATTCTAATATCTTGGTTACTTTAAATGGTCCCAACCAATGAACTTTGAGCTTCCCAAGGTGGCATACAAACTTAGAATCATATAATAGCACCATACCTATAACTATAAAATATTTTTTCTAATATTTCTATGATTTTAGGTATTATGTCTTACTTTTTCATATTTCCAACTTCACACACAATTTTGCATCGTTCATTTAATTACATGGGGTTATCAATGTGCTCCTTTATTGCTTTATCATCAGCAAGTCCTCTTATGTGTATAATACATAGGGAGGGTAACATGAATTCTACAAGTAAAATTACCTCCATACTAACCACAAATTAAAATGGAGTGGTCTTATTTAGCTTCTTATATGTAGTCCCTACCCATAAGACACTTGATACTTTATCATCCCAATCCTTTCTGCCTACATCATAATTTTTTGTCAATGTTTTCCCCAAAATTTATTATAAGCCTCTAAAATACCATTGGATTTTGGGTGATAAGGGGAATTCATATGATAGGATACCATAAACTATGCTTCTAATATCCTAATTGTCTCATTCAGAAAATGAGTTCCCCTATCACTTTGTAAATCTCAATGGGAAACTATACGTACCTAAAATTATAGGGTACTACACCGCTGGAACAACATAACACGTGCCCCAATGATGATACGAGTCTCCTCGCAAGGTGTTTTGGATCCAAAAATCTCTCCAAGTATGCGTTAGCATCCCACATGTCCCGCTTATCCCTCTGCGTGCCTTTTGGTTCTCTTTTCCCCTCTTTTCCTTTACATTTTGTTTTTAAGTTATGAAACTACCACCACCTGCTGGCGGTGGTCTCGTGACTCTCGCCCGGGAAGGCGCAAAGAAATCCTGCTTCGCCACCCTACTCAAGGAGGGAGGTCCTTCACACGTTTTCTAGAATGTTCCTTTTAACGCAACTCATGTAAATTTAAACATTTACCAACTTCTTTTCACTACCTTTGGCTTACATTAATGATTACGGTTCCCTGGAATAATGTTTTGGCATTATTTATGGTTTAAGAGATCAATTTGGTTTTTACCTTTAGGTAAATGGAAATGTTATAAATAGATAGCTTGTGCTAAAGCAAATGGCCCCTCAAATTTGCCTTTGAATTTATCATTTCAATAGTTTAGCCTTTCAATTTTGCTTAGGATTCATAGTTTCATTTTTGTATGCATGGTTAGTATTGTTTAGCTATCGAAAGCCACATACCCTCCTTGTGCAAGTGTTGTTATTATTTCATCCAATCAATTGGATTAGGATAGTTTGCTTTTCAAAAGGAAGCCATTAAAGTTACAGGTTTTGTGCATCAAACAATATAGTTTCAGGTTCTGGACGTTTTATGTTACATGACTCGTAATAAATCCCACTAGGAATTGCATAAGACAAGCCCTATACTCTTGTGCTATCCCTCTCCTACTCGCATTGCATTCAGTCTATATCCTAAGCTTCCATTGTTCCAATATCTACTTCTGTTGATGCTAGCATTACAGACTTTTCTGGGTCCACGTGAACACAAAGGAATGAGGAGATCACACTGAGGGGACAAAGTCACACACCATCGATTCACCACTATTCTATAAATCTAGGTTCAAGCTTTCAAATTTCTAGTTAAATCATATCAAATAAAGTAGTCAATCATTTTATTTCGGTTAATTTCACTTTCGATATTGCCAAGGAATTTGTGGGGATTGATAGTTTTTTAGAAGCTATGATTCACTCCTCACTTCTAAAGTAGGATCGAAAGTCTTTCAAATAGAGTAGATCATTTATCGGGTTATTTAGAATAAATCTACAAACTTCACGAGACAAGTAGCTATACTCAAATTGCTTTATTTGTTTTAATTGCATTATTAGTTTAGTTTTAAATTTTAGATATATTAGATAATTTCTCTTTAAAATCTATTTAGTAGTTTATCGATAAATATCAAATTTAGGAATATACGTAGACATATCTTGCATAGTTAATTTAATCTATCATTGGTTAGCTTTATATCATTTTCTTTTGCATGACAATCATGGGACCTAGATATCCCACAGAATACATATTCAAGCCAATCATCCCTCAACCCAATCTTATTACGGTAATAATTGATATAGATCAGAACCTTAGAATCCAAGTCTTTTGAACAATAGCAGACTTATAATAGATCATCTCATAGTTAAGCGGGTTAAACATAGAAGACAACCAAGAGCACACATTTTGGTCAAATCAGCCAAACTACATACTACCCTAGATAAATATCCACATGACTGTAGAAGGGCTCGAAAGAGAGAAAATGTTTAGTTGTGATCCTTTGGTCCCACAACTAGATGTAGGAGACACTCTCATAGACATAAATACTAGCTTAAGAATTCGGGTAGCAGAGAACGCCTTTGAGATATTTTGAGAAGATTACACAACTTGTAGTTCTAAATATAGAGGCCGAAAAGGCATACGAATATTGGAAACTAGGGATTAGGGACTGATTCCAAACATAAAAAGACCATAGTAGGTTCATAAAAACCACAAATCTATGGTTGTGACCCACAAATCCCACAACCCAACGAGCCTACAAGTAAATCAGACATAGATGCTGGCTTACACACATTAGTATTCAGATATACTCCACTTCCACCTATCATCATCACACAATTATCCTTGTTAGACATAGTGGCTAATGAAGCTAAGGATTTTTGGACTAGACTAGAGAATCACCCATAGAGTCAACCATATCCATCATCCACCCTATGACCCTGTCTGGAGACATACACGAAACTATCCTAGATCATTTTCCATGTATCCCATAACCCATAGATCGAATCATGCCAGAGCTCGATATTGATTGGAGCCTTTGAGTAGTCATCCTCACCGATTGATCTATCACACCAATTCAGGTTAGGAGGGCCTTCTTTGCCTTAGATTCACAGATTCCACTAGTGCGCGTCGAAGACATAAGATTTCCTGACTAGTTTGTCTATACCCTGTATATATTCCATCCCCACCAGTTGTCTTGGCACGACCTCAAGAGGTTGGGTACGAGGAAGAGTTACTTGTAGATTCCCATGCTCGCTTGTCACTTTTCCATCGTATAAAATTGGTGAACCCAATGTGAACAACATAGTGCTTTCTTATCTTTATTACCTCTTTCTTCCACCTTCGCTCTTTCCCATTATTTTGCGGGTATTCATATAATCCCCGAATATGTCGGGATTCGATGCACATGGTAGACCTCTCCTAGGTCTTGAGGCATACTACGCTCAACTGAATAGAAAGTCATCACCCTCACTCTCAGTATGGGGTGACAACTATTCAACTAACCAATTATCAACATAAACTCCACCTCCAAGGACTAGATATAGCTCATCTTTCCAAATAGAGGAGTTGGATTAGCTCGCTCAAACATAACAAATAGAGCCTTCAGGCTCAAACAATATGACATTCATAGGAGAATCTGGTTCATCTCCTCAGGTGTTTCTTAGACCACAAATTAGTAGACAATCAGAACCATACTAGTTTTAGATGATGAAAATTCAGTGCATTATGCCAGGAATGAACAACACTCTCGAAGTATGTACCCACCCATAGGAAGTTTACAAACACAACCTGAGGTCTCTTTTCAAGAAAATACCTCCATGCCACTACATATAGGAAATGCCCTCGGGAAACTTGGCAGGGCAATGATCAGTTCATAGCGGGATATCACATGCCTATACAACATCAGGATATACAACAAATGCCACTAAGGAAAAATACCATGAATTCACCGAATGAAGTCATTTCCATAGTAGAAAAAGTTAGGGGGTTAGAACTTGCTCAGGGTAAATCACAATTCTCAATACATACAGGAAGGAAATTCCAATCCTCCACACCATCTTAGCCAAGTATACCTCCTCATAGGAATAGGAACGTTGGGCATGCCTCCTCAATATTCACAACAAACACCAACTAGAACCGCCATTTCTAACACCGTTCTAGTACCTCCCGGTCTAGTACAAAATAATTCATTCCTAGACAATACCCCTTCATACTTAAACATGTACTCCAAATCACCACAGGGAGATATGTTCTCCTCTCCTGGCATGTTTTCTCAACCATAGGGGTTTCCTTATGCCCCTACCAATGCATACACTATGCCATATCAACAACCCATTCCACCCCGCCCCCTCAGCAGGCACCATCAATGGTCGAAACCTACGCGATAGGGAATTATTCGAGTATTATAAAGAGACCTTAGAATTCACCATAGGAAGCATCACACTTCCAAGACCTCTTCCCGATTTTCCCAAATACAAAGGTGAGAGAGATCTGAATGCACATATCAAGGCCTACGCCACAATAATTCGAGAACTACTCCCTTGGGATGGGGTTGATGCTAAAATATTCTCCAAAACCTTGGAGGGCATTTCCCTCGATTGGTATTATAGAATACCTGAGGCTTCCATCCATTCATTTAAACAACTCATTTTAGAGTTCATTAAGGCATTTGACATGAACAAACTATTGAGAACAGGAATCAGGGAATTCTTGCACATTAAGCAAGAACACAATGAATCAGTCACTCATTTTATCCAAAGATGGCATACAGTCCTTTATTCTTTAGCCAGTGCTCCAAACATGGACCAAATGGAACTATGTGATTTATTCCTTCATTCTCTCAGTAGAGAAGTGAAGGAAGAAGTCTAGAAGTTCCCACTAAGGACTTACGATGAAGTACTTGAGAGCACTCTCTGAATAGATCAAGTGGCAATAGATAGCGGTCGTAAGACGTATGAATTAAACAAGAGGTTAATCACCTCTAACCAGAATACTACGACTTATCCTACTACCACAAATGTCAATCAAGGACCCAAAATCCTTAATAAAAATCATGGAGTGACAATGATGGAGTAACTTATCAAGCTAAAAGGTAAATGTTGTGAATACTCTACAACAACAACAACAACAATAACAACAACAACGGAAAAACCCTACAACAATGGTGAAACCTACACGTGGTCCAAGCCAAAACTCAACTAGATATCAAAACCAAAACCAAAAACAACAAATGCAAAACTTTAATCCTAATAGGCAACGGTTTGATTAGAGTTTTGGGCCATAATGTGCACCAAGCCATCAACCTAGGAATTACAATCCTAACTTGTATTGTGGTTTCCACAAATCTCGAGGCCATGACACTAGAACATGTCATGAATATAATAAATTCATGCAACATTTGCCAAAGGAACAAAGACAACCTTTCATAGATATGTTCTTGGCAGATCCTACGTCACCAACACCAAATACTTTTACAGGGGCATTTTCCCCTCAAAATTCACCCCTCAAGATGTTTAATGATCCACTCCCAAATCACAATAACAACAACTTAAATCCAAATGGGAAAAATAAGAGCATAATGACAGGAAACAATGATCATGAAGCCTCAAATTCACTAAATCCATTAGTTGCACCACAATTAGGAAGTCAGCTACGACCCAAGATAGTCGGTTTAGTGGAGTTAGATGCTGAACTACCCGTGGAAGCTGTAACAAGGACACGAGATTATTCCTCTTAGCCAAGTCCAAGTTACTTGCCAGAGACAGATAACATCCAACAAATATTAGTAAAACCTGTGGGTGCCTACGATTTAATTAGTGATCTAACAAAAACCTTCTCGCACATTTCTTTTTTGGACTTACTGAAGAACTCTCCTACCCACAGGGCTGCTCTTTTAGAGGCATTAGGTTTAGGTCATTTAATTAACATCACTCCACCTCCCGAAACATAGGTAAACCATATAGACTTTGATGTCCACCCTCACGCAGCCGGATAGAGATACCAAGTTTATATTCAAAATAAACAAAATGCCAATAGACACGAGATTGCACACGAGGGTGATCGGCCTTACATTTGCAATTTTGGGTTTATAACAATTACGTTAAATGTGTAATGGTTGACGATGGGGCAGCATTCAACATAGACCCCTTCTCTTTCCTTCAAAAGCTAGGGTATGGAGAAACAAATTGTTCCACAACTCGGAATACATTAAGAGGCTATGATAGCCTTAAAGCCACTTTGATTAGAACTATAATACTACCAGTCACCTTAGGACCCAAAACAATCTTGACTGAATTTTATATTATAGATCAAGAAACCAACTATAATATGATCCTTGGCCAACCATGAATACACTGTATAAAGGCAATCCCTTCTACATTATTTCAAGAAGTAAGATTCTTACATTTAGGAAAGATATTTGTAGCCAAAGGTGATCCAAAACCATTTGATATACACCTAGCCAACTTAAAGAAAAGACACAGCGTTCACTCGAGTTTGAACTCCCAATAAACCAACTTAATAAACCCACCATGAAAAACCGGAAGAAAAGTTGGTACCTACAACAGATCTTGAGACTATGAGCCTAGTCAAGACTATCCCAGCCCTCAAGGATGAGGCTAACATTGTCGAAACAATATCATTAGGAACTACTACAAAAATAGTCGAATTATTGGAACAAGATCTACCAATTTTCCTGCCATTTGATTCTATAGGCATGGGATATACCCTAGGTGTTGGTTCTCTTCCAGTGGAGGATCTCTGCATGGTGGAAGTAATTGAAGCAGAAGATGTTAACACAACAAATATCCCAACATCCATATTCCCAACTAAATATTGGACTCTCCATTTCGATGGAGCTAGATGTCATTATGGAGCTGGGGCAGGTGTAATCTTTACTTCTCCCGAGGGAAAAATCTTACCATTCACCTTTAAACTAAATTTCGAATGTACAAACAATGGTGTTGAGTATGAAGCCCTCCTCCTTGGCCTCATCTTAGCTAAGAGGATCAGTGTTAATAACATTAGGGTGTTAGGAGACTCACAATTGGTAGCAAACCAAGTCTCTGAGGTGTATGAAACTAGAGCTGAGCACTTACAGCTCTACAAAATAGTTGTATTGGATTTGAGCAAAGAGTTTGACTTCATATCAATTGAAGCAATCTGCGAGAACAAAATCTTCTCACCGATTCTATAGCAACCTCAGCATCACGCTTCACTCCAAACAGTGAGTTGGAAGATACCCATTTCATGGTATCCCTTTGTACTAAACCATTGGTGAAAAAAATGTCAAACCCTCTTTTAACGAACATAGATGAGAACAAATCTACTATCCTAGACCACATTGATAGTGATAGAGCCACTCTGGATTACTTAAATGCCTATGCAACGTTACATCTCACCCATCACGTGATAGATTTGTCCTTAATCCCACATTCATCTTCCTACTTCAAAATCCCATGATAGAGCTTCCCCCACAAAAGGAACTCAACATATACATAGTAGAAAATGGAGACGATCTGGAATTACCTCCATCCCCATCCCGAGTTTGAAGAGGGTAACGCTTCTTTAATCAAAGAAACAATTGATATTAACATCGGAATGAAGGATGAACCAAATATCTTAAAACTAGGATCCTCGTTAACTCCAACAGAAGTAGAAATACACACTCGAATCCTCAAGGAACATCAGAAGGCTTTTGCATTTATTTATGAAGAAATGATAGGGGTTGCACACACATCATGGTACATAACCTTGTCACTAATTTAGATGCAAATTCGATTAAACAAAAATTGAGACCAATGAAACCCAAGGTAGCTCTCATGGTGAAGGAAGAGGTAATGAAACTTCTCCAAGTAGGATTCATCAAACTAGTCGATTACTCTCATTATAAAAAAGAATGGGAAGATACACATCTGCATAGACTTCCAAGACATTAACAAGGCATATCCCAAGGATGACTTCCCGTTACCATCCATAGATGTCATTGTTGATGCAACAACTAGATTTGAGCTTTTGTCTCTCATGGATGGATTCTCAGGATACAATCAAATTAGAATATCCGAGCAAGATCAAGCTAAAACCATGTTTATAACTCCTTGGGGAACCTATTGCTACGTTGTTATGCCATTCGGTCTCAAGAATGCGGGTGCTACATACCAGCGGGAAATGACATATATATTTCATGATCTTATTCACAAAATCATGGAATCCTATGTAAATGACTTGTTGGCCAAGGAGAGGAGGTGTTGTGATCACCCGAAGTGCTCCGCATAATTCTTTCACGTCTAATAGAATACGGAGTCACATTAAACCTAGAAAAATGCGTATTTGGTGTGACAGGAGGGAAACTCTTGGGTTATATTATATCGTCATGAGGGATCGATGTTGACCCGGCCAAAATTCAGGTTGTTCTCGAAATGGTCCCACCTTCGGATGAATCTAGAATCAGGTCATTTCTCGGAAACTTCGGTGCAATCCGAAGATTCATCCCAGATTTAAGCTTTTCCATTCATCCAATCAACAATCTACTCAAGAAATATTATAGTATCGATTGGACTGAAGACTGCAATGAAGCTTTCAAAGTAGTTAAGCATTTCTTGTTATCACCACCTATGCTAATGCCTCCTAGGTCGGACCACCCGTTAATCTTATATTCACGAGCTACCAATGTCTCGCTAGCCTATATGCTAGCCCAAGAAGATGATGACAAATGAGAACGTGCGATCTATTTCATTAGCCGAATGTTGCTCGACTATGAAACACATTACATGCAAGCAGAACGAGAATGCCTTGTCATAGTCTTAACCAAACGCTTAAGACATTACATGCTAAATCAAGAAACAATGGTCATTGTAAAAACAGACCATTTGCGAACTTTCCTCACACAAGGGTCCTTGTCTAAAAAGGCTAGACACTTTATAACCTTAATGGGGGAATTCAAATTAACATTTGTAAATCAGAAATCCATTAAAGGACAAATCATTATGGATTGGTTAGCTGATAACCCACTAGACGGAGGCGATCTAGTAGATCTGGACTTTCCCGATGAATGCATATACTACATCGAAACCAGACCTCCTATCTCTGAGTGTCCTTGGTATACTAATATTATTAATTATATCATGGACCATATGTATCTAGAAGGTGCTACACCACAACGAAGAAGGTGGTTATGCATTATCATAGCTAAATACGTCATTATAGAGAAAGTGCTCTATCGTAAAGCATTCGATGGAATGCTTCTAAGATGTGTTGACACAGAAGAATCCGAGAAGATTATCCACGAATCTCATAGTGGAATATTTGGAGGCCACTTCGGTGGTCATGCCATCACTCATAAAATACATCGGATGGGCTATTTCTAGCCCACTCTAGAACATGATGCAATAGAGTTTGTATGTAGGTGTCATAAATGCCAAGAATTCTCCCACGAGATTCACATGCCGAACAATCTCTACAACCAATCGCTACTCCATGGCCCTTTTCTACATGGGGCCTAGATTTGATAGGGAAATTCTCTCCCTCATCTACAGATGGCCATAACTTCATAATCATGGCCACCAAGTATTTTACCAAGTGGGTAGAGGCTATGCCTCTTACTACTGTACCGGGTTCCGTAATCACCAAGTTCATTTTGAACCAAATCATTTACAGGTACGGTGTCCCACAAATCATTATCTCAGATAATGGGACTTCTTTTAAGAATGACAAAGTTCATGAATTGTGCAATAAATTTAAAATAAGCCATCATACAGCCTCCCTATATTACCCTCAAGCCAACAGGTAGGCTGAAGTGACAAACAAAACATTAAAATCCATTCTTCTTAAAACGGTGAAAGAAAACAAATGAGATTGGCATTTGAAGTTATATCCAGCCTTGTGGGCCCATCGAACCTCAATAAGAACACCAATAGGAGTAACTCCTTTCTTACTAGTATTTAGAGTAGAAGAAATTCTCTCGCTTGAGGTTGAAATACCCAGTCTCCGTATCTCACTACAAGGGATTCTGGATGAAGATGCTTATAGAGAAGCACGTCTCTCCCAACTAGAAAGCCTAGATGAAGCCAGGTTAGATGCTGAATAGTGGCATAGAATCTATGCTGACCGGATGTGCCAGTAATATAACAAGAAGGTCTATGAATGAGACATATATGAAGGTGATCTAGTTCTAAGGCTAGACAACCAAATCAATAAAAATAACGGTGAAGGAAGGAAGTTCCGGCCCAATTGATTAGGCCCATACCAAGTCACGAAAGACTATAGAAATGGTGCATATCTCTTATGTACACTAGAAGGTGAGAAATTTGGTAAAAAGTCAATTCCCTACACCTTAAATGATTCTACGCATAAGCAACCAGCACTATTTATATAATTATATCTACATCACATCTTCACATAGGATCATTTTGTTTGCTTGTTTCGTATAATTTTGTGATCAAGGAACTCATTCTCAAAAGTAATTCATTACAAACTTCTGACGGTATTGGCATAAATACTCTAATCATACTTCTTCATAACATCATCACCTGCTTCAAATCATTTCATCAAATAAAGCTAGATATGACAAAGTCTTAACAGTAACCATACCAAGATCTACGAGCTTGTTCTCACTTTTGGTTTCTTCCTAGGATAGGTGTCTTGTCTATGGTCTGTTCTAGAAGCTTCATCATGTCACATCTATCCCATATGTATATCTCTTTGGAAGTAAGAACATACTGACATTCTGCTCAAACAAACAAGTCAAATATAGATCAAATAGAAAATTTTATTTTTACACATTTCCTTGCCCTACCAACCTCCGGTGATGAGCTTGCATCTCTTACTAGTGACATAGGGTTGGGAAAGGATGGAAATGCCCTTACTCACCTATGCCTTATCCATGGTGATAAGCCCATACTTCTTACTAGTAGCATGGGGTAAGGTGTAGGGAGTTCTCTTAACAATAAATGTTAAAGGCAGTTAGCAAACAATTCAAATGAACCTTTGAAATCTTGAGTCAAAAACAAATGAATCAAATGTCCAAAATTCCAAGAGAGTTCAAAACCCTAAAACCTAGATTTTGTCTACCATGTGGCCATCTACGGATCTAAGTCTAGATAAACCACAAAGCAAGTTGCATCCCAAACTATGGAGTCACTCGAGTAGAGTAGGCTTGTAGCATCCTAATTTGGTTCCACCAAAGCTTTGTCTATCTCTCATCACTACCATTTCAACACATTTCATAACTTGTGCCCTTTCTAGCTCTTGGTGATGAGCCCTCGCATCTTACTAGTTACGTGGAGTTAGGAGTGGGGCAATTTTATCTGCTCATCATACCGGTTTATCATCACATTTTGTCAAAACAAATATGAAGTACCAAAAATTGCTTATAGAAACTAAAGTTCAAAATCACATTGTGTCTACATTATCATATATCAGCATCATGAAATACAAAAAGAAAGTAAACATTTGTATCATTTGTTCTCCATTGCATACATTCTGAGAAGCATATAAAAACAACATTATAAGTTACATGTGTAATCGAATCATAAGAACATTAATACCAAGCGTCTGATCCAAAAAAAAGAATAATATATATATACAAATGATCAAATTCCTGTACAATGCCATCATGCACTAAGCATGGTCAAAATGCTCAAAGAGCCCAAGAAATACAAATATATCATACAGACAATCCAAGAGAGCCAAATGGCTTCTCAACCCCTATGAGATCCCTCTGAGGGTGCACACCCACATCTAGGACTCTAGCTACACTAGTGCTCTGAGTGCACGGAGGGCTCACGGTCCCGAGGAGCAGCTACGGCCTTGCCATGAGAGTGACTCCTCATCAGGTGCTCTGTTGTCCTATACCCTGCCAGCTTGGTATGGAGGGAAGTCACCATCCTGGCCACATGTCGATACGATAAGATAAAAGACGTCGGTATTCCTACCCATTTGCTTGAAGGCTCCCTGCATCCATGGATAGATCCACATAGGTCTTCTCTATAGAGATCATCGGGGTATCGACATACCCGGTGAATCGAGATCTCGCCACTCATCCAGCGATCTCTGTAAGCAAAGGAGAAAATCCAATTAGAAATAATCAAGAAATAAAAACAATGTAAACAAACGGAGAGATAATAACTAAGGCAATCCTAACTTGAAAAAACATTAAAAGGAAGTATGATAACTCACTCGAATCTCCGGGCCTCTAGGATGGATCTCTAGGATCAGCACCTTCCATGAGATGCCGCCACCGATTTTGCGATCCTCCTATGGCTGGGCAACATATCATCCTACTATGGACTCATCCTCTCCACCAAGGCCCTAAGAGAGTGGCTCCTCTAAAACCAGAGTCACCCTCTCCGCACTTTGCTCCGCCCTCTCTACCTGTAAGATATCCTGAGTGTCATGCCACTCAGGATCACTATCCTCCTCTCCGCCCGACTCGCTGACCTCAGCCTCGGTCTCCTCCTCCATCTCCCCCTGTGAACTCCTCAGACTTAGAGTCTATGTCAATGGGGTCGTCTGCTGCTGTGGGTGGGACCGGTGGAAATCTGAAGTAAGGGTGCTTGAGGAGCATCGGCTCTCCCTCGAGCTCATACTACCCGCCTAGCTACAATGGGGACACTAGGAGTAATAATTGTCCAACCCCGGCCTCTAGGACCTCCCCCTCTTGATCTATATACTGGCACCACCGGGGGAAGCATACCCACGTAAGGTAGGCCAAACTACTGAGGCACTCGACCAAAAGGATGTATCTCCACCCTCCCCACCCTATCAACAAGCTGCCCTGTGGTGGAGTAAGAAATCAAAGTAAGAGCCTCCTCACCCCATAAACCTACCATGGCCTGATAAGGTGTAGCCTCCATGTCATTAGTGGTCAAGGAGGTGACTGGCTGGTGAGGTGCTCTGAGCACCAACATGTCTGTCCATCTGGCTACCCTCACAGCTCCGGATCTGCCACCTCTACACCTCTACCATAGGGGATGAAACACTCATAGACCCAGCTCATAACCAGGGTTAGATGGCTCAATGACTGCCCATAAATGGACCACCCTATACAAATCATGGTAGGTAGTCCCAAGTATGTCGGCTCCCCAGGCATAAATCCAGCCATGTCCCTCAATCTGTGCAATGATGGGGGACCAGCAATATAATAAAGTGTCTCCTCCCTTGTCCCCTGATCAATCTCGAGGCAAGGATCCCCATGATGGCCTGGCAAATCAAGGGGATAGGCAGGCTAGGAATAGATCAGACCCTCACCCCCTTCTTTGAACCAGTGGAGATAACTGCATCTCCCATATATGAGGCCCACTGTACTATTTGAGCCCGTGACCTTACTGTCTCAAGAGTGAGCCGTCTCCTATGATCAAGACCCCCAGTATATAGTAAACATCCTCTAAAGTAATGGTCCACTCACCTCGGACCCCTGGTAATCGAGAAAGTGTTCTGATTAGCATCCCAATATGAAAATAAGTCATAGAGTATGTGACTAGATGGTGCAACATGCGGAACCCATGATATGTGCAGTATACCGGCCCTCTGAAGAGTGTCCTACTCATCCTAAGAAAGGGCATCTAATACTGTCAGGAGCCAATCACACTCTCTCTCGGCTCCATCAAATATGCTCCTCCCTTTCCCTGCATACACCCAAAAACACACAAAACAAAGTTAGTATCCAAATGACATTAGAAAAATCATGAAAGCAGGTAAAGATGCTAAAAATGCAAAAACAAATTCAAATAAGTATTATTTAGGCATTATGTGAAGGACCGCCACCCCAGAGCGGCAGCGGTGGTTCTGTAATCGCCACCTTAAAGGTGGCGGTCTTGTAACTACTACCCCGATCGGGGTGGTGGTCATGTAACCACCACCTTGCACGGGGTGGCGGTCATGTAACCACCACCTTGCACAGGGCGGTGGTCATGTCTTGAATTTCTGTACGGGTCACATGCCCTAAATAACACCTAAAAAACACAAGTAAAGCTTGTTTTAACTCAAATAGAGCCTACGCAGTAGGCGCCCCCCTAGATAGACCTATTAAAACTAACATTTTTGAAAATAAACCCTCCATGACAAAGATTTCAACATTTCAATCTTTAGGGGCAAAAACGGTAAATCAAGAAAAACTAACCTATGATCTCGCGGGTTGGTGTTCTGCTCGTGGAGGCATGATCACGATCTCATCCCGAACGTTTTGACTATACTCTCATGAGAAACCATCACCGTGGGTCCCAGAGCTCAAAATCAACCAAATCAACATGCACAAATGAATAGGAAAATGGGCCCACTTTTACATATATAGCACCCTGACTTGTTTTAAATCCCCTTTTCGTAGGTTTGGAGTGCCGACGGAGGTAAGTTCGTATCCCCGCACAAATGGTACGTCCTCATTTCATAATGTTTTAGTATTTATTATTCGATCTCTTTTGTCTATCTGCACTTGAGTCCTCTTTTCATTTTGCAGGTAGCGGGAATTTCGATGGCATCATTTCGACACACAGACGTGTCAGGTATAACTTCTAACTTCCCATTTTGGGACCGCCATACTCGGATCCACCATTTTATGCCTCTTCATGGCTAAAATGATTCTCTGAGGGGGCAATATGTATGTACCCAAAATTGTAGGGTACTGCACCACCAAAACAACGTAACACGTGCCCCAATGATGATACAGGTCTCCTCGCAAGGTGTTCAGGATCTGAAAAAGCTCTCCAAGTATGTGTTAAAATCCCACATGTCCCACTTAGCCCCTTCGTGATTTTTTCTTCTCTTTTCCCCTCTTTTCCTTTACATTTTGTTCTTCAGTTACTAAACCACCACCCTACCTGGACGGCGGTCTCGTGACTGCCACCCAGGCAGGGTAGCAGTCCTGTAACCGCCACCCTGCTCAAGGCGGTGGTCCTTCACGTGTTTTCTAGAATGTTTTTTTAACATGACTCATGTAAATTTCAATGTTTACCATATTTTTTCACCACCTTTGGCTTACATTAATGATTCTAGTTCCCTGGAATAGCGTTTTGGCATTGTTTATGGTTTATGAGATAAATTTGGTTTTTACCTTTGGGTAAATGGAAATGCTATAAATAGTTGGCTTGTGCTCAAGCAAATGGCCCCTCAAATTTTCCTCTAAATTTCTCATTTCAATAGTTTAGCCTTTCAATTTTGCTTAGGATTCATAGTTTCATTTGTTGTATGCATGGTTAGTATTGTTTAGCTATCAGAAATCCACATATCCTCCTTGTGCAAGTGCTATTATTATTTCATCCAATCAATTGGAGTAGGATAGTTTTCTTTTCAAAAGGAATCCATTAAAGTTGTAGGTTTTGTGCATCAAAGAGGATAGTTTTAGGTTCTAGATGTTTTATGTTGCATGACTCGCAATAAATCCCGCTAGGAATTACATAAGCCAAGCTCTGTACTCTTGCACTATCCCTCTCCTACTCGCATTGTATTCAGTCTGTATCCTAAGCTGCCATTGTTCCAATATCTACTTCTGTTGATGCTAGCATTACACACTTTTCTAGGTCCATGTGAGCACAAAGGAATGAGGAGATCACACTGAGGGGACAAAGCCACACACCATCGGATTCACCACTATTCTGTAAAATCCAGGTTCAAGCTTTCAAAGTTCTAGTTAAAGCATATCAAATAAAGTAGTCAATCATTTCATTTTAGTTAATTTCACTTTCGATATTGCCAGGGAAGCTATGGGGATTGATAGTTTCTGAGAAACTATGATTCACTCCTCACTTCTGAGGTAGGATCGAGAGTCTTTCAAATAGAGTAGATCAGTTATCAGGTTATTTAGAATAGATCTACAAACTACACAGACAAGTAGCTATACTCGGTTGCTTTGTTTGTTTTAATTGCGTTATTAGTTTAGTTGTCAATTTTAGATATATTAGATAATTGCTCTTTAAAATCATGTTCAGTAGTTTATCAATAAATATCAAACTTAGGAATATACGTAGATATATCTTGCATAGTTAATTTATTCTGTCATTAGTTAGCTTTATATCATTTTCTTTTACATGACAATCATGAGACTTAGAGAGCCCAAAGAATACGTATTCGAGCCAATCTTGCCTCAACCCAATCTTATTATGGTAATAATCGATATAGATTAAAACCTTAGAACTAAGTCTTATGAACAACAATAGACTTACAACATCAACTCACGCTTAAAGCGGGTTAAACATAGAAGAGGATGAAGCGCACACATTTTGGTCAAATCAACAAAACTACGAATACCCTAGATAAATATCCACATGATTGTAGAAGGGATCGAAAGAGAGCAAACATTCTTGTTGTGATCCTTTGGTCCCACAAATGACCCGGATGATGCAGAGACACTCTCATAGACATAGATACTAGCATAAGAATTTAGGTAGCAGAACACCTATGAGATATTCGAGAAGATTGCACAACTTGTAGTTCTAAATATAGAGGCTGAAAAGGCATACAACTATTAGATACTAGGGATTAGGGACTGATTCCGCACATGACCATAACAGTCCACAACAACCACGAATCTACGTTTGTGACCCATAAATCCCACAACCTAATGAGCCTACGAGTAAATCGGACATAGATTCTGGCTTAAGCACATTAGTATTCGATCTACTCCACTTCCACCTATCATCATCCCATAATTATCCTTGTTAGACATAGTGACTAATGAAGCTAAGGATTTCCGGACTAGACCATAGAATCACCCATAGAGTCAACCATATCCATCATCCACCCTATGACCCTATCTGGAGACATACACGAAACTATCCTAGGTCATTTTCCACGTATCCCACAACCCATAGATCGAATCACAACAGAGCATGATATTGATCGGATTCTTTGAGTAGTCATCCTCACTAATCGATGTATCACACCGATTCGGAGTTAGGAGGGCCTTCTTTGCCTTAGATTTACTGATTCCAGTAGTGCATGTCGAAGACATAAGATTACCCGACTAGTTCACCTATACCCCACGTATATTCCATCCCCACCGGCTGTCTCAAAGCATGACCTCGGGAGGTCGGGTATGAGGAAGAGTTACTTGTAGATTCCCATGCTCACTTGTCACTTTTTCATCGTACGAAACCATACCGACTAATGATGTTTTCACATAAAAATTTTATTGTTATAATTGCAATACAATACTTTGTGGGTGCTACTCCATCTCACCTTTTTAAGTAATCTATGCATGTGATAATATAGCATGTACTTGTCCTCTGCACATCTGGTGTGCTCGGGGCAATAAATTCTATTTCCCATTTCTCAAAAGGCTCTACACTTGTTATAGGTCACAACAACATTTCATCACAATTTATCGGCTTCCCTATTCATTGAAAATGATCAAAGGTTTTGACAAAGGTCTTCGTATATTTATAAAGTTTTATCCTCCATAATTTAGTAAGTAATATTTTGCGCACTTATAGTTTTTCTTGCATAATGACCTCTTATTATCCCACCATACACTTCCTCCATAATGTCTTAGTACTTATATTTCAAAACTCACCTATGTAAAACTTCATCTCGGCCAATCTTGTATAGGACCCCTCTAACTAATCGATAGGGTTTTACATGAATGATGAGTTAATCTTTCCCCAATGTCTTCATTCCCTTAGGTAAAAATCTTATGCACAAGAATACTATGATGTCTTCCAAATTAGTGAGTGTACACTACAGGTCTAAATAATTGAACATGTAGCATATTGTCATTTATCCTTTACACATCCTCTCCGAGTTTATTTCGACAACTAGAAATCTCCCAAATTATAATTTCTAGGTTTGACAATGACCGAAAACTTAAAGTCCTAGAATAACAGTATCCAATGAAATATGCACCTTTGCAAACATGGCTTTTTAACTAGATATTTAAGTGTCATGTGAATGGTGTAGAATATAAATGGTCTCACTAATAGATATTGTTTGAACTTGTGAAATGTATACACTATTGGCAATGCTTCGCCCTCTATAGTTTTGTAATTTTTCTCGACTTAGGTCATATTCCTTCTTGCAAAATAGATAGGATGGTCTACATTACCTTCCCTTATCTGAGCTAATACCACACCAATTTTTGTTCTAGAAGCATCTACATGAACATGGAATTTATTATTCTAAGAATGGAAACATAAGATGGGTGTGGTTGTTAATATTTCCTTCAAATTATCAAATTTTTGTTATTATGTGTACTCCCAATAAAACTTTCATTTTTCCTTCATTAATTCATCTAGAGGTGCAATAATCTTAACATAATCGTTAATGAATTTTTGGTAGTAACTAGTATTTCCATGGAATCCACACACTTCTATTTTATTAGTTTATTCTTCTAACCCCGAGATGACTGCAATATTGACACAATCTATAAATAAACCTTCTTTATAAAATATGTTCCCAAGAAAACTACGAAATAGTGTTGTAAAGATACACCTTTTTATGTTCAATGATATGCTAATTTGTTTGCATCTCTCAAACATTAACCTCAAACAATCATAGTGGTTTTTAACTAGCCCATAAGTAGTCTAATCATCCATATATACTGGAGAAATTTTTGAATAAAATATTGAAATTCTTGAACAACAATGCACTGAACACCATTGTTAGCCCATTCTTCGGGCCAAAAATCATAACTATGTAAGAATAGCATCCCCATTCATTTGCAAAAATTATTTCCTCTTGATCTTTGCATACGATCCTCACTGATGATATCCTAAAAATACATTAGTAAAAGAATATATCTCATACCTGCAACACCTAAAATCTCCTTAGTGAATGGTGTGGGAAAGGATCACACACACATGAAGCATTTAAAAATTTATAGTCACACAAATCCTTATCCTCTTATCCTTGTTAATGCTAATAACCATGAGGCTTATCCATTTTGAATCTTCAATGGGCTCAATAATGCCTTATTTTAACATTTTTTCAATCTCATCTTTTACCTTGATGCGTAGATCAGGATTCATCTGGTAAGGCCTATTATGGATTGGTCATGTGCCATCCTTTAAATTTATCTTCATTTCACCAAAATACGGATGAAAACCCTTTAACTCATGATATCCCCTTAGAAATATATTTTAAAAATCACGGAAGAGTTTTATTATTTTTTCAACCTCAAGTTCATACCATTAGTCACCAACTATTACCTCTTTTGGCTCATTTTTAGTCCTAATATTTACTTTCTTCATTTTCAATGGTACATGATAGGCACACGCAATTTTATTTGTATTTTCTAAAACCTCATATGCACCTTCTACATATTTTATGTATAGGTCTTCTACCTCTTCATCGTCAATGAGATAAAAAATCTTCCCTTCTCCTTTTTCTTCCATCTGCACTTCATGATTTGTTCATCATAATTCATCCATTCAAGCATTCACACGCTTAGCTAGAGGAGTCTCACATTGTAACTTTGTCATAATCTATTTTTCCTTCAAGACATCATTGAGAATGATGTAATTCATTACATGTATGGATTCATTAATGAGGGGTTTAGTAGAAACATAATCAAAAGTGGGCATGATATCTGAAGTCAAGTCACACTAATTTGCAGTCTCTTACCTTAATTTTACATGTTTAAACAATGTGCGTGCACATCCATGCATTGTAGAATAGAACTTGTGCACCCAAAACAATAGTGGAAATGCGTCTTAGCCTTGCTTCTGATTTTATTCATAATTTTTAATGTGTTCCATGGGAGAGGTCTTCCCATCATAATCTAGAATCAGTGAAGGAATATTATTCATGATAAACCTTGTCAAGAAAATAACTCTTATTTCACGCCAACCAAGTAGGTTGTCACGATGAATAGCCCACCACATTGCTACTATTCCTCTTAATGAATAGACCAAAATATTCCTCATATCCTATTATTTTTGTATTTATGCCTCCATTGTGCATAAGAACTATTTAGGATTTTCTTCCCCAGATATCTTGGGAAAGTGGTTTTTCTGAGTTGTCAACTAGATGTGATATAACCACTCTTCCGATTATTCCCGAGTCTCGAAAACAACCATCTCATAATTTTCATGAGCCCAATTTTCACAAGAAACATGGGTAGTATCGTTAATGGACTATGTGTCTCCCCACTTGAGTACACATTCCTTTGATTACTCAACATTCTCTCGGGTGCACACAAAGTATGCGCGGAGATCTAGTTAAGGTCTTCTTTACTTATCGGATATATGTAAGGTTCCATTTTTTTTTCATTCATTGGGATCACAACATGTTCCTCATTTTTCTAAAATATTAAATAGATATTGTTAAAAATGTAAGTGTACATTATTGACATAACACCATGGATGACCAAGTAATGCTAGGAAGTTATCTACATTAGCTAGCTCCAACATTTCAAAGTCACCTTTAAAAATTTCTCCCTGAATAGTGATAATTTCATTCTTTAACACATCAATGAGCGTAACCATTTTTTTACTATCCATATAAAACATTAACATTAAATTTTACACCTATATAAATTAGAATATTGATTATCATCCAACCATTAATCACAACATCTAATGTGATTTACTTGTACTCATGATCCTATATAGTTTTAAGTTGGCATGGAGTATATAATTCTCTCTCTCTCTACATCTCTATGTTATACATTCTACCATAACCATTCTCCTAACAGATGTATGCTATTTTCATATTTGAGGATCGTATATACTTATATGATGTCATCAATATCCTTTAGAGGTATATAAACATACCTTACACATTCTCTCTCATGTGCCTATTCCTTAAGATGTTGTATCTCCTTTGAATCTCCCGAATGACACCCATCACCTCTTGATATAGCTCCTACTTCTTAGCATATCGATATTTTGTTGATGGGACCACTTCTTCCCTTCTAATGATGGGATTTTCTCTTTGTTTCTCACATGCACATGAAGCTTTAATACACATAGTGACCAATAATGGTTACTTTATGTCCATAAAAGTATTAAGCTATAATTTCTCTTCCAAGTGTGCTAAAATTGAATCATCATTGTGCCTTTATCCTTATTTTTGCATATATATGCATATAATTTTGGGCAATTCTCAACCTTGTGCCCCTTCCCATAGTATGTGAAGGACTGGTTCTTCATACATTTACACTGATAATGGTCTAGTGACCCACATATATAACATGTCTCATTGTTTAATCTACCTCCATGACTATCATGTCCTTTGTTTGATATCCTCCTCATTATCCCCCATCACCATGATTTCCTCCACCATTATTATTTTGTGGCTCTGTACTAGCATTTTTTCATTCACATCCTTTAGAAATTATTTTTATACTATCATATTAGAACCCTATCTCACAAGCCTCATGGATATGGTCAATCAACTAGTAGTTTGATGTGTCATGAGTGTGTGCATCACAAATTTTACAATACATCGAAACATTATATTGTTTGGCACGTTGTAATAATGGGGTAGTCTTGGACATAATGGTTCTTGTTGCATATTTTCCAATCTAAAATTATTTTGTTGACACTCATGCATAGCAAAATATCCTTCATGTTCCCTTCAACATCATAATCAATGTACCATAATCCACTATGAGTGTCATGTCCTAAGTTAGAAAATAACTTCTCTACCCGAGAAGTCATGGCTTCTATTTGAGCTTCAAGTAACATACTTATCCTAGTGTGTATGCTTCCAACTACTTATACATGTAGTGCTTATTCCAAATCCTCACACAGGTCAATGAATGTTTTGTGCAATAATGCCCATCGAAATGGTGTCAAAAATCCTCCTATAAATCATTGTGCATGTTGGATTTGATGAATGTTGTATGAAAGCCTAGATAGTAAATTATTGAATCATGAATCTTACTCCTTGATTCTTTCAAACAATCCCTATTTAATATCCTTCAACGCGTTAATGTTCTATTACTCAAATTCAGCTATGTGGATTTCATCCAAGAAAGCAGATGAAACACATCATAGTCCATTTCCATCTTGTGTGGATCATACATCTTATACCAACTATGTGTATGACCTTAAGGGCGGTGGAAAAGCTGGGTAGCCTTTATATTTGAATCTATTATCCTCTTAGCACTATATAAAATTTTTCACTTATGTACATGTTCTCGCCACATCTTCCACATCTATATATTCTTGTAAATGAAGTGACATATCAAAGAATATATGAGGTGGTTTTTATAGTGATGGTTTTCCATTTTTTCACATGATTGGCTTGGTAGTTTTGTGGCGGTGGACCAGATCCTAACCCCAAACCTCTAGTACAATTTCCTTCATTCGAGGAGAACTAAAGCCTCTTGAGCCTCTTGTCACTAAAACCAATGGTGTTCCTAATGAAAAACTTGTCTACACAATCATGGTTGAACTATATTGCACACCAATTTTCTGTCTTAATATTCCCCTTATGGGATTACTTCACTAAGTAGAGTTCTAATGCTTTTCCCTATTGTTGTACCTATTGAAGTATTCCCAAAAAAATTTGATTTCAAACTATATGATCCTGTCATGTCACCATATGTGATGCCTTTATATTTTTTTCCTCCCGAAATGATACCAAAACATGATTACTTATATCCCTAACCCAACTTGGTAGTTTTTTATTACCTTTTTTCTCACCATCACCGTGGTGATCCTCTATAACAACTTACAAATTTTTAACACCAAATGAAATGGTTAGGTGTATGGGGTGGGTTAGATGCACACCAATGGTTCTTACTCTCTCATTAGATACCGAAGGTGGTTCTTCCGTTGTACCTTCCCAATATTTGAGGGACATGGTTCTATGGTCTATTTCCTTCTACAGGGTTATCATCACTTTCACTCAGCCCCATTCCTCTCATTTGTAACACCTCCTCAACTTCCCTCTCATTGTGCATTATTATTTTTGCAAAGTCTCTTTTCTCTATCTCTTTCTTCCACTTGTACTATCACCATACTTCCTATACTTGTTCTTGGCCCATGTACACAATGGGTTTTAGCCTTCCATAAGTAAGTTCTCCATTCCTAGCTCAATCATTATAATCTTCATTGCTAACGCTAGCGTGCATAAGTATGATCCTCTTGGATTGGGTAAAATAATATCTCTACTTATTCTAGGAAAAATCTATTGAAATTACATACTCCAAGGTATAATTCAGCAACAAACCTATACCACCAATGGTCTACTACATGCTTCCACATTTCATCCAAAATAGAGATTTCTTGGTACTTATCCTAGCTCCAAACTTGTTTTTTCCCAACTAGCTACCTCTATTCTATGTGTAAGTTGTTAACCATTCATATAAATCTACCAGGAAGAAACTAAAAAACATCTTGCATAGTGAATCATATAGATTATATTCCACCCATTTGTACGTATTAAAACCCCGTCCAATATCTCTAAGAAATATTTTCCTAGCCATCATGTATCCAAAGCTTAATATTATCTAGTGACAGTTATAATGCCATATACATGCCACATCTTGATGAATAGAAAGGAAAATAGGTCCTGAAAATGAAACCAAAATGTAGTTTTTATTTACCAACCGATAGTCGGCATGCTAATGTATCACTCAAATAAATTTCTAAGTTCTCACTCAAGTGCATGAAACTCACAAGGTCCCTCTTTAGTTAGATCATGCATGATGTGGAATCATCAATTAACCATTGCACAACATAAAGTAGAAGAAAACGTAAATAAGATCAACACACAATAAAAACCACAGGATCTTGATCATTCATTCATAAATAATTAAAAATAGAATCAATGCTAATTGCATCATGTTTAATGATCCTAACCCTAAAAACCCATAAAAATTACTCATTATAAACATATGGTCAGTAAATCAAAAAATCTTGGATTCCATTCTCAGTAACCATGTGTGTACCTCATATAGACTGAATCAGCCATATATCCTCTAAAGTCTCTCAAAAGCATACAACAGAGTGTCATACATATATATACACAAGTGGGAACTTTTCTTTCACTTCCCACATGCTTTAACTCTAATAATATACATCCTAAATATAGACCACATGAATTTTTTTACTTTTGTTTTATTCTCCATCTCATGCTATAAATAGCTCTACCATATCCATACATTTGTCCTATAATTAGATTTCAATGCTTTATCTAACTCGCATGTACTTTATTCACCTATATGTGCCTTATCCAATTTGGGTCTATTTCTAGACTTGCCTTAACTAACATGCCAATTCTACTTTTACTATTTTTAGCCTCTTTTTGAAATATGGATAACTCATATACCATTTCTCTTTGTGTGCACACACCTTCGCACACCAATTTTACTTACATATCCTCATGTGTACTTACGCGTGTTCCCTCTTATCCTTTTTATATCTTTCTAAGGTATATGCACTCATTTATGCATGCAGTCTATATTATTCATGTGTGGATTTTACTTATCCACTTTCTCATTATCAAGTAAACACATCCATAGTTTTCCATCTAGAAAAATTATTCACAACTCAATCTACAATTTTCTTTTCATATATCTTTCCTACATGTTTCTCAATAGTATCTAATTTAAGTTGAATTTTCTTTTCCCTACCTAGTATCTAGTGATAAATTTTATATTTTAATTCTTTGAGAGATTCAAATTTATTTTCATGTTTAACTTGTTCAATAAATGGAAACTTATAAACCCAATCTAACTTGAAACTCCTTCACAAGTCCCATTTATTTACCTTTCTCTTTCTTCCAAAAATAGGTGTCCCCTGAGTATTTGTTGTAGTAGAATTTAAATTTAATTTACTACTAAAAGTTTCACCTCCAACATTCAATTGGGAAGGTGATTATGTTTTAGGACTAAATTGGAAATGTAAATCATCTACTTGATACGATTTAACTTCATTCACTCGGGATGTTTCAGGAAAGGCATTTCATTATCGTTGCATTGATAACATCATTCATCAAATCATTAATGAAATAATTTCAAGTTTTATTTTGAATGTAATAGTTATCCTGTAATAGTTTTTTCCCTACTAGAGAAGGATGGAATCCCTTAGATGGTTTCTTAAAATAAGATACAATTTTTTATATGCCATTACTAAGAGGTGTTGCACTTACTTTTTCTTGAGGTTCCCTTTTTAGTTTCTATTTTCTTGTAACGATTTTTTTATTTGGTTGTGATGAGATGAAAATATAGTAAGACATTACACTATCATATGACATAGAAAAAATGATATTGGTGATGATGCACATATATTTGAGGTATCATAAAATTATAAAAATGACATATTTTAATATATTATAGCATTTCTAAGTGCCTAACTTAAAAAAACTAAAAGGAACAATAACCAGATCATACCAAGCCAAGAACATAGATGTTAATCAAACACCATGATCAATAAGATGAAAGAAATTCTCCATAATCACTTTATATAAACCTTTGCAAACAAATGAACAACAATATCATATATTATTATAGAACTCAATGAAATATAATGAGAATGGACCTTTCTTATATAGGCAAGAAATAACAATCTAAGAACTAGTTGAGGTTGTAAATCAAGCCATAAATCAAGGAAAGAACTAGTCAAGTCCATATATTTAGGAGAAAACTAGACATCAAGAATCTAGTCAATACCATATATCAAGGAAAGAACTATACTTAACAACTAGATAATATCCCCTAATATCTAAATAAATAAAAATAAATATCCACAAAAATAAGTGGGTGAGGATAAATACAATAAAGGTAAATAAAGTACCTAGGTGAACATGAGCTAAGGTAAATACCTACTCTAACAAAAACAAATTAAGCATTGTGACATGATAGACACCATGTTTTAAATTGGATCAATATTGAATAGACTTACCTACACTAAGTGCTTATATGATGTAAAATACAACGTATTAACTAGAAAGACCTTGATTTATTTGATTTTTGTAAGAAAAATAAAATATGAAAAATCCTTGTCTACTACTTCACAAATTCAAAAATTGGCAAATCGGAAAAGATAAAAAAATCATTTTCTTAGTGATTATTTTCTAGATCTATGTGTGTGTATATATGGTCATCAAAATAGACAAATGCATATTTCAAAATTCTTACTATTCTTATAATATTAATATTCACTTCTAAAAATTTTCTGGCGACCAACCTTTAGGAAATTTTTTTGTCATTAGCTAAATAATTTGATCACCATAACCATATTACCAATTAAATTGAAATTTTGAGGAGAGGATGAACTGAAAAATCTTCTCATTATTATCAAAGATCTATTATCTGATTTCATTCTTTGGGATTGATAGCCTCATAACTATCCTAATATGTTTCTTATTACCTTAGATGAGGTCTTCAACTAGGTAAAATTATGATCCAATGGCCTCCATTTGATATGATTCTTTTTTAAGTTTCCTTTGCACTACTTATAAGTTAATAACATCAAAAATTTCTAAGAGGTCCCAAAATCTATGTCTATAATATTTTAAAATCTTATTCTTAGCCGTGCACCTTCCTCTAACTTTGTGAATAACCAATTTAGTATCTCAAAACACCTAAAAGGCCTTAATATTCATTTTATTTGATAAAAGTAATCCATGGATAAATGCATAATATTAAACCACATTTTTTGAACAAGCAAACTACATCATATGGGAAAAGAAGATATACTTGTCTATTGGATAAATGAGAACTAAACCTACACTAGTTCCATTTTTCACCTTTTGAACCATCAAAAAATGTATTCCATAATCCATAAGTATTATCTTCCTCTTTGTGTGGCACGGGCATTATGTGTTCTTCTTCATGAATGTAGGAGGTTCTTAAACCAATCTCCACAACTATACAATAAGGATAAAACTCATAATGTTCTTTGTCCCATTCGCCTAACAAGAGGCCAATGACTAAACAAAAAGAATTAAGATGTTGTAATGAAACTAAGTCATGCTTTTGATCTTCATGTATCATGTAATTATATTGGATAGGGGTACATTCATAAGAATCAACATGGTAAGAAGGTATTGGCTCAACTTTAATGTTGAATCTTATACCATATCTAGTTCTTAGGAACATGTGAGACTAATTAGAATACAAATATCCACCCAATTTTACTGTAAAATATCTGGATAGATAAATGGAAAACAAAGGCTCTACAAATCAATTACTAAGATATCTTGAGTTATGGTTATATTTGGAAAAGTATGGAGGGTTAACTCAAGATTATTGATTACGCCTAATATGTTGATAGTTGAGCCATCAAGTTATAAGACACCTTTAGAAACTGGATTATATTCAATGCCTAAAATATCAATAATTTTAATGGGCATTATAGAGGTGTTAACACCTTATTCAATTATGCAACTATGCACTAGGTGTTTAAGAACAATTAGAGACATGTAAAAGTGGGAAGCTTCTTAACATTGTTTACTTATTCCTCCTTTGTGAGCACAAATTTTAACTATGGAATCTACTTTTAAGACATGGTTCATGTTGGTGGAGCTTCTTTATAGCCTTTTATAGTTGATCCCTCTGAGAAGGGATAGATAAGGTGTCCCATATTGTCACATTCATATTTTCATTCTTTATATGATCAATAATATTGAATGGGATACCCATGGATTTGTATATTAGAGGTACAACATTCTCCTTTGTTGTTTTCTCTACCCATGGAAGTTCTTTGTTTGTAGAGTTCCTTTTATGGACCTATAGTGTATTTATTACCAATCTAACACCCCTAAAACAAGATTAGAATGTATATTTTCATGAGGAGGGAGAAAGGGAGTAATATAGGTATATTTATTTTTCATTTGTAGCCAATGATGGACATATCTTCTCCTTGTGATCAATAATTTTAGGGATGATGGGGAGACACTTTATTGAGGGTGTGATTGTTCACCTACTACTTTATGGAATTTCCTAGGTCAAGGTGAGAGAACCTATGGGTTGAATTAAGAGAGAGAGGATATATTATGTTTCAAGCCCTAAAAATTTTTGGAACCTCAATTTGAAATCAAATAAAACCACAAAATTCAATGATCATTTGAATTAATCATAAAAATATTACACACAATTGATACATTAGACACAAGCCACAAAAACAAATTATATGTGATCACATGAATCATTCTAAAACGAATTTTTTGATAAATTAGAATGGAATAACACTTGGAATTTTTTAGTTAGTCGTAATACCAAATAACACTAACATCTAATGATGGTCACTCATACCCGACACTGCTCTAACCCTAATCACATCCATGGTGGCGACTCTACTCCTGAAGGGGAAAAGGCTTCCAATGCAGCTGCTACAAGCTCTGTCAGGGTTGCTGGAGGTAATACTTTGGGGAATGAAGTGGGTAAGGGTTTCACAAGCTACACCAAGGCTAGGGTGGGCAGCTGGATCTCTTTCCTCCCCTGGCGATGGACAGACACGTAATTCACGAGCCCTAAACAATACAAAATCTGAGATTCTTAAAACTAAATCTCCTACACGTAAGGATGCAATGAGACCCTTTCAACCTGTAGTTGGAGGTGGCAAGGCTTTGGAGGCTAATCATGAGGACTCGGCCCTATCCTGGATTAATCTCGCTTTTACATCTTCTGAGGATGGCGGCACAATCACCAGTCAGGCTCCCTCTGGTGGAGATGGGGCACCTGTACTGGGAGTTCACCATGCTCTTGACGGGACTGGCCAAGGCGCATCTATTCACGGCCCCACTATAACCTCATTCAAGGATGCATTAAGGGGAAAGGATTCTCCTATGAAGCCTGTAGACAATACCCCATGCATAACATTTGGGGAGGAGGTCATTACAACTGAAAAATACTATCAGGAACATGCTCTGATCTGTAGATTCGGAGGACTCTGGCCCAGCCTTCCTGACCTACACGCATGGATCTCCAAGCACTAGACTCCATTGCTCACTGGGAGGTTAGACTTATACCCGTGTGCTAAAGGTATCTTCATTGTGACTTTTTCTTCAATAGTTGATAAAAACTCCATTGCTTCCAAGCTTTGGGTTTGCCAATCTAAGTACCTGGTCATTAAACCTTGGTTCCCCTCTTTTAACCCGCTCACTGAGTCTTTTTCATGCAAACCTGTTTGGATCTCGACTACCCCATTTACCCCTCCAATTCTAGAGTGGTGAATGTTTGAAATCTATTGGAAACACCTTGGGAACTACACTTTTTATAGATTCTCAAACCTCTTATTACACCCACACTACCTATGCTCGGATCTTGGTGGAACTTTACACGGCTAAAAACCTCCCTACAACCATTGATATTAGAGTGAAAAATAGAACTTGGTCACAACCTTTAGATTAAAAGGTCTTCCATTTCAATGCAAAAGGTGTTTTTGTTTAGGTCACACCTCTATTGATTGTGGGATGGCAAAGCGCCAGCATGAGAAACATAGTTGGTGGAAAGATGCCCTCCCAAAACATTTGGTTTTCGGTGCAAAAGAGGACCTAGAATCAAATTCAAATGCTGAGGTTGAATCTGAATTTGTCCCAGAAACCCCTTTATCGGAAAATCCTATTACTGACAGCAAAGAAAATGCAACAGATTTATCTCATTTAGTTGTTGACAGCAAGGAAATTTCAGTCGGAATTATTGCAACTAAGGAAAATTCTCCTTTATCTATCCCTCCATTGGTGGAGGCATCATCAGGATGGGTAACGGTCCGTAAAAAAAAAAAGTGTATTTTAAAGAATGCCACTTCTCCACCTCGATGATTTGATTCTCTTCTGTTGTTGGCTATTCTACATTGTTCCTTGTCTTTGCCAGGCAACAGTTTTTGGCTCTGCAATGATGCTCCGGTGTTGTTGCAGACTGGTTGTTATTCATCAACTATTTTTCAGTGGGATTGTTGTTGGATGTTGGTACTTTTCTGAGCAGAATATTTTCTATTGTTGGGATTTCATGTTCTATCCTGGCTTTTGAACCTTTTTGTACAAGGGTATAGTCCTTTTAGAAAAACTATTTACCCATACTAAAAAAACACTTGGGATTTTAAAATTCACAATTCAATGTAAATACAATCAAAACATGCAAGGTAAATGTGATTTATAGGTGGATATCATATTGGATATGCAAAGGGAGATGAAATTTTTAGGGATAGGGAAATATGATAGTGTAAGTAAAAGTGAAATTAGATGGAAATGGGGGCGAAAAAAGATAGTGAGAGGAATTATGTTCATTAACCATGTTGTCTTGATAATTCTTCATGTATTCACACTTGAAATCAAATGAAAGTCACTCTCCAAAGGTTTTTTTCCATCATTGATTACCCAAGCAAGAAAAAAAATACAAATTAACCCTTGAAACCTCAAGCCAAACACCTAAGAATGAAGCCTCATCAACTCACCACACCAAACTTACAATGCCTTTGTACACACAGGGAAAACATATATGCATTTACGAAATTACGAAAGGAGATTTACAAATGAAATAAATGGTGCAAAGTAACACAAAAATGTAACAATCCTTCAATTCCTAACCAAATAATAAGATGTGGAATGATTTTATGTAGTTATCTGCACAAACATAGGATCACAATGGAGAGTCACCAATTATTTTTTAAAAGGTTTGTTTACAATGAGAAAGACCAGAATTATTTATGGAAATGTTGATCTTGCATGTCCATTTATATAGAAGACAAGGGAAACATATAAAATATGAATTTCAAATCTTGTTATTCATTATACATCAAGAACCACCTTAGCATGAACTTGAAGATGAAAATTACAAGTATCTAGATATTTACATAGCTGCTACACAATCAAAAAACCTTACTTAGAGCTTAAACCCTCCAATTTTAAATATGTTCTATGAAAAAAGAATCATCACACAATATAAGGAAAAACCTCATTTTTATACATTCATATTTCATCCCTGGAAGAAAATCCATTTTATATGCCAAATTAAGGGTTGAGATCGTGATCCATGTGAATTGAGGGAAAATCAATGAAGGAAGATGCAATCAGGGAGATGAAAAAGGAAATAATGCCAAATGTCCACTCCATAATGTATAAATAAATAATTACTTATCTGGTGGGGTTGTGAGGGACATATTCCATTTCTAGTAGCTTTTGGGGTCAAAATATGATGAAGAGATAATTTCAAGATGATAAATATTCCATTAAATTCATGAAAATGGTGTTTTTCCCTCTTAATTTTTTACAGCTAAAATATCCACAAATAATGAACCATTTGCCTCAAATATGATCTCTATGGAAATCCTTCTCTAAGACATTCCTAATGCAACAAATTTCAACAAAAAGGATCCACAAATCAAAAGTTATGAGAAAATATTTCAAAACACACTTGGGCCCTAGCTAAAAAAATACATTTTCCTCTAAAATCTTTGAAAAAATGCCACATGTCACCTTATTATTAGTTGGTTAGGTAAATTGGTCAATTAAATAATTAAAGGAACAAGAGAAAATTCTTTTCTTGCCTTCAAGGTTTGATTTTATTGATTTAATGGTTTAAAGGCATCTAAGGTGGGTGGTTGGAGAAGCGGAGGAACAATTGAATAGGAGAACTATTATATTGCTCCATGGTGGGATCAATTAACTAATTTTTTCTTAGGATTCAGATATGAAGGGATTTTTTAGAACCTTTGAAACAATGGAACTATTCCACAAGTGCCACTAAGCCCGACTTATCTAATATTTGTGTCATTTTCCTCTTTGTTGGCTGTTTATGGCCAATTGAGGAATCAATAGAACAATTGAAGTATTCTTTAAGTTCCAAGTATAACATGTTATTTTTTGCATTTTTTTATGGGTATGCGGGAACAACATGAATCAATGCACCATTCAATAAGTTCCAGCATATGCTAACATAGTTGATGCCACTATTTTGCATTATGTTTAGTGAATGAACATTTTTGGAGAACACAGAGAATATAGGAAATTTTCCCCAAGTGCCAACACAACATGGCATCACCGATTTCTAAAGGAAAAGTGACAAATGCAATAAATCAAGGAACATGTGGAACAAAGGAATAATTCCACCTATTCCTCAATAAGATGAATTTACCCAAATTTGATCCAATTTATTGAAAAAATAACTATGTGGACTATGAGGCTTAACAAGAGTGGAACACGAACCCAAACATGAGTGTTTCTCATCAATTGTAAAAATTTGAATTTTTCAATGATCTATGACAACAAAAGGCATAGGCACAATGAGGAAAAATCATGGAAAAATAAGGGTCACACCAACTAATAATATAGAATTCTAAAAATATAAATCCAAGGATACACATAATCAAAATGGGAACCAACAAAGTGATTTTTGGGTTTTTTTGTTCCGTGGATAACTAGATGAATACATATTTCCACCTAAGTATGTGGATTACCTATCTTTGAAATGAGGAATTTATAATGAAGAGAATGGGGTAGCGATTTCAATCTACCTCTTTTTTAACCTTGTGTGATCTTCCACATGAATTTTCTTCATGTTTAATTCATTTTCTTCATGTTTAATTCATTTTAAACCTATTTAACCTCAAAATTAACATCATACCCATAAAACATGAAGTTAGGCTTGGGGAAGCCTCTTATTCTTCCTTATCATTATTATATGGGGTTCCTATCACTAGTTCATGTTGATATGTCAAACCTTGCACCATGAGGGCCCTTTTCTTCATATAATTCATCCCAATTTCATAAGAATATTTATTGAAGGGATGATCACATAGATAAAAAATTTAGTTCCATGAGCCATAAGGTTTTGGACTAGACCCATAGGTTTTCTCAAATTAGGAGTAGGCACAAGATGTGGAGGAAGAAATTTTTGAAGGGGAGAGATAGGATTTAAAATTTGAATTATAATTATTCCCATATCTTTAGCTTATATATTGAGATCCTTATTGTTAATAGCCTTGATTGAATGATTGATTATAAAATTGCCCCTAGTTGAAACTTAGATAATTTTTAGGTGCTTGAGATTTTTACCTCTTTAAGGAGATGACTTCATTAGGCATATACATGAGCTATAATTTGAGGTTATCAATTTCATATTTATATTTTGAGGAATATGATGTAGAGGTAGATGATTAATCATTTTACTAATTAAGAGAAGTAATAAAGGGTTGGGTATTTTGAGGCAACTTAAAAAAGGCATAGGAAATCTAGGGGCTAACTAGTCAGCTTGAATTAAAAAATTCTTAGTCTTAATGGTTATTTCATATGCATTAGGTAATTGTATAACACCCATATATTGTATCATTATAGTTATATTAGAATTTAAAGATCTTAAAAATATAAGAAAACACCTTATGGAGTTGGTCTCAAAAGAACTAGAATTATGTCCCATGTTTTCTAAAATCTGAAGTTGAAATTGATCCAAAGATCAATTTAGTGGACAAAGTTTCCCTAAATCTCTTAGAATCATTACGAACAAGGACTCTAAGATTTTTTCATCACCTATTTGAAATAGAAAAATAAATTTTATTTGAGAAAAATATTTTTTGCAGAAGTTCCTAGTTGGAGGAGGAAAAATAGGGGTGGCGAGAGGTCAATCAAGTTGTGACAATGAAAAAATTGAATAAAGTGGTAAAAAGGTGTTTATGGTTTTTCACCTCTCGGTCTTCAACATTAGAGTTCGGATAGGTGGGCCCACTATTTGTTGGCTAGGGGCCCTTAGCTAGGGTCAACATACTCTTTCTGAGGAAGGGTTCCTTTTCCCTCATGATTTCATATTACTGTAGACACTAAAATTAGGTCACACTCCAATTTGGTCCCTCGACGAATAAACACCCTTCATCACATTCACCTAGCCATGCCCCCCTTCTCTCCAATAATATTAATTTAATTAATTTAATTAATATAATTCATTATCCCAACTATATTTATTATTTAAATATCTTATTTTAAATAAGATCCACACATATAGTTCACTTAGACACCTCACCAAGCCAACTCAACCTAAGACATATTCTTAGTAAGTTGTCATAACTAACTAAGACTTACCCAAACCCTAAAAATCAATGCCTACATTCCCTCTAACCACATTCCCACATGCTCACAAGAATCTCCCAGTCTAATCCGTGGGTTAACAACATGAAATCTGAGGAAATCAAGAGGATATCCCTAGTTTACTAAACCTAGGAAATCCATCCTTGACGGACACCCGTTATCGCTAACCGTCGCTAGTTAAGTCGAACCGCCGCCAATTGCCACCCTTTAACCCCAAATCAACCTTATTCTCAAGGTTGGAAGCAAGAATCAGAAGATTGGTGAGAAAAACACATCACAAAGAGATAACACATCTTCAGAGAGTGAATTCTAGCGAGAATCCACATGCAAGGAAGGAGATCAAGCATCTTCTCCTACACAGCCATCCCAACCATGATCTGATCTAACCAAGCAAAGAGGAATGTACATGCAGCCCATGTAGAAGCTTTCCTTCAGTTGGTGATCACTTGTAGCCTTTAAACCCCTCATTAGTACCTCCATCCCTCACTCACAGGAATTTAGGACCGGCATCTAATATAAGCATAATGTCATACTTTTTCTCGGTTTATTTCATTTCATCATCATTTTATCATCTATTGTTACCCTAGCCACCTATTGACCTTCTCCAACATTTCCACCTCCATATACCCATTAAAAACTCACCAAAGTCTACCCCAGTCACCGAATACCTCATCCCGACCAACCAAAGTCCTTTGTGTAATCACAAAGGAGACCCAAAGCTTGTTCTGTGGCATTTCCATATTTCCACAGTAACCAACACCGGTTACACCTGATCACCGTCGATTACCCTTAATTGACATTGGTATCTGTATTTTCCCATACAGCCTAGAATAGAGACCTACCCACCAAATTTCATTTCACCCTCATCTACCTGTGATCTACCCGAGACCTCTGTCAAACCTGCAGAACCTAGAACCAATCATTTGACCTTTGGATTCTATTCTAGCTTAGCCTATTAGATTAGATCTATTTATTATTGTGTTTTAAGTGAGATACCTAAATAATTTCAAATTACAATAGGATTTACTTTGTTTACAACATTAAATTTTTAAAAATAGTTGTTGACATCCATCTAGGAAGTATCACACTTCACGGATCTAAGATACGCTAGCGAGTTCACTACCCATATTGTTTAATTCCTTCTAGTGGTATTGCTTTACATTAAAAGTAGTTCCTCGTAGTCAAAAGCAAGCTCTCATGATCAGCTATGGATTCAGAAGTCATACGCATGCAACAACCCATCAACCATCATTTGAACAAGTATTCCTCCTACACCCATTACCCTATTTGTTTCATCAACACTTCAAAGAAACGATCTAAGAATCAGGTGAAACATTTTGGCATGCCCGGTGGGACCCATCCGGGGTTCTTTGCATTTCATTCATTCATAGGAAAATTTGTGTGTTTATTTCCCTTCTAAAAAGCATACACACTAATTTTCTTCCTTGGTAACCCACCTCTTCTTTCTATTTGCTCTAAAGGAAACTTTTCTTTTGGTGTAATTAAAAAGAACCATTTCTTCATGTTTTCTACATTGTAGTGAAAGAGCATCCCTCTTCCTCTTCATCTTATTATGTCATCCAATTTCACATTTCGATTTGGGCTTAAAAATAAGTGCATTCCATTCTGATTTATTGCATTAGCTCACATTAATTGAGGGCAACCTATACGCTGGAAGTCATGCCCAACTGATGGTTGACAAACAAATCATAGAAAAGCACTTCTTTCCTTTTCTCTTTCTCTGAGTCTTACCAAACCTCACAAAAATTCAAAATACATACATTCTTAAACAACATCCTACCTAGAATAAGTTGTAGGTGATCACACGATCATGGTACAAGGCACCGAGCTCATTTGCTCTTTCGAATCATACTTTAGAGCAAAGCCCGCCCCCATCATAACATACCTGAAACCTCACCTTTTAGATATCCTTCTTTGTAGGAAGCCATCCTCACCAAAAAAATCTATTTCACAATTCATGTGTCAGTCCCTAAATAGCATAAGCTAAACAAACATAATAGAAAAGGCACTCCTAGGATCACATTTTTCTTAGTGTTTCTGCTTGGCTTGTATTTTGAGGTGAGAGATCACGTTCTTCACTTTTTATGTTCATCCTTGCATGCTCCTCATCACAACTGGTGTATTCTAGCTTCACCTGAGTGTGCTTGGGCCATATCATCATCATTCTCAGAATTCTAGGTCTGATTCTACATCAGATTTTAATTCACAACCACTTTTCTTTCATCACTATTTCAATTTCACAGTAACCATTGTCGGTTACCTCTGACCGCCATTGGTTATACCCAACCGACGTCGGTTCCAATTCCTTTTGCTAACCTACTCAAAAGGAAATTTTATTCATTTTCTTCCACTTTTCATAGTCCCTGTCACTACCATCATACCCATTGACGTTGTAAACATCATTAGATTTGGCATACCTATCAGATTTTACCTTTTGCCTAGGTTTTCACTCACTGTCCCTTTTCTACAATGACCGAAGCGCTTATCCTGACCGGTGTCGATTTTCCCTAATCGACATCAATTATCCTATTTCACATTCCATCTACCATTTGGTACCTAATCAACTTTTTGTCACCAAATTCACTTGTTCATGTTGTTCTCTATGTAATTTATAGAGAAGTATCCCTACCTGATCAGTATTGTTTCACATGGTGCTAACCCGAAGACAAGTAAGCACACTTTTGTTTCACGCCAGTTGTCAACCACTCCCACCTAGTCCTTCACCACCTTCCATTTTATCACCAGCCATGGATCCCATCTAGCCTATTACTATCGCTACCAGAGATGAGGAGTTCACACGAATCCTTGACCAAAACCTTGTCGCCTTGCAGTTTTACCTTTCCCACTCATCCACTTGAGATGCCTTGGGTCATTTGATATACAACATGCCCATATCTATCCCCTCGACTCTCATTCCCACTCCTACATCAGCCCCATCTAGCTCTGTGCTGCCCACATCTACTTTACATGATCATTTCACAGCTAGGTCTTATACCCGCTATGATGTTTGCATCTATTACCTCCATGGCACTGTTACATCCACTGTACCCTCGAAAACTACCCCAAACACAACCTCATCTACCCCTAATGTCTCACACATACCCATAGCTACATTACCACCTCCATTAATCGGTGACCACTACCCCATTTCAAAATGTGGTCCTTTCCATTCCACAATCGTTATCCCCTATAGCCACTAGGGTTACCACAACCCTTCTACTCCCATATACATACTACCAACAACCTCTGTTTCATCCATTATACACACCAAATACATACCCCTATTTCACTACCTTATTCTCAATCAACCTACATGGCAGACCCATACACTAGAGTGCCACCCCAGTTGTATGCCCAAAACCAACCTTCTCACACTATAGGAGGCATCCAATCATCGTAACCCACAAATGACTTAATTAAATTGATGTTGGAAAAGATGCAAACATTAGAGGCATTGGTTTTGGATCCTACAACACTCTCACCTACTGACGATATTTACAATGAGCCCATTCACCCATCCATTCCTATCCGATCATACCCCGTGCATTGGGAAATGCCTAAATTCAATCATTTCAATAGCAAAGAAGACCCGTAGCAGCATTTACGGTCATTCAAACATGGGTGTTATCTGATCGCTCATGATGATGCCTTGCTCTTGAGTACCTTTCCCATGTCCCTCACTGGACCTACATTAGATTGGTATAGTGGGTTACCTAGAAACTCTATATTCTCATTCAATCAGGTAGCCCAAGCCTTCTTGGGATCATTTCTCTATCAATATGATCAAGAAGGTTACCATGACCAATCTATACTCCATGTGTCAGTATGAGGATGAATCTATCACAGATTTTGTTGCTTGCTAGCGTAGCTTGATCAACCAACTTACCTTCCAACTGCCACAAATAGAACTCATCAAGCTCTTCACACGGGCTTGTGCTAGACATATCTCACCAACCTTGCAGGTCCAAACCTTCTGAACATTCGATGAAGCATTCACTATGGCACAAAAGTTAGAGATTCTAGCCATCGAAGAGAAGAAAATCCAATTACGCAATAAGAATTTGGCATTCAAGTCAAATGATACTCTTCTTCTTCCAAACCACAAACCAATTATTCAAAATCTACCCCATCAAACTAGGCTACCCCTTCATCTAATCTCTCACCTGTCAAGAATTTTCAATTCGACGAGAGCAATGGAAATATACCCCATTTTGGGAACCTTCCTCTTCTGTCTTAGAAAATCTTATCAAAGCCGGAGCTAGCACTCTTCCACCCATAAAACCACACACTAGTTTTGACCCTACTCGCCCCATGTCTGCATGGTATAAAGAACATGACTTCTATAACTATCATTGAGTAAAGGGTCATAGTGATAACAAATGCATCACTTTCAAAAATATTGTCCAAGAAATGCTCAACAAAGGCAAGTTAACCGTGGATAATCCTAATGGACATGCGAACCAAAACCTACACATCTTTAAAAACCATTTCCCAACCATGCCCCTTCGTTTGATCCAACCAAGGTGAGACCTTAAGTCACGATACGCATACCCACGAGTTTCACGCTATCTTTAATGATGTACTGTCACCTCCCAATTACCTCATATTCCTTCCATAGACGAGATCCTATCCCGAAATCCTCGTTCCACATCAAAACCAACCTCCCCTGTTCCTTTACCAATAGAGGAACACCTTTCATCTCCTTCATCACCTACAGAGGAGTCTTCTGCTAACATTAAGACCATCTCACCCCCGGCTTCACCACTTAGAGAACCTTTACCCATAGTACCTCCTCCACCCATAGAGGACCACCCATTACCTCCCGACCATGAGGAGCACCCATTACCTACTCTACCCATGAGGAGCACCTATCCATTCCTCCACTTATAGAGGAGATCCCATCATCTCCTCCACCCATCATAGACCCAATTGAGATACCTTTGCCTCTTGGTGAGCATTCTTCATTAGCTACCTAGAATCCTTCGGACCTAATTTCGGCTCTCTTACCCACGGAATTTGAAGTTAGCCAATTCCCGTCTCTAAGAAAATTTTACGGGGATTTCCATTAGGTCCTCATCAACTTCGCCTACGGATGTTCCGTTCTCATGTTTGGCTAATCACTTAGATTATGTGGATAGATCCTTACTATGGGGGTGTCTTTTGCTTCTTGTCTCAACACAGATGCAAAGATCCCTTGTTGATACCTCCACTATCTACCCAAAAATATTTCGACCAATCAAACCAAACACAACCACCTCTATCACAACCCCTTCCATGACACCTATTATAGCTCAAACCACACCCTTACCCATAACCCGACCTACATCTAAACCCAAATCCACACATACAACATCTTCCTCAACTAAACCTATTACCACTTTAGGGGTCACCCCGACCACCAGCCTTACTCATCCACCTATTAAACTAGATTTAGCTACATCCTCCAAAGTCAACACCACACCTACTCTGACACCCAAATAGAAGCACCAAACCCATAGAACTCATACCCCGGCTGCACCAATCACACCTACACTTGTCCCGTCTGTCTTAGGACCTCAGCTACCCAACATGGTCAAGCAACCTCCACCCACCAATAAACCAAAAACACAACAGCCCATTCCTTCCTCACAAACCTCTGACCTACCCAGATGCCCAACCCGACTTACACCTACACCTGCAGCCTCTTTACCACCCATACCTCTAATACCCTCAGCTATTGCTTCACTACCCACTACACTTCATTCATTGTCTCTCACACCCCAAGCACGACCCACATCATCTACCTTCACAACACCTTCGTTATCCCCATAGGTAACTCACCCTCTTCCTCCATCTGCTTTTCCTTCGGACCTCATACACCGACATCATGTTTACCAAAGAAGGTGTAACCCAAAAACAAAACTCCACTACCCCACAATAAGGTAGTCAAAACAACCACACACCCTCCTTCCCATCCATCTACTATAACCCTACCTAAACAAACACGATGACACCCAAAACCATGCCAAGACCCAAAACCATTACTCGACCCCCTCCTCTTCTAAATACCATTCCTCGAAAATCAAGCAAACCTACACCCAAACCCACGTTCACTTCCCATTGTGATCCACTAGCATGGTCTTATGCTAAAATTTTAACCAACCTCCTTAAGACTTATGTCATCACATTACCACCACTCGACCTTATGACCCCTAAAACCCAAGCTAAAAGGGTTTGACAATAATAAAATTTTCACATACCATCATGTGCTAGGGCATGATGTGGAGAACTAAAAGGCCTTGAAAACCATCCTTATCCAATTGTGTCCACTAGAAACCAACTTTGACGACGATGACCTTTTCGATGAGGCAACTACTTCACTGACACCCATTCCCACATTGCCCACTCAAAAACCACAACCTCCACCCTCAAATCTCCTAGAGCCACCCCCAAAGTTTGAAATTAACATGGTTCATATCGGAGAAATTTCCACGCAACCACCCAAATGTCATTGCATCCAACTCACCTCATAAGGATTTTCTCCTCTGATAGGGTTTTTCCTTCATGTTATTATACCAATCATCCTACACCTTCTCCATTTTCCAACTCCCCTCAAATCAACATGATACATGTCACTACACGTGCACAAAAGGGTAAAGAAAAGGCAACTAACCCACCAACCAATCCTATACCCAACATAACATCTGCACCCATACCTAAAATAACTCGTCTCAAGCCCCACGTACTCCCCATTTCTAATGGTGTCACACATCGCACTATGCTCAATCAATTACACCAATCTCGACTCAAAATGTCCCTATATGACCTCATTCAAACCTTAAAATCCCATTGTTAAGCTCTCATGGAGGTTCTTCAATCTATTGAGGTTTTACCCAATGACCCTACACCCGTAGCCTCCATTATCACACCCCATCATGCAGCCTCTCTCACCAAATTACCATCTTTATCTTCACCCCACCTTGTTCACAAATTGGCCTTCCTTAGCTTCTTAGAGGAAGAGATCACACCACACCAAAATGATGACCTAGACCTAGCCCTCTTCATCTCTATCCACATCGATGACATACAGGTACGCCATGTGATGATTGATGGGGGTGCTAGCATTAACATCATTTCATCCCATGCATTCGCTCAAATGCGCATACCTAACAATTGCATGCATAAACATCTTGATCATGTTACATTCATTCAATGATGTTATCACCTCTACACTAGGCACTGTCATCCTCCATGTTCACATGGGTCCCCACACTATTCCGAATGGTTTATGTTTTGGAGGGATAATTCCAATATAACATGTTGCTTGCGGACCACGGATCCATGTCATGGGTTGTGTTCCTTTCACTTTGCATCGTTGTGTAAATTTTGAACATGAAGGACACACTTATCCCATTCCAACTGACCCATCACCTTTCAAAACATGTAACATGCTTTACCGACCCAATGATGTGCTCATACCTATCAAGCCATCTACCTCTATGACCACTACCTCTTCACCTACACCTCTACTTACCCAGTCTGACCACCGCTTCTACTTGCACATACCTCCTCTATTCCTACCGCTGCCATAACCTCCATGGTTGACCCATCAGCTTCCCAATCTATTAACTCCACCTCTGCATCGACCTCTGACACATTATCCATACCAGCTACCTACATACCAACCGCTGATCCCTTGGAAGGTGTTTTTCAAAGCCTCACTCTAGGGGAGTACACTACCGCCTATATAGTGTCAAAAATTCCTTACTCTGTAAGAGTATGGAAGTCTTCACCAACACTCATGCTATGATCACCATATAGGAGAACATATCCTTTATGGTCCTCCTCACCTTTGTACTAGTCTCACCTATGGGGGACTTGATACTACCACTTACACACCTAAACCACCATCACAAACCCACCCATTTTCCATTGACTTCCAATCACTTACCAATCACCATTTTACCCACACCTTCCTACACCGATGTGCATGGAAGGGTTTTGGTTTTGGCTTTTACGAGCAAGGCCACCATACCATTATTCCATGTACCACCCACAAACATAACGACCATAGTGGTATCGGCTTCCCTGAACCACCTACCAAACAGGCCCGCATTAAACTCATTAAGGACACTAGCTCTTCTCCACCTTCTTCACCCGCTCCACCTTCATCACCGACGGAGTCGATGGATCCTGAATCTATCCCTCCTAAATTTTTTTTTCATAAACACCATTTATTTGGGGCCTCTAACTTGTCAACATGAAGGCAAGGCCCCTTCCACTCTTCCCTTCCTATATCCTAAAATGATCGATGACGATACACCTACAATTAACATTGTTCAATGTCAAAATGATGAATCCATACTCACCTACCTTAGTGCAGAAGACTCATATATTCATTGGTCATTACCCTCTAAGACGTAAACCATGTTGAATGAATTGACTATCAAGATCAACATTCATACTTAGGATGACCCGCACATCCTAAAGATTAGACAATCTTTAGATGCTACTGAATAAGAAGCCATCACTTATTTTCTCGAGATCATAACCACGCTTTCACTTGGTCTTACATAGAAATGCCTAGTATTGACCCCGCCATAGTGTTCCACAATATTGTAACCATTCCTAATGCCAAACCCATCAAACAAAAGCTGAGAAAAATGCACCCTCGCATTTCTCTTCTCATCAAAGAAGAACTTCAATGCCTTCTTTCCATTTCCTTCATCTTACCCATTGATTATCCTCATTGGATTTCTAACATTTTCCTGTCACTAAAGTGACAGGGGACTCCACATTTACATAGACTTCTGTGACCTCAACCTAGCCTACCCGAAAGATGACTTTCCCTTACCCGGTATTGATCAACTAGTTGACCTCACCACTAGTCATGAGATGCTATCACTCATGGATGGCTTCTCGGGTTATAAAAAAATTTCTTGCCCCAAAAGATCAACAAAAGACCTCATTCATCACCCCTTGGGGGACCTTCTGCTATTGAGTCATGCCTTTTGTCCTTAAAAATGTTGGTGCCACATATCAGTGGGCTATGACTTACATCTTCCATGATATCATGCATCGCATATTGGAAGATTACGTGGATGATCTCTTGGCCAAATCTAAATGTCGCTCTAAGCACCTTGTCATCCTTAAAACCATCTTTGACCGCCTCATTAAATATTACATCCACCTTTAGCCTAAGAAGTGCGTCTTTGCGGTTCTTTCAGGAAAGCTCCTAGGATTTATCATTTCCCTCCATGGTATAGAATTTGACCTTGCTAAATTCAAGGACATTCTCGAAATGCCTCCACTTACTGACGTTCAACAACTCCGTAGTCTACAAGGTAAGTTGTAGTCCATTCACCATTTCATTTCACAATTATCTAATCGGTTTTAACCATTTCATCATCTGCTCAAGAAGGATGTCTCCTTTAAATGGGATGATAATTGTCACAAAGATTTAGAGGCCTTAAAATAATACCTTCTCCAACCACCCGTACTCATCCCACCTAAATATGATCAACCTTTCTACCTATACATATCTTCTACTAATCATTCCTTGGGAGCCATGCTCGCTCATCGCGATGAACAACATAGGGAGAATGTGGTTTATTACATAATCTGTACTCTTTTGGACTATGAAACCCAATAAAGCCATCCCAAAAAGATTTTCTTAGCCTTAGTCTTCATTTCCACCAAACTCCGTCATTACCTACTCAACAAAAAAACCTATGTTGTGACCAACACCGACCCCTTACACTTCATGTACATCAAACCTTATCAAAATCAGTGTGTCGCATGATGGATTATGCTTTTAGCTGATCTTGACCTCAAATTCATTCATCAAAACTCCATCAAGGGCCAAGCTATCACCAACCAATTGGCTAATGCACCTATTTCTAGGGATCATCCCTCTAATTTCAACTTTCCAGATGAGTCGATTGTTACCCTTTCCTTGGACCAACCCCTTACGAAATGACAATCTTCTTTAATAGTTCCAAGTGTTAGTGTGGGGGTGGAGCTGGTATTATCCTCATTCCTCTTGATGGAGAACCCATGCCTTTGTCTTTCAAACTATATTTTGAATGCACCAACAATATTTCCGAATATGAAGCACTCGTACTAGGTCTCCAAGCCACCTATGCCCTAGATGTCAAATCCATCAACATCTTTGGTGATTCTCAATTGGTCGTGAACCAAGTCAATGGTATGTACCAATTTTGTAATGAGATACTTCAAAAGTATAAACATCATGTAGACATACTTTTGAACACCTTTGATTGTTACACCCTTCAAACCATCCCATGTTCAACCAACAAATTTGTAGATACCATGGCCTACTTAGCTTCCCAAATACCCACTTCCCCTACTAATTCTACAATATTTGTCACCGTACAATGACTCCAATCACCTTCTTATTTACCTCACAATGTTTACTCAATCGAACCACTACCCCTGACCCGAGTGACCTTTGGTATAAACAATACTCCAACTACCTTTCTCTCTCCATCTTACCTCCTGATCTCACCCATAACGGACAACGTGCCTTCCTTAAAAAGGTCTATCATTATGTCATTCTAGGGGCAAATCTCTATAAACATGACTTTGATGGTATTCTCTTACGATGCCTCACAAGTTCTGAAATTCCTTATACCATTAAGGAGGTTCATGATGGCATATGTGGAGGTAACTTTAGTGGCCTTGCTATTGCTAAGTGTATTATTTACCTAGGCTATTACTGGATGACCCTTAACCATGACCATTGCAACTATGTCAAATCTTGTGTAAAATGCCAACAAAATTTCAATCTTCATCATACACCCAGTCATGCCTTACAGTCACTCATTACCATTGGCCCTTCTCTCAATGGGGTTTGGATCTTGTCGAGAATCAATCCTCATTCATCCCAACACCATCAATGGATCATCACTGCTATCGAATACTATAAAAAATGGGTGGAAGCCATACCACTCATCTGCATGAAAGCTGAGAAAATATGTGAGTTTATTAACCATCAAATCATTTGTCACTTTGGTATTCCTCATCGCGTCATCACTGACAATGGAAAATAATTCAAAATAAAACATTGCAAAAAATTTGCAATGCCTTGAATTATGCTTAGTTTCTCATCACCTTATTACCCACAAACCAACGGCCAAGCTGAATCCACTAACAAAACCTTCAACAAAATTTTCATGAAAGTGATTGACGATCTTTGGGAAGGATTGGCATACACACATTCCTTTTTCCCTGGGGCATACCACACTAGTATTCACACTTCCACTTTGGCCACACCCTTTTCTCTCGGTCTATAGTACGAGAGGTTGTTGTTCTACCTCTTGAATTCTAGATCCCCTCACTCCACATTTCTCTCCATGACATGCTCACTGATGATGACTTTCGTCAGGACCGTTTAGCATAGCTAGAGTTATTAGATGAACATCATCTTAACACTCTGGATCACCTTCAAGTTTACCAACAACGTATCAAACGTGCCTATGACAAACATGTTCATGAACAAACCTTCCAATTTGGTGACCTTATCCTGAAAGAAAATCAACACGTAACCAAAGAAAAAAAAATTAAACGGGAAAATTTTCTCCTAATTGGCTTGGACCATACATCATGACTCATACCTATGGATCAGGTGCTTATCATTTATCTTCTCTTGATGGTAAACCTAAACCTGAGCCCCTTAACACCTTGCATCTTCGACCATTCTATTGTTGACTCGTCATCCTACCTCACCCTTTGTCTCTTTCCAGGCTCATCCCTTGAGCGCTACCCACTCCATACACCTCCCTAATGATTAAACAAGAATCATGTGAGTACCCGTCACTTGTTATCTTCTCTTGAATTTGTGTATCATGGCACTACACATAGCATGATTCTCATGGATACTTTTCATCTACCCTTAGATGAGATCCCATGGTCATTTCACCTTGCCTTTTGAACAAGAGTCCTATCCTTCACCTTGGTCTTGTCTATGACTGCAAAGACCTCACATGGGACCAAACTCCTTGAGTCAAACTTCTAATAAAAATATGACTCCCTCAAAAGGACATCTTCCTCTCGACCAATTGTTGTTATAAATAGACTGCTCCCTCAAAGGACAGCTATGTAAAGCTCTTAAAAAAGAAAAAAAGAGAGAAACACCGAAGCTTCCCGCATCGATCAGCTTCACGAAGACTTCAAGGAGTTCAATTTTATTTATCCCATATAGACTTCTGCATTGATCAGTCTATAAAAAAAAATGTTTTAGTCATGGACTTGCCCATTGTGACCTAAGACCTCTTGCCCAAAGGGCCTATTACTTATACCGTATAAAATTAACTACCTTTCACCCTTCTTACCATTCCCACTCTCATTTCCTCATTGCCTCAAGGGACATCTTAGAATTTAGACATTTGGTGATCCTGTGACTACTTTTCATCATAGAATAGTCAATCATGCAATGTATTTAGGGTCTTATGTTCATCACCTCCTCCAAGGTATGATCTACTCAGTATGATCCTACCCAATCAGGTGGCTTTATTGTCCCCTCTTATCTTTTAACCATCTTTGTTTACGTTTTGATTATCTTATACAGGACTTGGTCCTTAACACTTACTTTTGGGGTAATCTCCTTCTTTCACCACAATCACCCCCACCTACATCATTTTACCTATAATCTACCCACACCTAGTAGATCTAAACCCACAACATGCCCAAAAACCTACCAACTCATTTTCACACCTCCTCATTTTCTTCCCTAGATTATGGGAGAACTACATCGACCCGAGGTCCCTTTTCACCGGGACTATGTAGGTAGCACTCCAAGGGCATGGGGCCCTTGGAGGTTAGCTCGGCCATTCTCTACCCCTGAACAATTCATCTTCCGTGTTCCCTACCATTTTGCAACACATCTCACTTAGTTTCCCTTTTATATAAAAAATTAGAAATTAAGCCACATACATAACAAGTTGCTTCATATTTTATACATTTATTACACCTACCATTTCTCTATCATCACTATGCATAGATTATACCACATCTCACATATGACCCATAGTATCATTCATTGCAAAAAATAATGAATCACAACTTCACCTACTCAAACTCAATCCATGCCTCGACCAACCCGACTCATCCATGTCTAATCAAACCTAACTCAAACATGCCTAACCAACCTAACTCATCCATGCCTAACCAAACCTAACTCAATCCATGCCTAACCAACCTAACTTGATCCATGCCTAACCAACCTAACTCATCCATGCCTATAACTTGACTCAATCCATGCCTAGCCAAACCTAACTCAACCATGCCTAACCAACTTTGACTCGATCCATGCCTAAACTGACCTGACTCCATCATACCTAACTCACCTAATTTCCATCCATATCAAAACAACAAACCCATATCTCATTTGATATAAACAAAAAATCTATATCTCAATGTACATGCCTATCTCATCATGTCCATCATCTCAAAATGTTGGCACGCAGGCCGATATATAATACAAAATGTCATCAACATGTAGGTCGGTCTCATATATACAAAAATAATGAATCAATACAAAATATCTTTGGCATGCAAGTCAGGTATATGCTCAAAATATACAAATCACTCATACATCCTCACTTTGTCTTCAACACGTAGGATGGTATATGTATCAAAATAAATAACTAATATACATCAAAAACAAGGTGACCAGTATATCGGGCATCCCACCGGATGTCCTCCATCTTTGTGTCACCTGTACCCTCGGCCTCCTGTGTCCCTACTGGCACCTCACCTAGAGCTGATTGTCATGCGCCGATACCCTTTCCCCGATCAAGCCTCGAGCTCACTTGACCTCATGTGCTCTCCACACTATGAGTGTGGGATATCATCCTCTCACTAGGCGCTTTGTTGTGCCTCTGTACTCAAGCATAGGATATGAAATCTATCTCGGCCACCATAAGCTAGTCCTGATAGTATCTCGCCTCACCTAGGGCATCCCGTAACCTAGATACGGAGCACGGTATGTGGTGGTCCCATAGGTCTCGGCCCCTATACCTACCCTACAACAACCTACCCTATACCTACCTGTGAACTGGGACCTACTCTTGGTGCCTGTGGTGGTGCCCCTACCCTTGTGCCTATATCTAGGCCTGTAAGGCCCCAATCTATGTCTAGGTTGTTATGGCCAACTAGCCCTGTAAACCTACCACCTAAGCCTATAAGGCTGCCACCTGACCATCCCCTCCTGACCATCTCCATCTCCTCCATCTCCTCCATCACCATCTGAGCCTGCAAACTGGCCACTTGTACATGTAGCTCTGCTACCTCTACCTTTGAACCCTCCAGTTGTGTCTGTAGTATACCCAACTGGGTAATCAGTGTAGCTACCTACCCCTGTAGGGCGTCTCTCTGCATTGTAATGGTAGCTAGGTTTGGCTGCCCTAGTCTAGGTGGTATGGCTTATAACTGAGCCACCCACCACTTCATGTACCTATATGTACATCTAACGTCATCTATCTACCAATCCACTGGCTACTCCTCCTTTGTGGGCACTGTAGGATGTGGTAGAGGTAAGGTCCTCTCCACGTCATCTCTCCGATACTGTGGGAAGGGCGGAGGAATGTCTTGTAAGAGCTTGAACTGCCATCGGACTCTATCTACCGAGACCATCTCATCCTCCCCAGCATGGTGACCCTGTGTCCACCTCTCTAGCTAGAACTCAGCTAGCTCCTCATGCATATGCCTATATGAGGGGAATCCCATATATGGCGTCCATATAATGTCCACTCTGACAATCCCTTTAGTAACTACCAAAAATTGGCCATATCATGTGTTGGCCTATCTGATCACTACTCTCTTATCACCGAAACCCATCTCCTATATCCCACCCACACAAATATAGGTGGGAATGCATCTACTCGGGGTATCCTTATAGGTCACATGCACACTATGTGCTCCTATGACCAACAATGTAGTATAAATGTACAACACATGCTAAACTCTGCTGGCAATGGCCATATGCCTACAAATTCTCTGTAGATAGCTACACTAAGAATGCTGGTTCCCGGAAAAGCATGTCTCATGCACCATCATATCATGGATTACCCCATCGGTGATCGAGGAAAGTGTCCACCCACTACATCTGGCGGTGCATGTGAACACACTTGCCTCCATCAACGAACCACTAGCCTTGTCTCATCCAAATGGACTAGGTACATCTCTCCATAGCTCAAATTGGCACTATCAAATCTTAGATCAGCCGCCCCCTCACCAAATACTATCCCAATCAGCTCCTCTAAGGCCTTAGAGGAGATAGAGTAAACTGAGAGCACCCAATATGGGTAGCCACAAAATCTGGAACACATCCTCCGGGGTGATAGTTATTTCACCCGTTGGCGGGTGGAACATGTTGGTCGTGGGATCCCATCTATCGATGAACATAGCCATCAAGCTGGGCTACCAAACAACATGTTTGTAGTGATGAAGCCCACTCAAGCCCACTACCTCCACATGCTACATCTTGAACGGGTCGTTGCACCGTGCACTGCTCACTAGTAGCGGCGAACCTTGTCTCACATACGTAATAGTGCTCTCCCCTGCATCCAATCCAAGCACGACATTAATCCACATTTACCAAGACCATATTCACCAATTATCATTACCCTCCACCCTATTTTCACCCTACCCATCTTAACTACCTAGCCCACATCACTTTTGCACCCTTGTGCCTAAAAGCCTGACCGGTACCGGTTCATCCTAACCGACTCCAGTCACCCTTAAACCGACATTGGTCACCTACTTGGTGACCGATACGATTCACCCTTACCGACCATGGTTACCCCTTAACTAGCATTGATCACCTATTTAGTGATTGATACCGGTTTCACCCAACCAACGCTAGTCACACTTGACCAATGCTGGTCATTATCGTAGAAAAACCCACATCTTCCCAAAACCCCTTTTTTCTAAAACCCTCCCCTACCCCTTTTACCCCACCTACAATGACCTAAACTACCCCTGGACCTCTACCCACCCCACCTATACAATTTACTACCCTCCCCCTTCCTCTTTTTGCCCACGATTCCCCCATACCCATTTTAATTTTTACCGACCCATAAAAACCAAAAACCACAAAAACCTATAAATAATAATAATCTACTCCTCTAATATATCAAATCAACAATATAGAGTAGGGTGATTACCTCATCGCATTGCCACTTTGTCTCTCGGTGGCACATCCGCTGATGTACCGGTGGTCCACCGATCCCTCTCCATCCTCTACCATCACTCGAATAGCTACTCGTAACCTCGACCAATCAAATTTCTCACCCTGATCTCGTGGACCCGCTGCTCACCAACCAAACCCTCGTCCAATCACACTACCAGCTCACTATCTCATTTTTTCCAGACACTTTTCTCTCTTTTCTCCCTTTTTTTGTCATTTTCTCACTTCGCAAATAACAAATGAATAACAAAAACATGGATTTTTTTGTTTTTATAACTAACCCACCTAACCGACGTTGGCTACCATTGACCGACATTGGTCGCGTGCCCTACCTAACTATCATCGGTTCCCTATACTAACGTCAGTTATCCATGACCGGCATCAATCACCCTCACCTGCACATTGCCTTCCCTTTTGCCCTTTTACCCCACCCTTCACCCTGATCCTTTACCCAACCCCACCTTTACCCAACCCATTGACCTTACCTTTCCTGACCTCATCATTTCCTACCTCCCTTTGTCCTCCTTTGGGGACTCATTATTTTACCCCTACCTTGGCCTTACCCATGCTATGACCTAGCTATTTGGACTTGGACCATCGCTAGTGACCTTTGACCTCATGTGTTCACTATACCTTATGGCACTCATTACTGTATTGTTGATCTAATGACCTTGCCTAGCCTATTTCCGTGATCGCTTATTTTAACCCTACCTTTGGTGTATCGGAACATACCTAAACATTCTTGCACCTAACCTACGTTGTGTTTCCTGACCATATCCTATACCTTGGATACCGGAATCATTTCAACCTTGTTTGGATAAACCTATCGACCTTAGATGATGTAGAGTTTGCCTACTCTTCAACTCGGCAAAGATGTTACGCTTATTCATGTGCGTGCATTTGACTCAAACTTACCTTTGACCTAGACCCATTACCTAGAATTTCCTGAGTAGACCTTTCAACCTTTTCTCCGCCATCCCCACCACCTTTTCCTCCCATTTACCTTTTATCAAACCACTCACCGATTCTCAAGCGTTCACACTTGTTCGTTCCTAGTTTGAGGGGGATCACCTTCACCCACGCATGGGGCAACCGCATCTTATTTTTTGTTAGCGTCACTTACCAATACAAGATACACAACAAAAAGGGGCAAAACGTAGACACTAAAATTAGGTGACACTCCCTTTGGTCCCTTGACGAATAAACACCCTTCATCACATTCACCTAGTGATGGCCCCCTTCACCCCACTAATATTAATTTAATTTAATTAATTCATTATCCTCACTATATTTATTATTTAAATATCTTAATTTAAATAATATCCACACATATAGTTCACTTAGACACCTCACCAAGCCAACTCAACCTAAGACATATTCTTAGTAAGTTGCCATAACTAACTAAGACTTACCCAAACCCTAAAAATCAATGCCTACATTCCCTCTAACCACATTCTTGCATCCTCACAAGAAAATCCTAGTCTAATCCATGGGTTAATGATATGAAATCTAAGGAAATCAAGAGGATCTCCCTAGTTTAGTAAACCCAAGAAATCCTGCCTTGACCAGACGCCGGTTTCCCCTAACCGTTGTTGATTAAGCCAGAACCACCATCGGTTAACCTTTTAACCCCAAAATAACCTTATTCTCAAGTTTGGAAGAAAGAAGCAGAAGGTTGGTGAGAAAAACACATCTTAGAGAGATAACACATCTTCAGAGAGTGAATTCTAGTGAGAACCCACATGTAAGGAAAGAGATCAAACATTTTCTCATACACAGCCATCCCAGCCATGATTTGATCTAACCAAGCAAAGAGGAATGTACATGCAGCCCATGTAGAGGATTTCCTTCAGATGGTGATCACTTACAGCCTTCAAACCCCTCATCAGCACCTCCATCCCTCACTCACGGGCATTCGGGATAGGAATCCAAGCAAGTACAAAGTCATACTTATCTGGTTTATTTCATTTTATCATCTATTGTTTACCTAGCCACCTATTGACCTTCTCCAATATTTCCACCTCCATATACCCATTAAAAACTCTCCAAATCCTACCCTAGTCACCCAATACCTCATCCCGACCAACCAAAGTCCTTTGTGCAATCACAAAGGAGACCTAAAGCTTGTTCTGTGGCATTTCTAGATTTCCATAGTAACTGGCACCGGTTACACCTGACCACCGGTTAGGTTACCCTTAACCGACATCGGTCTCTGTATTTTCCCATACAGCCTAGAACAGAGACCTACCCACCAAATTTCATCTCACCCTCATCCACCTGTGATCTACCCGAGACCTCTGATCAAACCTACAGAACCCATAACCAATCATTTGACCTTTGGATTCTATTCTAGCTTAGCCTATTAGATTAGATCTATTTCTTATTGTGTTTTAAGTGAGATACCTAAATCATTTCAAATTAAAATAGGATTTACTTTGTTTACAACATTAAATTTTTAAAACAATGGATTGATAGCCATCTAGGAAGTATCACACTTCCCGGATCTAGCATATGCTAGGCAATTCACTGCCCATATTGTTTAATTCCTTCTAGTGGTCTTGCTTTGCATTACAGGTAGTTCCTCCTAGCCAAAAGGAATCTCTCATGATCAGCTGTGGATTCAAAAGTCATATGTGTGCAACAACCCATCAACCAGCATTTGAACAGGTATTCCTCCTACGCCCATTACCCTATCTATTTCATCAACACTTCAAAGAAATGATCTAAGAATCAGGTGAAACATTACCATAATCACAATTTTGTATTTTAATTCCACATAGTGTATTAGTATGGTGCATTTGGGACTAATTTTCTCAACTATTTTAAATTATTTAAATTTCCATGTCATGTCACCATTTAAGCATATTCAAACCTCCTTCATTATATTAACTAAACCACCTCTAATTTTTGTACCCCACATAACCACTATATTTTAAACTTAGCACAACCACTTATGCCCAAGCCAAATAAATATACCATATCCCATAAATAGTCCGTAATAGGTTGAAAAGGTGAATGTATGGACATATCACATGAAAATAAGGTGGAAAACCCCTTATTAAACATTTAATTACATTTACTCCCACAAAATGTGGGATATTAATCCCAATAAAATAAATTCATGGGAAGTGGGTGGTTGGGGTGGTTTAAACCCCAACCACATCCCACTAAAAAAAATTCCCAGCTATTAGGCTATAAGGTAGCCACAATTCTATTTAAGTGGATAATTGTAATTAAACAATGTCACCGATATGACTATGTATTAGAGATAACAGTGTAGTTTTGGAAAAGTGAAATTTTGGTGAGCTTAGAGGCGTTTCTAGATCTTGGTGTAAATTAGAAATTTTCCAAAATTCCAAGATGTTTTTATTGCATACAAATTTTTCCCATTTTATAGTTTTCTTGATGTCGTTTTAAGGTGTGAAAGTTACTAGAAGACATAGAAGTGGAGAGAAGAGCTTCTACAAGTGCTATGAGAAGGTGGAGAAAAAAATTGACCTTCACTAGAGTCCTTAGAAGGTTTGGACACACAAAATATCAGCTTGTGGATCTATATATTTAAATTGTGAGTTTTATTGTAATTAAAATCTTCAAATTTTTATGGATCGAGTTCAAATGAACTCGGGGATGTAGGAAATTTTCTCAACCGCGTAAATAACTCTCATGTCATATTTCCTTCTGATTTTTGATGTTATTTCTGAATTTAATCAGTAAAAATTTAACTTTAAACAAGAATATTTATCAATTTACCAAATTTGTGACAAATCTATAAAATGAAAATTTGAATGGTTTTATTGAAAAATGAATAAAAATGATTTTGGGAATAATTAAATTCATTTCTTAATTAGTTTAAAACAGATTAAAACTATTATTTTAATCATGTTTATATTAATTAAAAATCATGAAATATGAAGAAGTTAAAGGATTTATTGAAAACAAGTAAAAAAATAAGGGGCCTATTGTCATTTATAGATCAAGTATTTGGTATCGGATATGGTTAAATTTATGGTTTACTTTTAGTTGCATTTAATATCAATTTGATATTATAATCCCATCATATTTGCATGCTTTTATGGGCTTGATATTCCATTTTTGTAGTTTGTAGCATTTTGGAAGTACATGTTTTTGTAGGTAGCCATGGGGAAAGACTTGAAGATAGAAAGGATAGAAGAGATTCAAAGTATAAACAAACAAATCTAGGATCAAAATGCTTTCCTGAGATGTAAGCTCTACTCCCTTGAAGAATAAATTGAAAAGTTAGAATCCAAGGATGAGATCTTGATTAGATTATAGTGTGGTGATCCCAAGAAGGATTTTCATTCTACTTCAGATGTAAAAACTATGACCAATGAGTGCACTGTAATTTATTCACCATGTGATTCTTCTTCTTCACATTCGATTCGATTGAGGTAATTTTTTTGTTGATTTTGAAAACCACACTATAAAGAATTGTATCTAAGTTATATTGTTGAAAATGGGATTTGATGGAAGAGGACTTGGTAGGAATGGACAAGCTATGTTTAACCCAATATAGGTAGAGGATCATCCTTGTTTTGGAGGTTTGGGTCATCCTAGTGTGGGAATGGAAATTTGAGAGTGCTCCAAGAATGCTGAAGGAAGACAAGATTTTGGTAGCCAAGACATTACCCCACTAGTCCTATAGGAATAGTTAATGCAAAAAAATAGTGATTCATCATCGAAGATGAATTTGGTAAGAAATCACAAAGATGAGGTCATGAAATAACACATCCTCTTTCGTACTATAGACACAAAATCATGCACTTTTGGTAATTATCTATTTTTGATTACATGCTACTATTCATATGATTCCTAAATAAGAAAATTTCTAATTAACCCATGTCATTATCCATCTTTTCTTTCTTTCTATTGCGACTTTTGGTCTTACACTCTTTCTAGCTTAGAGTATCTTTTCATACCTTGGCATTTCTCATCCTAGACACCAACACCTAGCTAGAAAGCCAGTTGCAGGAGCTCCCATCCCCTTTGGGTGCCCCTAACCTATTTGTACTTTATACACATCTTTTGGATCCTTTCTAGCCATTTGAGAATATTATATTTTTAGTAGTCTACATTTTCAGTGTTAATTATGAAATTTAAGCAAGGGAATCAAATAAATATAAATTTATGTGATCATAATAAAGGACCAAGCACTAAGCACTAGCTATCACCACATAAGGTTACATCCAAAGGCATATAAAGAGCATTTAAGAATCCATCTAGCATCCATACACAAGTGTAAGGGAATGATAATTATACATACTCTTCATAATAGGGGAAGTCTATTCTATTCCATGCACACATCTATTACATTTTTTTACATCTAGCTACTTTTCTCACTATTAAATATAACACACACAAGAGCCACCTAGGGAAAAAAATTGTACACACACATAGAACTACATTGGATCTGAAATGTAGTGTAGCACTCAATTGTAAGTTCGGTTGTTTGACGATGAGGATAGATTAACTGCTCATTTGCATTATTTTATTTTTGGGGTTTGATGCATTTGTGAGGGTTTTACAGGTCAATATTTTATCATAAGTTATCATTGACCTCGATGAACATTGTAAAAATTACTAATGACCAAAGGTGAAGGACATGGAACACCTTGCGACCGAATGAAGATAGGTTCCTAATATTTTTGGCATCACAAGTTCCCACTACAAATCTGTGGCACTCGTAAGCTCCCTAACCCATTCCAGTGTGCCTTGGTCTAAAATAGTCCTCCATATCTACATTTTTCTTATATTTTTACAATACTTTGTGCTTTGTATTTTCTAGTTTTCCAACTTTTGCACCTTTGGGATCTCTTTGAAATAGATAAGTCATTGTATCCCTTCTTTTCTACTAGGGTTTCACATTATCTAGCTTAGTTTTCTTGGGTTAATTTATGTACTTAATTGATTATTCATTTACTGCTACAATAAAAATCAGATTAGGCATTTATATTATTCATATTTTTCTTAATCATTTTGGTGAACCCGACTCAATTTAACCCTCTTGGCTAGTCATTCTTCTTCCCATTAGATGTTTGCCATCATGAACATTTCCATCCATACTTATTTGCAAAATCATCTTGATTGTATTAATAAGCTCAAAGCATATTTAGCTACCAATTATATTCATCCTCACACATCACCTGAATATGTATATCATAATTTTACTTCCACTCTATCTCTTAATGAATATGAAATAACTTTCACATTGAACAAGCTACCTTCTCAAGAAATGTTAGAACATGAACCCCTCCTATATATTCAAGTTTTTATTAATAATTTTGGGGTCAAGCATGCCTTAGTTGACAATGGCTCTAGCCTCAACATATGTAATATATATTTTTACATAAATTAGTACTTTTTGAAACTTTGTTTGCCCCTTCATCAATATCTATTCACGGATTTGACAATATCCCCAAGCGTGTCTTAGGTACCATTGATCTCCCTCACACTGTCATACCATGTACAATCACTATTCCATGCCATGTAATTCCCAATAACCTCAATTATAATATTATGCTTAGGTGTCCTTGGATCTATACTATGCATTTAGTCCCATCTAATCTTCTTACGTGGCTAAAATTCAGTTATCAAGGAGTTATTTATGATGTTTTGGTTGATCCATCATATTTTGCATATTTCCATTCTATTGAGAAATCTAGTGATACTACTTGTTCCTCTACTTTTATTTGGGACTTTTCCAAATATTTTCTAGGATATGAATATTTGTGTTGCTATTGTTTATTTTATAAGATCTCAATCCATAAACACAATGAGTCGCAACACCTTGGGACCTTCTCACATAATCTAACAAATTTAGCTTAGGTTATCATCCTCCACTTCTCCCTCCTTCAGAGGATTACACCGCCTTGTATGCTTCTTGACTTCCTCTTATACACCCCAAACTCATCGGTGATTCTTCTTCTACTACTTGGGACAATTTAGACACTTTTTCTATTGATGATTCTCTTTTTGGAAGTCATGGGTGTTTATAAATCAATTCTCTTCTTTTCACCATAAAAGGTATTCTCCATAATATCTTAGTACTACTACTTAATTTAGAGAGTCTAATATACCTGTTGATGGTACCGATCCTCCTTATACCATTTCTACTAACCTAAAAATTGAGGATTGATACACTCTTCTCAATGAAGATACCATTCAATATAACCTTGGTACATCATATAACCAATGAATAATTTTGTTAGCTACCTCTCTCACACCTGATGATAAAAAAGACATCAAGAAATTACTTCATGAATTCTCTAACATTTTTGTATGGGACTAAAATGATATGCAAAGTATTGATCCGTTTTTTGCAATGCATAATATCATTTTTATCCCAATGTGTAAAACATGTCACACAAAAAATCCACAAAATGTACCCAAAAGTTGCACTATTAGTCAAAGAAGAAATCAGAAAACTACTCAACGCCAATTTCATTTGCACTCTTGACTATCATGAATGGATATCTAACATTGTACTCATCATAAAACCAAATGATTTGGTTTGTTGTTGAACTAAATTTTGTAATTTAAATAAAGCTTCTCCCAAGGATAGTATCTCGCCCTCATATTTACAACATTGTCGATTCTACAGCTGTATCCTTCATGGATGGCTTCACAAGATAAAACATCTTTCACTACATCATGGGATACATTTTTACTCTGTCTTTCCCTTTGGCCTTAAAAACATGAGGGCTACTTATCAACAAGTAATGATGCACTTATTTCATGATTACATTCACAAGATTATCGAAGATTATGTTGATGATATTTTGGCTAAATGCTGACACCATTCCACCCATTCCCAAGATCTACAAACATTATTTGAATGCTTACCGAAATATAAAGTATGATTGAGTCCTACAAAAGTTTTTTTGGAGTCACGACTAGTAAAATCCTTGGATACATTATCTCACAATGTGGAATTGAAATATATCCTAACAAGATTAAGGCCATTTTCGACATTCCTCCGCCTCAAAATTTACATCAACTATGATCATTACAAGGAAAAATTCAAGCTATCTGATGGTTTATTGTGTAGCTTGCTAATAAAATCCAACCATTCACATGCTTGATGAAGAAAGATACTAAGTTTTTATGGGATGATCACTTTGTTAACAAGCATTTGATGACATAAAATCATATATTTTAAATCCTCCTATCTTAGTCCCTGCCATGGTTGACTATCCTTTCTTATTATACATTTCAACCACATTCCATGCCTTAGGATTCCTCCTTACACAACATGAAAATTCTCAACATGAAAGGTAAATCTACTACATCATTTGGACAATGTTGTCTTATGAATGGCACTATAGTTATATCAAAATCTATGTCTCGACCTTGTCTTTGTAGTAGAAAAATTGTGACATTAAATTCTTAAAAATTAGGTACATATCGTTATCAAAGTAGATCCATTTATGATGTCTCTTGTATTGCATACATCTCTCGGTGTCTAGTGCATTGGGTCATGCTCCTCACTAAATTTAATTTCAATTTCATACCATAAAAATTAATTAAAGGACAAGTTATAGCGGATCAATTAGCTGAATCACCTTTACTTAATGCATCTCCCATCTCTGATTCTCTTTGTTATGATTTCACTACTTTTCTTGTTTATTCTGTTACATGGAAAATGTATTTTGATGGGTCTCATTATCACTCTAGCACTGGGGATGCAATAGTCTTCATCACTTTTCATGGTGATCCACTCCCCTTTACATATTGATTAGTGTTTTCTTATACTAATAACATCACTGAGTTTGAATCTCTCATCCTCAGCCTTCTCACTTCTCAAAAAATATTATTTAGTAACCTATGCATACATGGTGATTCCCATCTCATTATTAATCAAGTTAATGATACATACCACATAAAAGAGGAACAATTAATCCTAGCTAATACGAGTGTCAAAGATATCTTGGCTGCATTCAATTACTACTCTATTAATACCATTCCCCTTAAGGAAAATCATCATGTGGATGCTAGGGCTAGTGCGGAATCACTTATCCTTCAAGACATCACTGATGATAAAGTCACGTTCATCATTAGGCACTCATGAAATCCTTCCACTTGTACTCTACCTCTAGTAGCTTGTGCCATCACACATAGTCATGACAACCCTAAGTGGTTTACCCTGATTTAATACATTTTATATCGATAAAGAATTCTCGATGGTCTACAACGTCATGAATCTCATCACTTGGAAAGTGAGGCTACCCATTATTTCATGGTCATAATAGAATTATTTAAATGTGCACTTGATGGTCATCTATTATGATGGCTAGGGCTTGCTAATATTACCACTTATATCTCTCAAATACATGAAAACATGTGGGGAAACCATTTCTATGGCAAAGTCATGTCTCAAAATATTTTGCACTAGGGATATTATGTGCCTACCATAGAGCAAGACTGCATCAAATATGCTACACACTGTGATAAGTTCCAAAAGCATGGAAATATTCACCACGCTCCTACTTATGATCTCTAAATGATTGCACCAACATGGCCATTCTCTCTATGGTGTTTTGATCTCATTGGCATGATAAATCCTGAATCGTCTAATGGACACAAGTACATTATTATTGCCATAGAGTATTTTACCAAATCGGTTGAAGAATCCCCATCGTGGAATATAACTAGTACTTGAATTTTTGGTTTCCTCACTACTCACACCATTACATGCTTTAACATTCCTTCTACTATTATAATTGATAATGGATCTTCCTTCAAAAATAAGGAGGTTAAAAAAATTGTGCAAAATTCAAAATTAAACAATCATTTTCTACTCCTTATTACCCATAGGGAAATGGCCAAGCTAAGGCCACCAACAAAAATATTTTCAAAATCATACATAAGATAGTTAGTTTTATAGGTGATGACTGGAATAATCAATGCTTTTACACTCTTTGGGATTATCACACTAGTGTGCATACTCCCACTAATGCAACTTATTTTTCACTAGTCTATGGTACATAGGTCGTCATCCCACCGTAAATTCAAATACCATAATTACACATTTTTCACAAAGGTATACTTAAAGAAAATGAATATCACAAAAATGATTACATGAGTTGGAAATTTTGGACTCTTTCCATGTCCAAGAACTCAAACATCTTTGTGCATATCAATATCACATCACCTAGGCATACAATTGCAAAACTCGTCCTCATGAGTTCAATACAGGTGACCTCATCTTAAAATAAAATCAAAAAAATACAAACATTGAAAATCCTATTAAACGAAAGTTCAAACGCAATTGGCTTAGTCCTTATATTATTAATGACAATCTTGGTGGTGGCATCTATCACCTTGCCACCCTTTTGGGAAATCCACTAAAATCCCACACAATATCATGTATCTTAAGAGACACCATACATAAAACAATGCTTATTACCATCGATGACAAAGTCTCGTGCTAAGGCTCACACTTGACTCGCTGAGGGCATCCTATACACATGAACCTCACACACTACATGTTACACATGAAACATTACACACTCCACATTTCCTGCATACATATTTTTCTACGTAGCATCTACTTGATGCCTTCATGATTTATCTTTTTAGCATCTACTTCTACATGTTGTGGTCATTACCCTATGACACACTCCAATCTCATTGTCCATACTCGATTAATGAGGGTCTAAATCTTAAATGGACCACAACACACTCATTCATTCAGCAACTCACTTAATCAATCACACACTTACACTCTACGCTTCATGCTTTGTGATCACATATTTTTAGTACACACAATTCAAACCATTTCCCGATGACACACTCTTACTTTCTGTGCATTCATTCTTGACTACCGAGGGGCACGCATAAATTAACCTCACTTCATACATACTTATTAAAACTCACTTAGGGGCACAAAACTCCTATCACACTCACTTTGTATCCCATTCCATCTCATCCATCCATCCAAAACATATTTCATATCTTGGTTGCATTTAGTCTTTCTTACATTTACTTGTTACATGTACACTTTATTACACATAGTAAATGAATATCTTTTATGTCATTATATTTTTCCATACACACATGTGCATTCACTTGATTTCTAGTTGTGATAGCAGATTCTAGAGATCAATACAAATAGCATGGATTTTTGGCTCGATACATATCACTAGTCCCACAATGGCTTCGGGAGCATCTAATTTCATACACTATAGTTGTTATTATTTCATTTATCATAGCACATTATTATCATATTATACATTCATTGACATACTTTTTATCTTTCTAACATGTTAACAATTGCTTCATGTCTAGCATTTCTCTTACAAGTATATTTGCTTCCATTGTTGTCCATTACATTGTTTGTTATTGTTTGTCATTATTTACCACTACTTTTGGGATTTTCCCTTTGTCTTGTGTGCACACTTGTCTTCTTTTTTCCTAGTTGGCCTTGATTGTCTTGCGACATCATGAGTGATGTCCCATGTTTGAAACCCACCTTTTGCGTTCTATATTTCCTTCTTGTGTGATTTCTTCTTGTGCCTTAGATTACACATTGTCTTCTTTTTCTAGATTTCATTTTTACATGTGTGTTTGTATTGCTTGTACTAAAAATTGTCTCCTAGCCACTTGTTTTTGTGTGCCTTGGTTTCCACCAAGCACACTCCCCCTACAAGGTACAATTTTAACACAACAGTCGATCATCCTTTTCACCACATTCTCCTCGGTGATGTCACATGCATGCCAAACGAGGGGGATCATTTGGGTGAATTATTCACTTCATACAGAGTTAACAATCACCATACAACACAACTCAATACCAATCTAGCATAGTCATCAACATTAAACAAGGCTCATAGTCTAACTTATTTTCTTACTACAACATAGATGTCGGTGCCTGCAGGACCCAAATAGTAGCACTGAGTGCCCCGACCCTTCTTAGACACCTGTGACCGGGGGAAGTTACAAAAATTATTCAAGTGCAACATAGTCTCGTATCAATTCACACTGTATCTTTTATAGGGCACGAAGTCCTTAGCACCTAATATACATAAAACGTAAATCATTTTCTTCTTCGAATTAAATCGAATTGTTTTAACAAGATTGGATTTGTACACACCATCTGTAGTGGTGTTTTATACTTTGGAAGCACTTAAAGGTTGGAGGATGATACAAAAATTTCTCCCTACACTTCTTCCAATTCTTCGTGCAAGATTGCCCAAAAAATCACTCCTCTACATCATCTACAGGATCCTTTCTACACTCTTTTCCTCATCACGGATCAAGTGCACATATTCCTTTTTCACATTTTTCATGTTTTACATACTTTTTACACATATACATGTGTATTTGATTACTTGTTTGTTCTTCTCTTTTTAGGTCCATCCTTATGGGAAGCGGTAATCAACATCATCCTACATTGAAAATATAAATCACACTAGCATGGAAATCAACAACAAGAATATTGGTGACATCTACAACATGAATTTCTGACATAGGGTCATCATCACTTTTTACACTTTCTCCTCTCTAGTTTCCACACTTCACATTTTTATCACTCCACACTTTTCCTTGTCTCTCGACACATTTTTTCCATCAATCTACATGGTTATCAGGTACACATATCTTACCTATTTTATGTTATCAAGCATTCACTCAATAACATAAAGTGGGGGTAAATGTAGTAAAAAAATCACTCACTTTGGGTATTATCTAGTCCTAAGTGTATAATAATATCCATGTGACTCTTAAGTAAGAAAATTACTAATCAAACCATGTCATTGGCTATGTTTTATTTCTTTCAGTTAACACTTTTAGCCTTACACTTTTTCTATCTCAGTCTGTCTTTTCATACCTCAACATTTCTCATCATGGACATTAGCATCTAACCAAAACGCGTCGGTCTGAGGCATTTCCATCCCCTCCGGGAACCCATGACCTCTTTTTTTCACATCTTTTGGGTCCTTTCTATCCTTTTAAGCATCTTATCTTTATGGTATTCAGCCTTTTCATGGTTAATTACAAAATTTAAGCAAGGGAATCATATAAATATAAAGTTATGTGATCATAATAAAGGACCAAGCACTAAGTACTAGCTATCACCACCTAAGGTTGAATCTAAAGGAATCTAAAGAGAATTTAAGCATCCATCTAACATCCATACACAAGGGAAAGTGACTAATATTTTTGCATACACTTCATAGGAGGATAAGTCTATTCTATCCCATGCACACATCTATTACATTTTTCTACATCTAGCTACTTTTCTCGCTATCAAGTGTGACTCACACAAGATCCACCTAGTTAATGTTTCCACACACAAACACATAGAAGTACATTGGGTTTTAAATTTAGTGTAGTGCTTAGTCGTAAGTTCATTTTTTTTATAGTTGAGGACATCTCGACCCTTAATTTTCATTCTTTTCTTTTTGAGGTTTGATGCACTTGTAAAGTGTTTTTAAGTCAATATTTTATTACAAGTTATGAGTGACCTCGATGAACATTGTGTGACCTACTAGTGACCAAAGGAAAAGGAAAATGACCACCTTGCAACTAGTTAAAGATAGGTTTCTAATATTTTTGGTAGTAACAGTGCCAATTATAGGTATGTGGAGCCCGCAGTACCCCGACCCATTCCAGAACCCCAATCTATCATATTCCTCTATCTCTACATTTTTTTGAGCTTTTCTGCAATAGTATATGCTTTATATTTTCCATATTCTCTATCTATGTGCACCTTTGGGATCTCTATAAAACAACTAATTCATTTTATCCCTTCTTTGTAACTAGGGTTTCACATTTTTATCTTAGTTTGCTTGTGTTAATTTTTGTACTTAATTAATTATTCATTTACTAATACAATGAAAATCATATTAGGAATCTATACTATTCATATTTTTCTCAATCACTTATAGACCTCTAAGTATGAGAAAGATAGATTGTTGTAAAAATTATAATCCTCTCTTTCAGTATAAAAAATACTGCTATGATATTAAAAAAATGTGGTATGTTTTTCCTTGCACTTTTTTGGGTTAAGTAACCATTTTTAACAATTATTAGAAGAGAAGGGCATTGTTGAATAATTTGATGCCTTTCATTAGAAATAAGACAGTGTGAAAGATCAATCTCATCATTGAAAGAAGACAAATGGCGGAGACATGTTTCCTCTTCACATAAGGAGAACAAGAGGATTTTTTTCTCATTGTCATGAGAATGGGCATCAGATTGAATAATGTTATAAACTTCATCTCAAAACAAAAATAAGAATATGGAATAAAGACCCATTAGAAAGGTAAATGAAGTTCTTAATTCACCACCGAGTTGATGAGTTAACCTGGATCGGGTAATAACTGAAATGAAAATCCATTAAAATGGGTTGGAAAACAATTCTTTAATTATATGTTACATAGTTGATGATTGTTGATAACATGAAATAATTCAGATCTTTTGGTTATGAGATTCCTATTATATGTTAAAAGGAAATATTTTCCCATGTTGTGTAACTTTGAATATTTTTGGATTTCATACTCATGAGAGGAACTAAGAGATAGGTTTATCATGTTCAACATCTTCTTACATTTGAAAAGTTGAAAATACTCCATTCTAATCTCCTTATTTAGCATTTTGAGTTACTGGTACAATCTAGGTATAGTTAATAAAACTCATATTTTCATCTAAGGATATTTTTTCATTTTTACATGCTTACATTTTAGATTAAATGTTATTTTGGGAATGCATCTATTTTTGGCATGTATATGTTAGGTGCATTTTAAGACCCATATTTTGGGAAATGTTTGTAATTTTGCTCACAATGTGAAATCTCGATGTGGCCATAATTTTAAATCACATGTCCATGTGGGAAATAAATGTGATTTCTAAATATGGTAATAACATTAGAGAAAATTATGATTACAATAAAAAACATATTTATATTTGCATTAATCTAGCAGTTTCACAGGGTCAGTGGACATTAGCTATTGGTTTTTGGTGTCTATTATTGCTGATCTAAAATTGGGTAAGATTGAATTTTTAGTGATTGGCCATGTCATAAGCAATCAATTTGATTGTTGCCTCTTTTGGCATTTGATTATCTATTTTTAGCTAATAAAATTTGTGATGGTAGTTATAGTAAAAAAGGTCAAACATAATGCATGGGATATAATTATACATTCACCTATTATGAGCATGAATTTTTCTTTTTAAATTTATCTAATTTTTTCAAAGAAATTGGAAGATTCACAGGGAATTCAGTTAGACTCTAGCCTCTTATTGGCATGTACATTGTCTATTTCTGAATTGATCATTTCATGATTTTGTTATCAAAAATTTGCAATAAATTTTACCTTAAATGTTATTCCTCTAGATCATACGTGTTTGTGAGATGCAGGAAGATGATTATTAGTTTTAGTGGGTGAAAAAAAAATTTGTGGAAAAAAATCCTTCTTAGTGGGGAGGTGTGATCTAGAGATCAATTCAGTGGAAAATGTTTCCTTAAATCTCCCAAAATCATTACAACATGGTAGAGGACTTTGAGAGATTTATGTCACTTATTTGAACATGAAAAATAGGCCCCATTGAGAAAGATAACGTCCACGAAGTTGCTAGTTTGAGGAGAAAATTAGGGGAAGAAGACCAATTAGGCTATGAAACATGGTAGTGTAAAAATGTAACGCCTTGATTTTTGTAAGTTATCATGGTAATTACTTTTCATAATATTGTAACTGCTGAAATGAAGATAAACATGTTAAGATATATCTTTGATCTTAAAGGAATGTGTTGCTAATCTGGACCCTTGTTTGCTGTAATTTGTTTACTTGGGACAGAAGTTATTATTGCTTGTGTGATTGCTGATGAGACAACAGACTTGTCGTATGCTTGATGAACTCTATTTGCTGATTGACAACACACCTTGAATCAATTCCATTGATCCAAGGTATGTTGTGGCTTTCTTGTGATCACTTTGTCGATTTACTTCTAAACCAGACTGAAGGTTGATATAAAGGTTGCAGCACCTGATTACAGGTATGAATATCTGGTACATAGATGCCAATGAAAAAGGTTCGATTCTCGAACCACACACCATTGTAACGCTAGACCGCTTAAGGTGATAAGGGCCTAGATGCAAGTGGCACAGGTATGTGGAACTTAGGACTAAATGTCTTGCTTAATGTTGAATATGACTGTTAGGTGGAAAGACTTGATATGGAAACTAGTTAATTAAATATTAGGGGATTAAACCCTAACCTACCCCTAAGTTTTATCTTATACCCTAACTACTATCCTATATGGATTTTAGATTTCATAAGGGAGAAAATAGATATAAATTCCATTAACCTATGAACTAGGTGAATGACCTAGATATGGACTATTAAAATCCTAAACTAATCCTAACCTAAGGAAGGGGACGCATAGACCCATGTGGATGGAAAGGATAAGAAGGGAAGGTAGGAAATTTAATGGGACAGTAAATGAAGTCCTTACAGGTTGCAGTGCCAAGTTTGGCGGGAACATGGGGAAAGTTGGAGGCGTCCAACTAGTTGTGAAACTAAACCATGATTGCATGCAAAAATTTGAAATTAGAAACTCGCCAACTTGAGTCGGCGGTGGCGTGAGGAAAAAGGAAAAAGGAATGCATTCAATGCATTCAATGGCATTGATCTTAGCGACCAGCTCGCCTTGGAAAGAGGATAGAGGAAAAAAGAAATTTGTTTGTTATTGTGTGCAATCGATTTTAGTTGCTCTACATTTTGTTCTTCCATGGTTCTGTCGAACCTGCTGTTATTTTTGGTTATTATCTCTGTTCTTGGAGAAGCTAGGCTATTTTTGGAGCCTGTGGAAGTTAGGGGACTGTTTGGAAAGCTTTACTGTTGTCGCCGTAGAGAAGAATAGCTCCTGTGGGCGCGGTTTTCTTCGAGCCACAAGAAAAATTAACAGGCATGTTAAGCCCTTCTCCTTAAACCGCTTGCTTTTGTTTAATCGTCTCATTAAAACAACCCTGCTCTTATGATGGGGGTTTTGGTTATTTGATTTGGCTGTTATGCTGAGATGATTTTGAGATTGAGTCGTTTTCTTTTGTTGTATGCGGTTTGAGCATTCTTTGCATAATGATTGAGTCGAATATACTGCCCATGCTGAGTGGATTCATTTCGACAGTATTGGGGATTCATTCTTTATTTTATGAGTTTGTGCTTATGAATACTTTAGCTGTGCATGTAGCAATTCTGAGTTCTACGCATCCTTGTGAAAATAAGAGGATGAGATGATTTTTTTGTATGTCTGGTTGAACAGTCATTATATGGGTGAATACGACTTGAGTATTCTTGTGCGTTTTGAAGAAAATGAGTGTTTTTCTTACTACAACTATTAAGGAACTAGTTTCTCTTTTGCTGTTGGAAATCTGAAGCTAATGGTAAGTGGATTTTATTGTGTATTATGGATTTGGTCTTATGTAAACAATACTGATAAGGAGATTGTTTTTCTGAATCTGTACGTGAATGGTTTTTGTAGAACCGTGAGAATAATAGATGGAACTATTGGGTGAGTTATTTTCTTGAGAGTATACAACGCATAGAATATAAATACTTGGAACAGTGGGCTTGTTTCATCGTTTTACTCTCACTTCCTTTTTAAAACGATTAAAAAGCATCCGTGTTTGGTTGAATTCCATGAAAGACTTTGTTTAAAAGAATTAATTCTTGATTCTGGAACTGAGTATCTGGATATTTACCAGATAGATTAGAGTTCACTATTTTAGTCTTCTTTGGATTGGATGATGAATTATTTGCATAAATATGTGAATGTATACCTATACGAACTGCCCTTTAGATTTCTTGTTGTTTCATCAAGGTTGAACTGAAGTGGAATTCTTACTTTGAATGTTTGGAAAGCGATTCTTTTTTTTATTATGAGGAAGCTCATAATTTTGTAGTATTGTACATTCATGTTGTTCAGGTCTAGCTGAAATGTTGGTTTTGATGAAACGATAGCTGATAAAACTAGATGTGCATTCTTGCTTGTCTATATCTAGACGTGAATGTCTGTAGAGTGAAATGTTTAAAGGGAAATGATTGCGTTTATAGGTTCTTTTGGTACTAATGTTTATAGACCAGTTGCAATGAACTCTGGTCAACTTTTTGGAAAGGTAATAGTAGTTTTCAATTACTGAATATACTACTCTGAATGAATTATACTATTGGAGTATGTCTGCTCTAAATAAGAGGTATTTGGATAGACAGTAAGAAGAGGTGATATGATCTTTCTCCCTTTTATTTGATTATTTCTTTTCATTCATTTCTCTTTGGACTGTTATCATTGATTGATATCACGTTTGAATTAAAATTTCTAGTACAGTTATGAGGAAAGGAAAGAGAGTGTGAATGGATAATTGAATTAATGATCATTTTCTCTCATACAGTTGGAAATCTATAATTGTTATGGAACAAATTTCATACTGCTTGGGTTAAGCATTTGTATTTAAATTTCTGTTTACTTTTCTCTTCAGCGTTTGATTGTTTGAGATTAGAGAAGTTGTATGAAAAGAAAAGGAAAATGGTTATCTTTGGAAGTTTTATTTAAAATCTAATTGTGAATCTTCCTCTAACTAATGTAGGGGAAAGGAATTGATAGCATTATGTTAGAATAGCAGTTGCATAATTGTATTTTCAGTTCTTACGGATGTTTGTAATCTGGAAATGTTTGAAGGAAATTACTTCTTGTTATAAGTATTCGGAAAGAGGACAGTAATCCTTTGACCGATTGGGATGGTAATTAGATGATTAAGTTGATATGTTGTTCATCCTTTTTGGTATTTAATTCTGGAATGATGTTCATATTAACGTTTCATAAAAGCAGGGTTCTTTTATTGAGACAGTTAATTAAAAGCACCTCATTTTAAAGACAAGTGCTTAATATGCTCAGTTCAATGAACTGACCCGTGCAAGTAATTTTATAGATGAAACTTGATTACAAACGAAGACATGGTTGTTTTCTGATACTTCTTTTGATTAACTGAAGATGGATTGTATTGATAGCTATTACTCCTCTACGAGGAAATGAGAAAGGAAGAAATTACATTCTTCTATCTTTATGAGTTGTAATGTTGTTTGATATAAACAAGTCCAGTCATTTGGACTGGCAAATGTATAGATTGTAAATCTGATGGATGAATACAAGTAAAAGTGTGATATTTTCAATAACTGTATCAGTTTGATATTGTTGAATAAGTTTGAGAATATAACATTATTCCTTGACTTGGAATTATTCAAATGTTAATGGATGAATTTAAAAGGAAATAACATCTATTCTTTACCTAAATGCAACTTTTACGTTGAAATGTGCAATTAGTTCATACTTGGGTTAAGATGAATTTTGAATTGACATTAAAAAGATTTAGATAAACACGAAATCCTAATTGGAAGGTATTCGGATTAGTTTGAAAACTAAGGGATATCAAATAACTTAGAGGAAGCCAAACCTTGTATTCGGACTCAGTTAATAGCCTCAAATGTCTAAATTCGAAAAAATAAAGATATGGGAAATCATATCTATTGTTAACAGACCTTAACTAAGTAAGGTTAAGGAGGATAAATGAATAAATTCATTTAGAATTAGACCTCATTTAAATGGCATCTAATAAGATGGAATTCTGAATTTGTTTACAGTTGTGGAAAAACTTGGTTAAGTTTAATAGGTTAAACTTATTAGGTTTATCGATAATGGACTGATTAGTCCGAAGATTAAGAAAAGAACCAAGAATAGAATATGCAACCCTTCGGTATGAAGGAGGAGATGCATATTAAGCTAGAAGATAGATTAAGTCTCTCTTAGCTACATACAACTGTAACGAGAACGAGGTTTAAGGATCAACATGGCTGCTGAAAGTTGATCTTAAATACTAAGATTATAACCAAATCACAATTGAGTTGGATGTGTACCCTCGATGAGAGGATTCCATAGGACATTGACATATGCCAGCTACAATATAGTGTCTTCATGAAGGCGGGGCCTTCATGACGACACAATGTTATAGCTGACATATTACAATGCCCTCCCAAATTAAATCATCAAGTTTACATAAGCTGGATACTAAGTTCTTAGATGGGGATAGGAATGTGATCACGCATACGAAGTGACTCCGGAGGACTAAAGGTAACTAGACACACGGAGTCATCTAGGGACGACATCGTATGTCTGCGTATCTTTAGTTACCATGAGTAACTTCCTATGCTCGTTCATATTGCTAATTGGGGTTAGAGCTTGACCTTAAATGGAAGGACTAGAAGAGACCAGGAAAGACCATTCTAGATAATAGATGAAGTGAGGTGAAGGACATATTCCAATGATGTGTACCACATCTAGGAATATGATCATGCAAAGCATGTGAAAATATTTGGCCAAAGTATCGCAAGTGCTGGTTGCGTTGTCCTAATCACCTAGTTTAAGATGCAGGATGTCAGATGAATATCAATAATAGATATTCATATAGGCTTCTTAAATGGATCACTTCGATAACTGAGAAATGGTAAGAGAACCTGTATATTCATTATACAATGCATGAATTAACATGAAGGATCGGTAAGTCGCCGAGTCATGAAATGAGAGATCGCTGAAACTCTGAGCCATAAAATGGGAGATCGGTAGTTCTTCGAGTCATTTACAGCAGCATATGGTATCTGTTATATGATTGAATGGCACTAAATGTGTGTTCCATATTGTAAAATATGCGAACAGAGAACATTGGTTTTAAAAGAAATTGTGAGATCAAACCGCATTAGTTGAATGAGAGAACGATTATTAAAACTTGAACGTGTGTTTGAATTATATAATTCATAATAGAGAACGTTGTATAAAAGAATAAAAAAGAAAAATCCCTTGTTCTAGCGTCTTAAAATGGGGATGTTACAAAAATGAAAAAATGGTAAAAGGGTGTTTATTTTTTTTCACCTTTGTTATTTGACACTCAAGTTTGGACATGTGGGCCCCACTATTCGTTGGTTGGGTACCCTTATCTATGGCCGATACACTCTTTTTGTAGAGGGTTATTTTTCCTCCATGATTTCATATTACCAAAGTCACAATTTTGTATTTTTTATGCTACAAAGTGTATTGGTATGGTGTATGTGGGAGTAACATTCCCAATTTTTTTAAATTATTTAAATTTCCATGCAATGTTGCCATTTACCACTTGGGAGCTTATGCAAACTTTAGCATATTCAAACATCCTCCATTATATTACCTAAACCACCTCTAAGTTTGGCGCCCAAGACAAATAAATTTTCCATGTCCCATGGATATTCCAAAACAAGTTTAAAAAGGTGAATGCATGGACATACTATGTGAAAATAGGGTGGAAAAAACCTTATTAAAGTATTATTTACATTTACTCCTACAAAATGTGGGATATTAATCCCATTGTAATCAAACAACATCAACGATATGACTTTGTATTGGAGATAAAATATTTGTTTTGGAAAATCAAAATTTTAAGTAGCTTAGAGGCATTTATCAATCTTGTTGTAAATTGAAAAATTGTCCAAAATTCTGATATGCTTCTTTTTATATATCATTTTCCCATTTTGGAGTCTTCTTGATGTTGTTTTAACATGAAAAAGTTTATGGAAGACATAGAATTAAAGGGAAGATCTTCTCTGAACTACTTTGGGAAGGTAAAAATGAACACTTATATTCTCCATATTTTTCAAAGCTTTGAGGACACAAAATTACAAGTTATATATCTATTATTATAAATTGTGAGTATTAAAGTACTTATAATTTTGGAAATTTTAATGGATCGATTCAAATGAACCGAGAACGTAGGAAATTTACGAGCCTTGTAAATGACTCTCGTGTTGTATTACCTTCTGATTTTATGATTTTATTTCTACATTTAATCAATAAAAATTTTACCTCAAACAAGCATATTTATCAATTTATGACATTTGTGAAAAATTGCTAAAATATAAATTATAATAGTTTGATCGAACCATGAATAAAAATGATTTTGGGAATCATTCAATTTAGTTCTTCATCAATTTAAATCAGTTAAAAAACATATTTTAATCATCTTTAGATTCATTAAAAATCATGAAATCTAAAGAATTTAAAGGATTTTTTGAAAATGTAGACACAAAATCACGCACTTTGTTACATTTCTAGGTCCTAAATACATATTAGCATTCATATGATTCCTAAGCAATAAAACAAGTAATTAATTACTATTTTGTCCTCTCATCTTTGTTTCTTATGAAATAACATCACTCTATCTACGTACATAAACCATTAAGACATCGATTATAGGTTTTCTAGGTGTGTTCATGAGTCGTAGGAGTCATTAGGTGTCCATTAGTCATCTATGTTGGTGTCTAGGCCTTTCAAAATTTAAATGAGGAATTTTCCCTCTAAAATGCTAATACAAATTATAAGGTCAATTTTAGTGTGATTTGAGAATTTTGGGTGTGTACTTGAATCTCATAAGATTTGTAAGGGTAGAGTGAGGTTGTATGTGGTAATTAGACCCTCTCTAGAGTCATAAGTACTAAAACGAGATATTTCATGAAAAACTTAAGGCATTATTAGGTGAAAGTAACTCCTTTGGAAGGGAATCTCATGATAAACCATACTTGTGAATGACCAAATGAGAAAGTAACTCAAGTAAGTAGTAAGAGGAAGAATATATGAGGCATTATGTAATTTTTTTCATGCATTCTATCTAGATAATAATCAAATGTATGAGTTTTAAGAGGTAATGAGTAGAGAAAACTAGGTTTTGTTGGTTTCTTGCATGGTTTTTTTGTGTGTAACTTATATTTTGATAGTTCCTTGTATGATTTTTATGTATTCTTATTGTGCATGTTAAGGACTCTTAGTATCATAATGAAGGTAGAGTGATCTTAAATTTTGGCTATGATTATTGAGTTCTAGAAGATTGATATGATGTTGTCTCGTGTGTGTTATGACTCTCGCTGATGGTTGGAGCATCTTAAGTTGGGTTAGGAGTTTATTGATCTTATAGTTTTCATAGTTCACATCATTACCTCTTAATTTTATTAGAACAGCTACAAGACATCCTTACAGGGAGAAAAATGGGAGATTGAACAAACTTCATAAGGTTTAACATTCAATTTTTACATGATATTGAGAAGCGGTTGATTAAGTTTACATTTTATTGGTGTGATGCCAATTAGAAAAACCCACTTGAGACCCAAGAAACAACCTAGGGTTAGTCAGGAAAATTATGGAATAAATTTTTTGATTAGAAGTGTCTACAACCAGGTTGCAAGGCAAAAGTTGTCACTAATAAGTTCTTGAACAAGTCTAAAATTACTATAACATACTTTTCATTTATTAACAATCTCCAGAGGTCACATGGTCTAAATTTTATGGTTAGAAGTTTCAATTAGGTTCGGGGGTAAAATATCACCATACCCACTCTCTAATAGGATCAGAGTTTCAACTTGATTTTTCTCACACTTAACACATTCAAAATTTCTCTAAATCATTCCCATTGGATAGGAAATTTTCTCACCTTTCCGATGATATAAAGAAGTCCTCCTAACTCCTTGTAAAACTCTAGTTATAGACCGGTGGAGCTTAGGGGTCAAATTTTCCCCAAGGGTACACGTGTCAAGAGGGGAAGAAGAGCAATTTTCGGGTTGGTGGAGTCGCATTGCAGAGTTGGAAATTTTTCCCCATGCATGTGCAAAATTAATATTTCTCCCGTGCCTCCGGAGGTCCTCTAAGGACATGTGTTGGGTTCGAAGTCCAAGCGAGGAAAAGGAGAAAGAGGGTGGAATGATGAAGGTTTAGCGGAGAATTTTCCAAAGGGAAAAAATTCCAATGAGTACTCGTGCACTGTGGATCTTCTTGGGACACATGGAGCTCAACAGCCATCACGGGGATGAAAGAGAGGGAGAGGCGGTGGTGGAGAGAGTTGAAAAATTTCGCCAAGGGGAGGATATGGGTTAAATGGCACACGTGAGTGCACGTGTCCACAAAAGAGATGACACCGAGGCGAGGGCGAGGGGAGTGCGGGGCTATGGCGGTCTCAAACAAATTTTCCCAAAAGCCAACGGGGTCATGAGGGTTTTCCCCCTCCTGTACCAACACGCCACACTTTGCCACAAGGTAGCTTGTGATTCAAAGGTCAAGGGGAAAAAGATGAAATTTTCCCAAAACTTAAAAAGGCCCAAGGGTGAAAATGAAGTTGTGCCTCCGTGTTTCCCCGTGATGACATGTGGCAAGCATCTCGATTAGGTGCGGGCTAGTGGAGAAAATTTCAAAAAATTTCCCAAGAAAATTTTTCAATTTTTTTCTAAGGATTTTTAACGGGAAATTTTTGGGCCGCGGGCCCACTAAGGAAAATTTTCCCAAATTTTCCCGCCAAGGTAGGAAAAGCAGATGGTCATAACTTTGGCTAGGAAGCTCAGTTTTGGGTAAACAAGGACTTTCTGGAAAGCTCGCGATGCCCTCTTTGCACAATAATCATAAATTTTATATTTTGATAAAGTTTGAGGGGTCAATTTTGTGAAAATGATCTACAGGATTTTAAATAACAAACTGGTAATTTCCAACTTATAATTTTGACTCAATTTGATCTCCTTCTTCACTCAACATGCCAAACAAACATGGAGGATTACTATAGGAAGGATTTAAAGTGTTTTAGGAATGTAGATTTGCTTGTTTGATTTTCAATTCATGTTTTTTTCTGAAAATTCACGAGAAAAATGATTTGTGAAAGGGGATTGGGTTTGATTTTGCAATGTTTAAATTGTTTTCTTAAGTTTTCTTTGTCAATTTGAGTTCATTGATGTCTTAACATGCTAAAGTATAACATTTTCAAGTTAATTATTATGTGCAAGTCTAAATGTACACTTTGATTGAATTTGTTTTCTAGTATTAGTTTTACTAATAGAGATCCATTTCTTTTAAATATGTATCTAAATTTTATCATTCAAATGTGGTATTTCATTTCTAAACTAATACATTACATTTAAATTTATTAAATGAAACTATTCTAAACCCAAAATGCAACTCGATTTCGATTTTGTATATTTCCAAAGAGGTAATTACTTGTATTTTCCTTACATGTGTTTCTTTCTTTCAAATAGAGATTTAATTAAATATTTTTCCATACAATGAAACATTGAATTCAATCCAAAAATGCATATGAGAAAAAGTTCTTTCAATTCTTTATTAACTTCAATTATAAAACTTTACATCTTTGCATGTTTGAATGCAATAACACATTTATATTTCTTTCCAATAAATAGAACACAATATAATTATCCTTCACATTCGAATGTACAATTTTCACAACCAATTACAAAATCCTTTCTTAACAAATTTAAATATTAAAATTTCATCCACATCAAGTGGGAAAGGATTAAAAGTGAATTTTTTTCACAAGGAACTCAAAACTGTTTTCCTTTGCTCCGAACATTAATATGTAATTTTTTTCTTCCAAATTGATCAACAAAAAGTGGGGAAAGAAAACGCTCTCCACCCAACCAAGACATCCAATGAAAGGAGAAGCCTTACTTCATCATTGGCCCCTGAGCCCCAGCCAAAATACAATAAGAGGTGTGATTTAACCCATAGAAACAACTAGCTTCCACAACACACAAAATTCTTTCAACATGCATAATTTATATAAAATACAGTCCACATAAGAATAGTAGTTTACAACTACATTTGAAAACAATCGAAACAAAAATCATGCTTGATCATGTAAGCTAAAGGAGCAAGGTCTATGGGGAAGCTACTTATGCCTCCCAAATGGTAGTTGGGCATCCACCAAGAACAACCCACCAATAAAATTTCACCTCACATATCCTTATGCCCCCTCGATCCCTCCTTATTCCCCCACAGATTTCCTTATGCCCCCACAAGTAAGAAATGCAAGCTATTTCTTTTCCATGGTGGATCCCAGGACCCAAAATCCCTCCAAAAAATTTTGATGCCAATGGCATTCCTTATGTCCCCCACATGGATTCCCCATATCCTTCTCCTACACTATCCCTATGGCAGTCTACCCAACTAGCCAATAATTAAAACAACATGCACAATTCACACAACAAAACAAGAAAATAACAGCATGAAAGAAAGGTTAAATTTCTACCTCTCTATGGTAGCTTTTGTTTCCAAACAAAGCTTCAATGCCCAAAATATAGTCACATAACAAAAATCTCCAAGCATGCAAAGTTTCTTCAAACTCTTTCCAAAAGCAAGAGCTCCAAACACTTAAACAATGAACCCCCAAGAAAGTTTGCCAAAGATTCAACAAACCAAAACAAGCAAAGAGTTTGAATTTTATATAAGAGGGAAAAGAAGATGATGATGTGGATCCATGTAGGATGCCACATCATACATCCTTAAATTCAAAAACAAAAGGAAAAGTTCATTCTCCCAAGCACAATAAAGATGTGGGTGAAAATATGACAATTTACTTGCACACCCCAAAGGACTACAAAAATAAATAAAATGTAAGAGAGTGCAATCAAAACTTGCAACATGATTAATAAAATGCATTATAAAAGTCTAAAATGACATCTCCAACCATAAGTATGGTTGGTAAATTAAATTTAGAGGTATAGGACAAGTTTTACTTGTCCCACAAGCCTCCAAAAATAGCCTCCAATGAAAAGTTTGAATTTCCATGGAGGTGGAGTGTTTCATACTCCAAAATCTGACGTACACAACTATTACACAACTTACACATCCCTTACATATTTAATACAAAGAGCCAACAACTTCCATTATTACTTTCCCATATCCCAATTTAATTTATTTAAATTTTAACCATATGATTACTCACATTAACCTATCACAATTTTAATTAAATAAAATAAAGGAACACATCACTAATAAAATACATACTAACAATAATAAAAGGAAACACATTAATAAAATACACAAACTCTAGGTCACATATAAAGGTAATCCCCCCATGGGAATCCCTAAAAAAATAACACACAACACAATTAAATAAGTTACCATGCTGACCTTGTCGAATTCACCTAGAATTCCATTGTGGTTGGTCTCCGATCCCCCCATGTTTGTTGTGATATTTAACTCCGCAAAAACACAAATACCTCGTTTGGCCTCATGGCCATATCATAACATCCAAAATGAATATAAATATAATCACAAAACCAACTATATAAATGAATTACAACAACATCAAAGTAACAATTACATCATCATTATATAATATTTATTTTCTAGATCTACTCATAATATCCAATATCACATGTTTGAACAACATCCATAAAACATCCATGTCAAATAGTATATCTTCATCCACATATGAGTTTCTATAATAATCATCATGTATCATATCCAAATCAAGATCAACAATAATCCATGATCAAATGTCTAACAACATACTAAATCAAAACATAATAATGTCCATAATGTGATCAATTGTATAAGCTTAAGTATTAGCAGGTGTCAAAGGGAAGTGGGCACTACATCCCTCTCCCCTTAGACTAGAATTCCTCCTAGAAATCACTGGAACAAATGTGGAAACCTAACTCATAATGAAGTAACATCTGCCCATGTAGCTGCAGTCTCATGATATCTATCCCACTACACCCGAACCTGATTAACCTCTCTACCTCGAAGGCCCAGGGTCCTGTGATCTAAGATGTGAATAGGATCCACCATCACCTGCCCCTAAACTAGCACCTTTAATGATGTCCAATGTAACACATGAGAAGGATCTGCAATATATCTCGTGAGAACTGAAACATGAAAAACATCATGTATGCGAGAGACAAGTTGGGTGGCGGTGATGGCTAGAGGACAAAGGGCCAATATGCTCCAAGATCTCAAAAGGACCAATGAATCTAGGAACTAACTTAGAACCTTTTCCATAACAGATAGGGCTCTTATGTGGCTCCGACACAAAGGAACACCTTCATGCCCACATCAAAGCTACGGTCGATCTTATGTTAATCTACATACTTATTATGCATGTCATGTGCCTCCTGCAATCTCTTCTGATCAACACCACCTCTTGCTCCATGTCCTATAGAAGGGTAGGTCTAAGAGATACTTTGTCCTCTAGCTTGTCCCAGGATAAGAGGTGTCTGCACTATCTACGATACAAATCCTGAAAATGATTCATGCATATACAACTCAAAACTATTATTGTAGGAAAACTCCACTAAGTACGGTACTCCTCCCATTTAGATTGTTGATCCATCATGTAAATCCTAAGCATGTACTCTAATATCTAATTCACCCACTCAATCTATCCATCTTTCTCTAGGTGATATGATGTGCTAAAGTTGATTCTCATCCCGAGGACATACTTGCATGGTAGTCCAGAAATGTGAAGTGTACAAAGGATCGTGGTCACAAATGATCTTCTACGGAATCCCGTGTAACCTAAAAATCTCATCAAAATATACCCGTGCCACTGCTCTAGTTGTATAAGTTTTCTTCATCGGAGAAAAGTGAGCCACTTTTTTCAATTTATCAACCATGACCATAATGGCATCGTGGTGATATCTCAACATTGGTAGCCAAATAATGAAATCCATGGAAATGGTGTCCCACTTCCATTCCGGTATAGCATGAGGATAAAGAAAGCCTGCTGGATGCTGATGCTCGGCCTTGACTCTCTGGCACTCTAAACATCATGACACAAACTAGGCTATGTCTTAACAAATTCCTCTCCAATGATATAACTATCACAAGGTGGCGTGCATCTTCTTCACCCCGGGATGGGCTGAATGGGGTGCATGATGAGCCTCTACCAAGATTTCATCATTCAAACCTCCATCTCTGGGGAACATATATCATGCCTCTGTCTGCTGCAGAGAGGACCATTTTCCTCTAAGGAAAAACCATCAAACTTCCCTCAAGGGGTCTCTCGAGACTCGATCTTTGTTTTTATTGTAATGTAGAAGCTATCAAGAAGAAGCTACTATAGAATCCTACTTCACAAATCTATGCTGCTCACTTTGAAGTGGCCATAGACACGTCTTTGTCTACCGAGAGTGTCTACTACCAAATTCTATTTCCCCTTCACATGCTCTATCTCTATATCATACTCACAAATCAACTCCATCCAATGCCGCTATGAGCGTTGAGATTAGGCTGCGTGAAGAGGTGTGAAGACTCAAATGATCTATCCCGAGTGTGAATCTCTTGCCAAGAAGAAATTTCCCCATCTAAAAAAGCATGCACAAACTGCCATAAGTTCAAGATCATGAGTTAGATAATTAAGCTTCGATCTTTGAGTTTGCAAGACTCAAAAGTAACTACTCTACCCTCCCGCATCAATAGTTCTCTAAGTCCTACCAATGAAGCATCCATGCAAACAAAGAACTCACCTCATCAATTTGGAACTCAAAGAATAGGTGTTGTATTGAGGCACTCCTTCGATGTCTAGAAGGCCTGCTTGCATCTTTCGACCAAACAAAATTCTTCCCTTTCCTCTTAAGGGAAGTGATGGGTGTGTAATCCGAAAGAATTCTGAAAAAATCTCCTATAGTAACCTTATAATCCCATGAAGTTGCACACCTCGGTCACTATAGTGGGTGCTGGACAATCCATAATGGCTCTAATCTTGGAAGGATTGTTAATGATACATTCCCGAAAAATGATTTGTCCCAAATACCGCACCTCTGTCTAAAAGAAAGCACACTTCTCTAAGTTCCCGTAAGGCTGCTTGCTCCCAAAGACACTGGAGAACCTGGCGAAGATTTCCCTCATGCTCCTCACATGTACGTGAGTATATCAAAATTTCATCTAGGAATATGAGCATAAAGTGATCTAATAAGGTCCTAAATACCCCATTCATCAAACTCATGAATACTGCAGGGGCATTAGTCAAACAAAAGGCACCATTGTGAACTCATAGTGCCCATATCTCATGTAGAAGGTGGTCTTATGGATGTCCCTCTGAACTCCTCGGTGATGGTAGCCTGACTTAAGATTAATCTTAGAGAAAACCATGGCTCCCTTCATCTGATCAAACAAGTCATCAATACGAGGAAGAGGATAACAATTCTTGATCGTTACCTTATTTAGCTATGATAATCAATACACAACCACAAGGATCCATCCTTCTTATTCACAAAGATCACTGGTGCACCCCAAGGGGATACACTAGGATGGATAAGGCATTTCTCCAAAAGGCCCTCAAGCTGCAACTTGAGCTCATAGAGCTTTGGGGTGGTCATTTGATAAGGTGCCCATGATATGGGCTCTACTCCAGAACAAGATCTATATGAAAATCAATCTCACGTGGGGGTGGTAAAGACTGGTATCCCCCTTGAAATACATCTTAAAACTCACTCTAAATGGGATGATCATCTAGCGATGGCCCATTAGACCCATCCTATGATCTATCACTAACTATAACATACATCAGAAAACCCCATCACGAGCACACTCGCTTAAGCTGCATAGTGGAGACAGTGTGAATAGAAACAAGTCTCCTAACCCCAAAATCACCAACTCAACTCCCAAATCATCTCGCACAAGATATAGTCTTGTGATAACAATCCATCCTGGCCCTATGTGTAGATTACCAATCCATACCCAAAATGACTCCATATGATCCCAAAGGAAGGATACGAGAGATCCGAGGTAGTGGTGAAAGGTACCAAATCCACTACACATTCATTGACTAAGTTGTCTATAGAGATCTTGCTCTCAGAAGCCATCTTGAAATCCCAACTAAGACCTTGCCTAACTACCACTAGCCTACATCGCTCTACTAAAGATGTTGTAATGAAACAATCGAAGAACCAGAATCAAAAATACGAGGTAGGAATACCACTAATGCTACCTATGGTCTTAATGACTATGCTCTGATGCTCTTCTTGGCGATTCTCAACCACTACATAAATCCTGTGGCTATGCCCCATGTCACCAATAGTCATCTCTAAAATTTGTGCCTTACCCTTATTGTTAGGGTTCTGTGGGCAATCTCTCCAAAAGTGTCTAGTAACTCCACAACCAAAACATCCTCCTAATCCTCCCCAATGAGTAGCACCTCAAGTAGGTGCCCTATAAGTCTATGGCATGGATCCCAATGATCGACTATGATCTGTTGAGGACTATGCTAGTGAGATCCCACTAAATGAGCTCTAGGTCCACCCTATGTCCTAATGGGACCCCTAGGAGGAGGCCCCATACTCTGACCTCTCTATGCATCAGCTCTGTGGAGGTCTATAAGGTGGTGGGACTACTACTATTACTAATATTATGGCTTAAAGGATGACTATGTTGTACCTTAGCCACCACGAGGAAGTGCGACTCCCTTGATATATCATCCTGCATTTGTTGTATGCAGCTCCTAACTTGGTCTCTAGCCTGTTGGGTTTTTCACCAAGTCTCCTTTGTAATATAGGCCTTCTTGATGGCCTCTGCTAATGTCTGTGGGTAGTGGATCCGCACTGCACCTCCAATATCTAAATACAGGCCCTGGATGAACCTTTGAATCTACACCTGCTCATCCTACATATACTCAACATACTGGAGTAGATACAAAAATCTACTCTCATACTCTACTACTGAAATAGATGCCTATCGAAGATTGTGGAACTTTTCGATCCTCTGATGTATGAACCTTCATGACAAATAGCTACTCTTGAATCTCTCCTCAAATAGCTCCCAAATCACTATCTTTGAATCTACATGGAGCTTCTACTCCTCTATCCTCCACTATACTCCTACTCCATCCCTTAGTAGATGGATGGCAACATGAGATTTCGTGTTGCTAGAACAAGGAAAAAGCTTGAAGAAACCACTCAAGATCACTAGCTAGGCCTCTGCCTAAAATCCACCCATGTCACCTGAGTAATGTGACAGCCGAAGTTTCAAGATCTCTATGATGTGATTTGTAGTTGTGATCTTATGGCCTCTAGCGCTCTCTGCATGCTCATCCCTAAGCCTAGGGCTCCGAGACCTCTCTTTATGCTCTGGAACTCTATCACCCTATCCCCTTAGTGGTGAATCTACTCTGGCTGACTCCACATGGTATTTATCTCCTCTATGCTCCTTTTTGGATTGAGGAGATACCTAACCCTCAATGGAAGGGGTTCTGTCATGACTATCTGCATGTCCTCCTCCTAATCCTTCGCGTAGAGCTGCATTGACATCCTAAAGGTTCTGCAAGATCTAAGGTAGGATAGCATCTACACCCTGATCTAGTGGTGGTGGTGGTGGTAAGTCTGAGTCTTTGTGAAAATTCCTCGCCTCGTCTATGTCTCTACACAAACAAAAATGAAAGTTAGTTCATTTTTCTAAGTTTTATTCAATTTCCATTTTTACTAAAATATACAAATTCTAACTAATTTATTTTGTCTTAGATTTAAAAGTGTGCTAGTTTTAAGTTTCATGTCTCAAGTTTTCTAGTGTTCCCAATGGTCCGAGATTTTAAACCACTTCTCTCGATACCAAGTGTCATGTTAGTTAGAAACAACCCACTTGAGACCCAAGAAACAACCTAGGGTTAGTCAGAAAAATTATGGAATAATTTTTTTTGATTAGATGTGTCTACACCTAGGTTACAAGGAAAAATTGTCATTAACAAGTTCTTAAACAAGTCTAAAATTACTAGAACATACTTTTTATTTATTAAAAATCTCCATAGGTCACATGGTCCAAATTTTAGGGTTAGAAGTTTGAGTTAGGTTCAAGGGGTAAAATATCACCATACCCACTCTCTAAAAGGTGTAGATTTTCAACTTTATTTTTATCACACTTAATGCATTCAAAATTTCCCTAAATCATTGCCATTGGATAGGAAATTTTCTCACATTTCCAGTGATATAAAGAAGTCCTCCTAACTCCTTGTAAAACTCTAGTTATTGACCAAAGGAGTTTAGGGGTCAAATTTTCCTAAGGGGACACGTGTTGAGAAGGGAAGAAGAGAAATTTTCAAGTTGGCGGGTCGCGGGGGCAACGTTGGAAAATTTTCACCATGTAGGTGGAAATTTAATATTTCTCTCACACCTCCACGGGTTCTCTAAGGACACGTGTCGGGTTCCAAGTCAAGCGGGGAAAAAGGAGAAAGATGGCAGAGCGGCAGAGGTTTAGCGGAGACTTTGCTAAGGAGAAAAATTCCAATGAGCACTCATGCACCCCGGGTCTACAAGGGACACATGGTGCTCAACCAGGCCATCACGAGGGATAAAGGAGAGGAAGAGGTGGGTTGTGGAGAGAGTTGGTAAATTTCTCTAAATGGAGGAGATGGGATAAATGGTGCACGCGGGTTTACACGCCCACGGAGGAGATATCACCAGGCGAGGGTGGGAGTGTGGGGCTACGAAGGTCTCAATTTTTTTTTCCAAAATACAACAAGGTCACGAGGGTTCCCCCCTCTCCACCAAACATGTCACACTACTACGTGGCAACCTATGATGATCGGGTGCAGCCGCTGGGGAAAAGATGAATTTTTCAAAAACTTAAAAAGGCCCAAGGAAAAATGAAGCCGCACTCCACCATTTCCCCGTGATGACACATGGAAGCCTCGATTGATTGCGGGCTAGTGGAGAATATTTCAAAAAAATTCCCAAGCAAATTTTTCAAAGAAAACAAATCTAAGGATTTTTAACGGAAATTTTCGGGCCGAGGCCCACTAGGAAAATTTTCTCAAATTTTCCCGCTAAGGCAGGAAAACTTCATAGGGTCATAACTTTGGCTAGGAAGCTCGGTTTTGGGAAAATGAGAACTTTTCAGAAACTCTCGATGCCCACTTTGTACAACAATCATAAATTTTACATATTGATAAAGTTTGAGGGGTCAATTTTGTGAAAAAGATTTGCAAGGCTTTTAAATAGCAAACTGGTAATTTTCAACTTATAATTTTGACTCAATTTGATCTCCTTCTTCACTAAACATGCCAAACAAGCATGGAGAATTACTCTAGGAAGGATTTAAAGTGTTTTAGGAAGGTAGATTTGCTTGTTTGATTTTCAATTCACGTTTTTCTGACAATTGACAGAAAACGATTATGAAAGGGGATTGGGTTTGATTTTGTAATGTTTAAATTGTTTTATTAAGTTTTATTTGTCAATTTGAGTTCATTGATGTCTTAACATGCTAAATTATATCATTTTCCAAGTTGATTATTATGTGTAGGTTTGAACTATACACTTTGATTAAATTTGTTTGCAAGATTTTTTTTACGACAGAGATCCATTTCTTTTAAATATATATCAATTTTATCATTTAAATGTGGAATTTCATTTCTAAATTAATCCATTAAATTTAAATGACTTAAATCAAACTATTCTAAACCCAAAATGTAACTCGATTTCAATTTTATATCTCCAAAAGAGGCAATTCAAGCAATATTTTCTTTACGTATGTTTCTTTCTTTCAAACAAAGATTTTATTAACTCCTTTGCCATACAATGAAACATTGAATTCAATCCAACAATTCATATGAAATAAAGGTCTTTCAATTCTTTATTGACTTTAATTATAAAACTTTACATCTTTCCATGTTTGAATGCAATAACACATTTCTATTTCCTTCAATAAATAGAACACAATATAATTATCCTCCACATTCGAATGTACAATTTTCACAACCAATTACAAAATCCTTTTCTTAACAAATATAAATATTAAAATTTCATCCACATCAAGTGGGAAAGTATTACAAGTGAATTTTTTTCACAAGAAACTATCAAACTGCGTTTTCCTTTGCTCTAAAACAACAACATATAAGTTTTCTTTCTCTTATAAATTGATCACAACAAAATTGGGGGAAAGGAAACACTCTCCACCCAACCAAGACATCCAGTGAAAGGAGAAGCCTTCCTTCATCATTGGCCTTAGAGCCCTAACCAAAATACAATAAGAGGTTTGATTCAACCCATGGAAACAACTAGCTTCCACAACAAACAACATTCTTTCAACATGCATAATTCATATAAAATACAGTCCACATAAAAATAGTAGTTTACAACTGCATTAGAAAACAATTGAAAAAAACTCAAGCTTAATCATGCAAGACAAAGGAGCAAGGTCTATGGGGGAAGCTACTTATGCCTCCCAAATGGGAATTAGGCATCCACTAATAACAAACCACCAATAAAATTTTCACCTCACATTTCCTTATACCCCCACAATCCCTCCTTATTCCCCCATAGATTTCCTTATGCCCCCAAAAGTAAGAAATGAAAGTTATTTCTTTTCCATGGTGGATCCCAAACCCAAACTCCCTCCACAAAATTCTGATGCCAATGTAATTCCTTATGCCCCCACATGGATTCCCATAGCCTTCTCCTATGCCATGCCTATGGTAGTCTACCCAACCAGCCAACAATTAAACCAAAAAATACACCATTCACACAACAAAACAATAAAATAAGAACATGAAAGAAAGGTTAAATTCCTACCTCTCCATGGTAGCTTTTATTTCCAAATAGCAAGCTTTAATGCCCAAAATACAGTCCTAAAACAATCTCCAAGCATCCAAAGTTTCTTCAAACTCCTTCCAAAAGCAAGAGCTCCAAACACAAAAACAATGCACCCCCAAAGAAGTTTGCAAAGATTCAACAAACCAAAACAAGCAAAGAGTTTGAATTTTATAGAAGAGGGAAGAGAAGAGGATTATGTGGATCCATGTAGGATGCTACATCATACATCCTTAAATTCAAACACAAAAGACAAAATTCATTCTCCCAAGCACAATAAAGTGGTGGGTGAAAATATGACAATTTACCTACACACTCCAAAAGCCCACACCCCAAAGGACTGAAAAAATAAATAAAATGTAAGAGAGTGCAATCAAAACTTGTAACATGATTAATAAAATGCATTATAAAAGTCTAAAATGACCTCTCCAACCATACGTATGGTTGGTAAATTAAATTGAGAGGTATGGGACAAGTTTTACTTGTCCCACAAGCCTCAAAAACAACCCCAAGGACAAATTCGAATTTCCATGGAGGTGGAGTGTTTCATACTCCAAAATATGACTTACACAACTATTACACAACTTACACATCCCTTACATATTTAACACAAAGAGCCAATAACTTCCATTATTACTTTCCCGTATTCCAATTTAATTTATTTAAATTTTAACCATATGATTACTCACATTAACCTATCACAATTTTAATTAAATAAAATAAAGGAACACATAACTAATAAAATGCATACAAACAATAATAAAAGGAAACACATTACTAAAATACACAAACCTATGGTCACATATAAAGGTAATCCCCCATGGAATCCCTAACAAAACAACACACAACACAATTAAACAAGTTACCATGGTGACCTTGTCGAATTCACCAAGAATTCCATTGTGGTTTGTCTCCAATCCCTGGATGTTTGTTATGATATTTAACCTCAAAACACAAATACCTCCTTCACCTTATGGCCATATCAAAACATCCAAAATTTATATAAATATAATCACAAAACCAACTATAATAATGAATTACACAACATCAAAGTAATCAACTACATCATCATCATATAAATATTCATTTTCTATATCTACTCATAATATTGAAAATACCATATCTAAACAACAGCCATAAAACATCCATGTCAAATACTATATCATCATCCACATATGAGTGTCTCTAATAATCATCATGTATCATATCCAAATCAAGATTAACAATAATCCATGATCAAATGTCTAACAACATACTAAATCAAAACATAATAATGTCCATAATGTGATCAAATATTAGCCTAAGTATCAAAGGTGTCAAAGGGAAGTGGGCACTACATCACCCTCCCCTTAGACTTGAATTCCTCCTGAAATCACTAGAACAAATTTGGAAAATGAACTCGTAATGAACTATCATCCTCCCATGTAGTTGTAGTCTCATCATATCTCGTCCCACTACATCCGAACCTCGATTAACCTCTCTACCTCAAGGCCCGGGGTCTTGCGATCTAGGATGTGAATGGATCTACCATCAAATACCCCGATCCTACACCTATAATGATGTCCAATCTAACAAATGAGAAGGATCTGTAGTATATCTCTTGAGAACTTAAACATGAAAACAATCATGTATGCGAGACAAGTTCAGGGTGGCAATGTTAGACGGTAGGCCAAAGGGCCGATACACTCCAAAATCTCAAAAGGACCAACGAATTTAGGAACTAACTTAGAACCTTTTCCATAATGGATAGGGCTATTGTGTGGCCTAACACAAAGGAACACCTTCATGCCCGAATCAAAACTACAGTCGATCCTATGTTGATACGCATACTTCTTCTTCCGCATGTCATGTGCCTCCTGTAATCTCTGCTGATCAACACCACCTACCTGCTTTGCTCCATGTCCTTTAGAAGGGCTGGTCTAAGAGATACTCTTTCCTTTAGCTTGTCCTAGCTAAGAGGTGTCCTACATTGTCTATCATACAAAGCTTGAAAAGGATTCATGCCTATAGAACTTTGAAAACTATTATTGTAGGAAAACTCCACTAAGCACAGTACTCCTCCCATTTAGACTTTGTTGATTCATCACGTACATTCTAAGCATGTCCTCTAATATTTGATTCACCCCTCTTTTCCATCTGTCTCTAGATGATATGATGTCTGAAGTTGATTCTCCTCCCGGGACATACTTCATGGTAGTCCGAAATGTGAAGTGTATAAAGGATCGCGGTCATAAATGATCTTCCATGAGAATCCCGTGCAACTTGACAATCTCATCCAAATATACTCGTGCCACTACTCTAGCTATATAAGTGGTCTTCATTGGAGAAAAGTGAGCCACTTTTATCAATTTATCAACCGTGACCATAATGGCATCATGGTGATATCTCGACATCGGTATCCCAACAATGAAATCCATGGAAATGGTGTCCCACTTCCATTTCGGTATAACATGAGGATAAAGAAGGCCTGTTGAATGCTGATGCTTGGACTTAACTCTTTTACACTCTAAACATCGTGACATGAACTAGGACATGTCTTGAAAATTTCTCTCTAATGATATAACTATCACAAGGTGGCATGCATCTTCTTCACCCTAGGATGGGCTGAATAGGATGCACAATGCCCTCTACCAAGATGCCCTACCTCAAGCCTCCATCTCTAGGAACATATATCATGCCTCTTGTGCCGAGAAGACCATTTACCTCTAAGGAAAAACCATCAAAATTCCCCTTAAGGGGTCTCTGAGACTTGATCTATATTTATCTTGTAATGTAGAAGTTGTCAAGAGGAAGTCATGTTGTAGAATCTGCTGCTCCAAATCTATGCTCATTGAAGTGGCCATAGCCACATGTCTCTATTCTAAGAGTGTCTCTACACTACAAATTCTCTTTCCCCTTCACATGCTCTATCTGTCTCCATATCATACTCACAAAGAAACTCCATCCAACACCGCTAACGAGCATTGAGATTGGTCTACGTGAAGAGGTTGCGAAGACTCAAATGATTTGTCTTGAGTGTGAATCTCCTGCTAAGAAGAAAGTTCCTCCATTTAACAAAAGCATGCAAAACTCGCACAAGTTAAATATCATGAGTCGATAATTAAGCTCGTGATCTTTTATTTTCAAGACTCAAAAGCAACTAATCTACCCTCTTGCATCAACACACCTCCAAATCCTACCAACGAAGCATTCGTACAAACAACAAACTCAACTTGTGGATCCGGCATTGAAAGAATAGGTGTTGTGAGGCACTCCTTCACTATCCTAAAGGCCTACTCATCTTTATGACCAAACACACTTCTTACCTTTCCTCTGAAGGGAAGTGATAGGGTGCGCAATCTGAGAGAATTCCTGAAAAAATATCCTATAGTAACTTGCTAAATGCCATGAAACTACACACCTCGGTCCATCCTGTGTAGGGGTGCTGGCCAATCCATAATGGCTCTAATCTTGGAAGGATCATTGATGATACCTTCCCTAGAAATGATGTGTCCCAAATACTGTACCTCTGTCTGAAATAAAGAACACTTCTCCAAGTTCCCATAAAGTTGTTGATTCAGAAGACACTGAAGAACCTAGTTAAGGTTCCCCTCATGCTCCTCATGCATACATGAGTATATCAAAATTTCATCTAGGAATATGAGCACAAAGCTATCTAAAAGGTCCTAAATACCCCAATCATCAAACTCATGAATACTGTAGGGGCATTAGTCAAACAAAAAGGCACCACTTTGTGAACTCATGGTGCCCATATCTCATGTGAAAGGTAGTCTTATGGATGTCTACCTCTAAAATCCTTAGTTGATGGTAGCCTTTGACTTAAGATAAATCTTAGAAAAACAATGGCTTCCTTCATCGATCAAACAAGTCATCAATATGAGGAAGAGGATAACTATTATTGATTGTTACCTTGTTCAACTAGCGGCAATCAATACACAACCGTAAGGATCCATCCTTCTTCTTCACAAATATCACTAAAGATGCACCCCAAGGGGATACACTAGGATGGATAAGGCCTTTCTTCAAAAGACCCTCTCGAGATGTAACTTGAGCTCACGAGTTTTGAGGTGGTCATCTGATAAGGTGCCCATGAGATGGGCTCTGCTCTAGGAACAAGATCTATATGAAAATCAATCTCACGTGGGGGTGGTAACACCAGTAGATCCCCTAGAAAGACATCTAAAAACTCTGTCAAAATATGATGATCATATAGTGATGGCGCACTAGACCCATCCTATGATCTATCACTAAATGTAATAGCATACATTTGACAACCCCATTGCAAACACCACTTAAGCTGCATAATGGAGATGGTGTGAATAGAAATGGGTCTCCTAACCCCCAAAATCACCGACTTAACTCCAAATTCATCTATACAAGAAATAGTCTTATGATAACAATCCATCCCGACCGTGTGCGATAACTAGTCCATACCCAAAATGACTCCATATGATCCCAAAGGAAGGATACGAGAGATCTGAGATAGTGGTGAAAGGTACCAAATCCATACACACATTCATTGACTAAGGAGTCTAGAGAGATCTTGGCTCCAGAAGCCATCTTGACATCCCAACTAAGACCCTTCCTAACTACCACCAGCCTACATCGCTCTACTAAAGATGGTGCAATGAAATAATTAGAAGAACCAAAATCAAACAATACAAAGGTAGGAATACCACCAATGCTACCTATGGTCTCAATGACTATGCTCGATGTTGTTCTTGGTGGTTCTCAACCACTACATAAATCCTGTGGCTTTTCCCCATGTCACCAATAGTCATCTCTAAAATTTGTGCCCTACCCTTATTATTAGGGTTCTATGGGAAATCTCTCCAAAAGTGTCCAGTAACTCCACAAGAAAAACATCCTCCTGATCCTCCCCAATGAGTATCACCTCTAGTAGGTTCCCTGGAAGTCTTTGGTATGGATCCTGATGATCCAGCTACAATTTTTGTGGTCTCTGCTAACAAGCTCCCACGACCGAGCTTTAGATCCACCATGTGTCCCGATGGGACCCCAGGAGGAGGCCCCATGCTCGACCTCTTTTTACATCAACTCTATGTCGAGGTCTATGAGGTGGGTGGGACTATTGTTGTTGCTACTTAGTATGTCCTAAAGGATGACTGTGTTTGTACCCTAGCCACCATGAGCAAGGGGTAATGACCCCCTTGATCTACCATCCTATCCATTGTATGTAGCTCTTGACTTGGTCTCTAGCCTCTCTGGCTTTTTCTCAAGTCTCCTCTGCAATATAGGCCTTCTCGATGGCCTCCGCTAATGTCTCGTGGGCGTGGATCCATCTGCACCTCCAATATCTAAATTTAGGCCCTGGATGAACCTATGAATCTACACCTGCTCATCCTACATATACTCAACATACTGGATTAGATCCAGAAATATACTCTCATACTCTGCTACTGAAAGAGATGCCTGTTGAAGGTCATGGAACTTATCAATCCTCTACTATATGAACCTTCATGACAAATACCTTCTCCTGAATCTCTCCTCAAATAGCTCCCAAATCACTATCTTTGAATCTACATGGAGCTTCTACTCCTTTATCCTCCACCATACTCCTCCATCCCTCAATAGATGGATCACAACACTAGCTTTCGTGTTGTTAGAACAAGGGAAAATATGGAAGCAACCACTCAAGCTCACTAGCTAGGCCTTTGCCTAAAATCCACCCATGTCACGTAAGTAATGTGATGGTTGAAGCTTCAATATCTTTGTGATGTGATCTGCAGCTATGGTCTGACATCCTCTAGGTGTCTCTGCATGCTCATCCCTAAGCCTAGGGCTCTGAGACCTCTCTCTATGCTCTAGAACTTTGTCACCCTATCCCCTCAATGGTGACCCTACTTTGGTGACTCCGCATGGTATTTCTATCCTCTATGCTCCTTCTTGGGTCGAGGAGATACCTAACCCTTAATGGAAGGGGCTCATTTGTTACTATCTGCATGTCCTCCTCCTAATCCTCCGCGTAGAGTGGCATTGACATCCTGAAGGGTCTGCAAGATCTGGGGTAGGATAGTTGTTACACCCTGATCTGGTTGTGGTGGTGATGGTAAGTCTGAGTCTCTGTGAAAATTCCTCTTGTTGCGTCTACACCTCCCGCATAGACTAAAGTGAAAGTTATTTCATTTTGCTAATTTTTATTCAATTTCAATTTTTTTACTTAAATATATAAATTCTAACTAAGTTATTTTTTCTTAGATTTAAAAGTGTGCTAGGTTTAAGTTTCATGTCTCAAGTTTTCTAGTGTACCCAATGGTCCCAAATTTTGAGCCACTACTCTGATACCAAGTGTGATGCCGTTAAAACAACCCACTTGAGACCCAAGAAACAACCTAGGGTTAGTCAAGAAAATTATGGAATATATTTTTTTATTAGAAGTGTCTACAACCAGGTTACAAGAAAAAATTGTCACTAATAGGTTCTTGAACAAGTCTAAAATTACAAGAACATACTTTTCATTTATTAACAATTTCCAGAGGTCACATGGTCCAAATTTTAGGGTTAGAAGTTTCAGTTAGGTTCAGGGGTAAAATATCACCATACCCATTCTCTAACAGGCTTAGAGTTTCAACTTGATTTTTCTCACACTTAATGCATTCAAAATTTCCCTAAATCATTCCCATTGGATAGGAAATTTTCTCACATTTCTGGTGATATAAAGAAGTCCTCCTAACTCCTTGTAAAACTCTAGTTATAGACCGACGGAGCTTAGGGGTCAAAGTTTCCCCCAAGGGGACACGTTTCGAGTGGGGAAGAAGAGAAATTTTCGGGTTGAGAGGTTGTTGGGCAATGTTAGAAATTTTTCCCCATGCACGGGTTAAAAGTTAATATTTCTCCCGCACCTCCGCGGGTCATCTAAGGACACGTGTCGGGTTCCAAGTCCAAGCGGGAAAAAGGAGAAAGAGGGCGGAGTGGTAGATGTTTAGTGGAGACTTTACCAAAGGAGAAAAATTCCAATGAGCACTTGCACACCCTCAGGTCCACCAGGGACATGTGGTGCTAAAAATGCCATCACGGGGATGAAGTAGAGTGATTGGTGGGCGATGGAGAGAGTTGGTTAATTTCTCGAAAGCGAGGAGATGGGGTAAATGGTGTGCGGGTTTATACACTGCGTAGAGGATATGCCACCAAGGTGAGGGTGAGATTGTGGGGCTATGGAGGTCTCAAATAAATTTTCTCAAAAGCCAACAGGGGTCATGAGGGTTCCACCCCCTCTACCAACACATCACACTACCATGTGGCAGCCTGTGATTGGTCAGTGGGCGGCGGGGAAAAAGATAAATTTTTCCCAAAACTTAAAAAGGCCCAAGGGTGAAAATGAAGCCATGCCTCTGCCATTGCCACATGATGACACGTGGCAACCTCTGATTGTTGCAGCAGGTGGTAGAGAAAAGTTCAAAAATTTTCCCAAGCAAAATTTTCAAAAAAAAATTCTAAGGATTTTTAACAGAAATGTTTGGGCCACGGGCCCACTAGGGAAAATTTTCTCAAATTTTCTCACCAAGGCAGGAAAACTTCATAGGGTCATAAATTTGGCTAGGAAGCTTGGCTTTTGGAAAATGAGGAATTTTGGAAAGCTCTCGATGCCCTCTTTGCACAAGAATCATAAATTTTACATTTTCATAAACTTTAAGGGGTTAATTTTGAGAAAATGATATGCAGGCTTTTAAATAGCAAACTGGTAATTTCCAACTTATAATTTTGACTCAATTTGATCTCCTTTTTCACTCAACATGCCAAATAGATGTGGAGGATTACTCTAGAAAGGATTTAAAGTGTTTTAGGAAGGTAGATTTGCTTGTTTGATTTTCAATTCATGTTTTTCCAATAATTGACAAAAAAATGATTGTGAAAGGGGATTGGCTTCAATTTTGCAATGTTTAAATTGTTTTATTAAGTTTTCTTTGTAAATTTGAGTTCATTGATGTCTTAACATGATAAATTATATCATTTTCAAGTTGATTATTATGTGTAGGTCTGAACTCATACACTTTGATTGAATTTGTTTTCCAAGTATTAGTTTTTATAACATAGATCCATTTCTTTTAAATATATATATCAATTTTATCATTCAAATGTGATATTTCATTTCTAAACTAATCCATTACATTTAAATGACTTAAACCAAACTATTCTAAATCCAAAATGCAACTTTGATTTCAATTTTTATATCTCCAAAGAGGCAATTATTGTATTTTCCTTACATACATTTCTTTCTTTCAAACAAAGATTTAATTAACTCTTTTTCCATACAATGAAACATTGAATTCAATCCAACAATGCATATGAGAAAATGTCTTTCAATTCTTTATTGACTTCAATTATAAAACTTTACATCTTTCCATGTTTGAATGCAATAACACATTTCTATTTATTTCCAATAAACATAACACAATATAATTATCCTCCACATTCGAATATATAATTTTCACAACCAATTACAACATCTTTTCTTCACAAATATAAATATTACAATTTTATCCACATCAAGTGGGAAAGGATTACAAGTGAATTTTTTTCACAAGGGACTATCAAACTGTGTTTTCCTTTGCTCTAGAATGGCAACATATAAGATTTCTTTCTCTTTCAAATTGATCACAACAAAAGTGCGGGAAAGACAATGCTCTCCACCCAACCAATACATCCAATGAAATGATAAACCTTCCTTCATCATTGGCCCCGAGCCCCAACCAAAATACAATAATATCTGTAATTCAACCCATGGAAATAACTATCTTCCACAACACACAAAATTCTTACAACATTTATAATTCATATAAAATATAGTCCACATGAAAACAACAGTTTGTAACTGCATTTGAAAACAATAGAAATAAAACTCAAGCTTGATCATGTAAGCCAAAGGAGCAAGGTCTATGGGAGAAGCTTCTTATGCCTCCCAAATGGGAATTGGGCATACACCAGTAACCAACCACCAATAAAAATTCACCTCACATTTCCTTTTCCCCCCACAATCCCTCCTTATTCCCCCACATATTTCCTTAAGCCCCCACAAGTACGTATGAAATGCAAGCTATTTCTTTTCCATAGTGGATCCCAAACCCAAACTCCCTCCACAAAATTTTGATGCCAATGGAACTCCTTATGCCCCCACATGGATTCCCCATATCCTTCTCCTACACCATCCCTATGGTAGTCTACCCAACCAACCAACAATTAAACCAAAACATGCACCATTCATAGAATCAAACAAGAAAATAACAACATGAAAGAAAAGTTAAATTCCTACCTCTCCATGGTAGCTTTTGTTTCCAAACAAAAGCTTCAATGCCCAAAATATAGTCCCAAAAAAACAATCTCCAAGCATGCAAAGTTTCTTCAAACTCCTTCCAAAATTAAGAGCTCCAAACACAAAAATAATGCACCCCAAAGAAGTTTACCAAAGATTCAAAAAACCAAAATAAGCAAAGAGTTTAAATTTTATAGAAGAGGGAAGAGAAGAGGATGATGTGGATCCATGTAGGATGCTACGTCACACATCCTCAAATTCAAACGAAAAATACAAATTTCATTCTCCCAAGCACAATAAAGAGGTGGGTGAAAATATGACAATTTACTTGCACACTCCAAAAGCCCACACTCCAAAGGACTACAAGAATAAATAAAATATAAGAGAGTGTAATCAAAACTTGCAACATGATTAATAAAATGCATTATAAAAGTCTAAAATGACCTCTCCAACCATAATTATGGTTGGTAAATTAAATTTAGAGGTATGGGACAAGTTTTACTTGTCCCACAAGCCTCTAAAAATAGCCCCCAAGGACAAATAGAAAAACTAATAAGCATGTAGCTAGGGTTTAGCAAGAAAAACTCCATTATCTCCTAAATTCCCCAATAGAAATGAAAAGTTTGTATAAACGACTATAACATGGGAATATAAATATTGGAATTTTTTTGGATTAAATAAAATAACTCCTCGAATATATCGATGATAGTTGGGGAGAAAGAAAATCAAACATAGTGAAAGACCTAGTTAAGAGGAGGTATTAAAAAGGAAGTTGGTTTTACCTTTGAATGCAACATTAAAAGATTTTACACATGTCTAATGGATTAATGGGTTCCAAAAATATCTTTTTTGAGTCTTGAAAAACCAATCACATGAATATATGCATGAAAGTATATAGAGGTAGACCTAGTCAAGAGTTTTAGAGGAAAAAGTGAAAAGGTGAGCTATAAGGAGTTGTAGAAGGAGTTGGATACTAAAATTTGGGGTACATATTAAAGGTGGTAAGATATCACTAATTAATCTTATGAGGTATTATAGGTACCTCTAGGGGTCTAAATCCACATATTAACCAAGCACACATTGTCTCAAGAGAGAAGAGGACGGTTTTGCTAAAGGAGAATATTATTGTATGCGTTTTGTTGTTTTGAATCATTTTTATGATCAACTAACTATGATTGAGGTGTATGAGTAGGTTATATGATATAGGAAGAATTAAATAACCCAAAACCCAAAGTTTTCATGTTTGAGGAATGAGGTCTAGTTAAGAATCTTGAAAAGGAAAGTGAATAAGGTATACGCAAAGTAATCCTAAGGGAAGAGTGAACCATTTGGTGATTGAAATTATTATTGAATGAGGAGATGGTATCATGAAGTAAGATTTTATGCATGGTATAGTAAATTAGATGTTGGTGGAGGTCATTATATTTTTCATTGTGTTAGTATTGCAATTTTTAGCCTCTTGGGGTTGTAAATGATCATATGCAGAGATAGAGTCAAGTTAGTTGTTAAAACCTTGTTGGGGATATATTATATGCATAAATTTAAATATTCTCTACATCATTTTTTTATTTTTATTTTTGTCCTTACACACCCTATAAACTAGTAATTATTTTTATTTATTTATTTATCTTGTTTGGCTCCATACACTAGTACTTAGCTAAGATAGGAGCCTCTAAGTGCCATTATCTTCTTTGGGTGCCCTTGAAACTTTTCCACCTTACTCACTTCTCTTATGTCTCTTTAATATTTTGGGAACATTTTTCACTTATGGTTTGGCCTTCCAATTGTAAATTACAAAATTAAAACAAGGGAATCATATAAATACACATTCATGTGACAAAATCAATGATCGAGCTCTAAGCATATATTATCATCACCTAATATTGCATCCAAAGGAACCTAAATAACTTCAAGGAATATATCTAGCATCCATTCAAGGGACAAGGGACTAAATTTCATACTTTTATTGTATAGGAAGGGGGAGTTACTTTATTCCATCCACACATTTATCTATAGTGCTACATTTATCTATAACCAAATATTAAGTGCACTTGCACAATGGAATCCTAGGAACAATTATATCACACACTCATGGAAGCTATATGGAGTTTGATATGTAGTGCATTGCTCGGTCATAAGTTTACTCTTAGGGTGATTGGTAGTGTCAGTTTGATTCCCCATATTTCATCTTTATTTTTGTATTTTATGTGGTATTGTGGGTTTCATAGGTGATATCTATTTTGTAAGTTAAACGTACCCTCAATGATTGAGTAGAAACACACAAGAGATCAATAAGAAATATTTGTGACACTTGTGTTACACTTTTAATATCATATTCCGACCATTTTTGTAGTCATAGGTTCCTAACATATGTCTCTAGTTCCTATGCACCCCTATCTAACCACTGGGTGCCCATGTCCAGCTATATCCTTGCAATCCATAATTTATCCCGAGCATTGAAGACATAGTTCATCTCATGTGTAGTAGTTTCCCTAGTTCATCACACTTCAGGATCAAGTGTTTATCAACTAATCTATTTTTTCCATACCTCTTGCTTAGGTTTTTTTACTTTACTTTCTTATTACTTGTGTCATTTCATACTTAGCATATTTATATCATTATGTACATTAGTTACTCTATAATTAGGGTTTTATAAAAAAAAATTAAATCATTTGGTAAACCCATTGCTCAAATCTCACCTTCTCTAGGGTTTTATTCTTATGCCCATCACTCATAGTGGTCATTTTATTCTTGTGAGTACATTGATCTTCCTTCATCTATTTGCAACTCCTCTAGGAAAATGTCTGAATCTAATAACCCCTTTTCTAACTAATAGAATGTTCCTCTTAAAGACATTAATACATTTGATAGTGAACAATCTTATCATGATCATACCAATGTTGATCAAGAAAAATTAGACAAGCTCACTAATATTTTGACAAGATCTATGTGTCAATCCTTCACATTTTATGCATATTCTCAATGCTTTGTTTGCTTCCCAATGCTCTCAAGATGCTTCTTCTGTACCTCTTGTAGGATCTTCTTTGGCTGTCATGGCCTTCACCCAAACTCTCAACATTCCTTCCATTCCTATTTCTACTTCTCCTCTCATCCACACTAATTCTTCTAGTGCATAACATGTTTCCTCTTCCAATACCCATGATTTGGATCCTTTATATCAATATCTACAAGTTTAAATCCATCATCTTCAGTTAGATACATCGTGTGCTTCTCCATCGCCCGAATCTTCCTTGCTTCTTATGACTCCTTTTTTTACCCTTAATTTCTATTGACCTACTTTCTCTCATCTTTTTCACCCCTAAGCTTCCCATTTTGAATAGCCACGGTGACCCTCAAGAGCATCTCTGATATTTTCATGTGGCATGTCTAGATTATGCGAGATGATCATACATTATTATCAAAGTTATTTCTTCGAAGCCTTCAATATTATGTTATGTGTTGGTTGTATAATCTACCTATTCATTTGGTAATTTCTTTCACATAATTAGTCGATAATTTTCTTTCTCATTTTTTAATCAATATCAGCACCAAGATCTCCTATGCACAAATTGCAAAAATTAAACAATGATATAATGAACATCTAGTGGACTATGTGTTACATTATAAGAACAACCTAGCTAAGATGAATAATGTACTGGCTAATTCAAAACTACAAGATCTATTTGTCAAGATTCTATTACCACCACTCTTGGAGAGTGTTATCTTTAAGACCTTTCCTTCATTTGACCAGTTATTTCATATGCTCAAAATTCATAAATTCAAATTAATTTATATGGGAAAATTAAAATTTCAAGATACTTCTCCATATTCTTTAAATAGATTTCAAGATAAGTCAACATTCAAACTTTCTCCTAAACCTACTGAAGCAAAAGCAATTGTCAATGTCATCTCTCCTCTTGAAAATATTCAATGGAAACCTCCAAAGCATACATTCACTAAATTACCATATGCGCCTCGATTTATACTTCCTCAACTTCTTGAAAGCAATCTCATTACTCTTCCACCACCTCTCAATCTTGATCCATCTCACCCTTGTGGAAATAATTATGAAAAAAATTCAAAATGTGATTATTAGTAATTTATTAGGAATTCCACTAATCATTGTTTCAAACTTAGGCATCTTATACAAGATCTCATCGACAATAATTCACTGGAGCTCCCTCCTCCATCTTATTTTTCTTCTAAACTAGTCAATGATAACAAAAAATCTTAAAATATTCAATGACCCTTTTCCTAAGCATAATACACAAGCTTCATATTTCTCATTATAATCATACATATCATGTTTTGTCACCTCCTTCATCGGGACCCCTTGATTTTTTTTTCACTTCTATTGACACATCTCCACTAGATATTTCATTTTATGATTATGATTATCATGCAACATTTTCTTTTGATTCATTACACATCAATGCTTATATTGGTTCATACATTATTAATAATACCATGATCTATCCATAGGCTCTTATTTTTGTGTTCTCTATTGCACTTCTTCTATCTATAAAATGTTCAATTTTTTTATTTCATATCCAGTTCCTAACTCTTTCAAATACATTATACTTTTCATTATAGTTGGCCTCTTACTATGCTTGTGCCATTCGTTGTGGCATCTTCAATAAAAGGCTACAATATGTTGTTAGGTATCCATTAGCTCCATGCCGCTTAAACTATTGCATCTATGAATCATATGTGTCTCAAGTTCCATTAGCTCCACACCACTCAACCATACACACCATTGCATATACCTCCTCTTGAAGACATTCTTCAACCAACTATAAATTTTAGGTCTCCTAGACATCTCAAATTTAAGGCACATTCAGCATCTAGTTCTCCTATTTGTACATGTCCTACTTCATGAAGTTTTCATCCTCATAGGTCCACTACTCATTCACATAGGTTCTCATCACCTCCTTCAACTCATAGGTCTCCTCCACATTGGTTCTCATCACCTTATTCAATTCACATGTATTCTTCATGTAGGTTCCCATCACCTCCTCCCTCTCATAGGTATATTTCGATAGGTGTTCATCACCTCTTTCACCACATAGGATTCCTTCTCATATACCACTGATATTAGAGAATTGTTGGATGCCTTTATCTCCTTAGACATTGGGTGGAGGACCCTCACTCTTCACTCTCATTGGATAATGAAATTTTATTCACACACTTGCGGGCATCATGCTTTATTCCCCCACTCCATGATTACTATTCCTTTCTAGTTTCTACACATACACATTACGCTATGCTCTTTAGATCTAGTCTCTCTTATACATATTGATACACACTATGCATCATCATTACCCTATGACGCACTATAGTTCCATAGTTAATACTCAACTACTGGGGGTATAAATCTGAAATTAACCTCACCATCATTCACTCTTTGCATATTATGCTTCATGATCTATCTTTCTAGTGCATAGTTTAAAACCATTTCCCAATGATGCACTCTTTTTTTATGGTTCATTCTTGATTTTTGAGGGGTATTTCATAAATGAACCTCATCTCATACTTATTCACATCTTCTATGGGTCATGTTGCTCTTATCAAATTCACATTGCATACCACTCCATTACACTCATACACCGCACATTGAAAATCTTGGCCACACATACTCTTGATTTCCTATACTAGTTACATGTACTTGTCTTACTATGTTAGCCGATATACAATATGTCATTATATATTATATATACACATGTGTGTTCTCTTTTCTCTAGTTTTGCATACAAAATTATTATAAATACTTACACAAAGTAATAATGCTTGGCATTGTAACTCTTACCATCCCACCAAGGCTCATAGAGGCATCTACTTTCTCACACATTATAGATGCTATTATTTCATTATTTACTCTTCTAATTATTAGTGCACTACTTTCTATAGGTATATACATGCGTTGACATAATTTTTATATTTCTTACATGCTAACGGGTGCTTTGTATGTAATATTTACTTTGCAAGAACTATATACCACCATGGTTGTCTGTTATATCTTGTTTTCCATTATTTTTTATTGTATTTTATTATTTTTTGGCTATGCCTTGTCTGGTTTGATCATTTTTGTATGGTTTTGGCTGCTTCGTCCCTTGTTCTCTTGTGAAATTATGAGTGATGTCCCATATTGGAAACCTGTTTTTTGCGGTTTATCTTGTATACACAATTTCTTGTTACACTATTTTTTTGGTGATATGTTTGCTACTTTTTCTACTAACACATGGATCTAGCCAATTTTATTTATATGTTCCTTGGTTTCTACCATGGATATTCCATCCCCTTGTAGGGATATAGTTCAGATTAGCATCGAGTCCTCTCTTTAGACCGCATTCTCCTATTGACTTCGTATGCACCCCAAAAAAGGGAGACATATATTGGTTGAATCAATCACCCCATACAACATCTTAGAGATATAGTATAAGCCTACAAAGTACAATATTATAACAATCATACAGTCTCAAAATGGCCCATAATCTAATTTGGGTCTTCAACACAACACACGACGACACTAGTTCCTTGGCTCGTAAAGAAGTGTGAGGGTGCCCGTATCCTCCCCAGGGGTTCTAATGTCCCGGGGCACAAATAATCATCTTAACATATCAACGTAGTTCATAGTATTTTATAGAGTAGTTTCCACAATATAAGCACAATTTTCCAACAATAAGAATGCATTCTATCTCCATTTTCAATCAAAATAGACATTACATTTAGAACTAATTTCGGATAGTAGAACAAAACAAAATCACACCATCTACAATTGTGTATATCGAGAAGAGTCATGGAAGGAGAGTAACACTATACCCTCTCCCCAACACTTTCTCTTTGGCATGAGATTGCCCAAAAAACTTGCATTTATCGTGAGATCTCCCAAAAAACTCGCACTTGGTGTGAGATCGCCAAAACTCACTCTTGGCATGATATCTCCCAAAAACACTCACTCTTCAAAAAAATTCAAGACATTTTTCTATCCTTTTACATTATTCTACATCTAGTGCATAGTTTCTTTTTATATAGTTTTAAATTCTTATGCACACTTTTCTATAATTTCTCATATATGGGTCTTTGACTACATTCTTTCTCTTCTTTTTACAGGTCCATCCTTACAAGAACTAGCAATCAAAAAAAAAAATAATAGTGTACAACATGGTAAAATGTATACACTTCACCCCTAGGTTCACTTTCTATTTGTAGTCTCCATGTTCCATTTTTCATTCATTCCCCACTTGACTTGTCTCTTAGGAATGCTATCACCATAACACTATACAAGAAAAAAAAGGTACATGTCTCTTATCTACTTTATGCTATCGAGTATTCAAATCAACCAAATAAAGTGGGGTAAATGTAGACATGTAATAACACACTTGGGTACATTTGTAGGTCCTAAATACATATTATCATTTATATGATTCCTAAGCAAGAAAAATAGTAATTTAAAATTTTCTTCTTCCTCTTCTATTCATTTCTTATTTTCTATTTTGTCTTAAACCCTATAGCCCATTTGGTATTTTACTTATTGATATTTTGTGTTTCTAGACACCAGCATCCAACTAGGACAGAGTACGCAGCGCATGTGTCCCCTCTAGGAACCCTTGGCACTTTTCCATGTTACTCGCTTCTCTTGGATATATTTTTTTGGAATAAAAATGGACTAGGGGGTGAATCAGTCCTATAATTCCTTCAATTCATTTACCATTAAATTAATCATATATTAACATTCATGCATTCAACCATAGCTTATTACGTATGCACAATACATTCAAATAACCATAACACATAGAAGAGAGATCATAAACATAATATTTAAGTGGAAAAATATCATGGGGAATAAAACCCATCGAAACATAAACATTATATTTTCATGCTTCAATTTTAGTGAGGCACCAACTCCATAAGGAGCACTAACTCCTATTTTAGTAGATCACCAACACTACAAACAAAACAAACCCCTAATTTAGTTAAGAACAAAATCAAAAAGGAGGCTAAAACACCTAGGATAACTAATCACCAATTCAACCACCTAAATATGTTTAATCTCTAATTTTTTTCGCTAAAACTGATGGAGATCATTTATTCAGCTCACAAACCCTTACTCGGACCCTAAGTTTTCAAACTTCCTGATCTTCATATTTTTTATGTTTCTTTTGCTATAAAATCTTACAAACATGTTATTAATCATTCCTCAACCTTTAATTATATTCCTCATCCTTTAAATCATTCATCTATACCTCATTACATACTCACCTCACCCTTGCAAGACTTATGCACAAATGACCCAAAAACATACTTTTATAAGTTATTATTGATTAAAATTCAAAAGAGGTCAATTTTCCACCTTTATATTAACCAAATAATATTTTAAAAATCCCATAAAATTTATCACAATATTCACAATTGACCCAAGTAGGTTGGCCTAGCTAAAAACCACTTACCAAGCACCGAAAATTCTCAAAACCTTGTTGATAGAATGAGAAAAATAATCTAACAACAAATATATTTTTATAAAATCTCTAAATATCACCATAAATGTGTAACATGAAATTTAAAATCATCCATGATTGAAATATTGATTAACCAATTAGATTATTTCATTTAATGGGCCTAATGGCTCATTTCCTTCTCAAAACGATTATTTCTAACATGAATCTACCTTGGGGCCCCAATATCCCTCAATATGAACTCAAATATGGCAAGTTACCACTAAATATAAATACCAAACCCTTTAGAACACTCTTATGCATGTTATATCTCATGAAACAATCACATGTTCAAGCCTCATCAAAGTTTTCCTTCATTAAATCCATCTTCCTAAAAAGTTATTTTACAAATGCAACTTGTTTGCACCCTTTATGAAATTTTCAATACCTAAAAGTGGATTTGTTGGATCCAACATTCATCCTTTTTCATTTTTTGTGTGATATAATGCATCAAAAAATTAATTTCATGCACTAACCAACTCAATCTTTCAAGAAAATAGTTTTGTTTTAAAAAGAAAGAAACCTTTTTTTCTCACAAAATGACATGGAAACCTCAATAAATCAACTCATCATGACACCAAAATTATACCATTATAAATTTATCTAAATTACCTTTCTATAACATATTGTAAATCCTTCCAACTCTAAGTGGAAGGCCTTCAACTAACCTTGTCTTTGCAAACTTCCCGAGAATCGCCCCAAAACTACCCTTTGACAACTCAGATAAATGAAGCATACTTGACCATTTTACTGTAACAACATGAAATAAAACCATAGTTTAAATCAATAATAACTTACATTCATCACATAATGGTCATTTAGTTTGCAACTCCTTTAGACAACCATATCCCAAATTGAACTTTTTTAGAAACTGACATGTTTGAGTGGGGTCTTCTCATCACCATAAGCTCTACCATACCTTTCTATAAATATGGAGGATTCCTATACCTGATACAATCATAAAACATGCACTAGAAAGAAAAACTATCCACTTTTAAGCATGTTCTCTACTACCACTTTTTAGTTAGGGTTTCAAACACATAAAGAGTTTACATTCTTAACATTCATTCATAAAACCTGACGGTGAAATGACCTCATTAATTTTTGAAACCTTTTAGAATAAATTTAGAAAAATACCTGAAATCCACAAGGTCCCATGAAAAACACACAATTCAAGGTGATCATCAAAAGACCGTATTCGAGCTATAAATGGCCTTCTTCTTGACCTTGCTTCAAAAAACTGATATAAGATGCAAAATAATCATCATGGAAACCTGAATTTTTTCCCACAAAACCATGAAACACCCTAATAACATCTCAAATCATCACCATGTCACAAATATCTCTCAATATTTCCATCCACTGAGACTTGCATAGCTATCCCTTAGGGTTTTACATTGTAAAGGCTAGGGTCAACTGAAATAATATCATAACATGTCAAATAAGCACTCTAAAAGGCCCTAACATACCTGGTAGATCATAAATCATCTACCTATATTCATCCATGATCTCGTAAATCTTCACAACTCAACCTCATGTAATCTAACAACCATACCTAGTCCAAATGAGCACCTAAAACATAGTCACCAACCTGTATCTACACCCCAAGCTCATGTGTGTTCCCAAATACTCCTAAAAATTTATCTCCATCATTCCAACTTGCTTCTCAAGTCACCAAGAAACTTAATACCACCTGCATTGTTACCTCGGCTAGTTAGGTCACCCGATTAGGCTTGTTAGAAAAAGCAATTCTAACTAAAACACATTATATCACCATGAAAACCTTTGAATTTGCATGTCATCATCAACATGATATGACCCTAATCCATCATCCACTTTGTCATTAATGAGTTTTTACATCAATGAAAACACCTATATAATAACATGTGAACAATATCTCCCTTTTGTCCTTGATGTAAATCCACCTAAACTTCTCCCCCTTTTTACATTAATGAAAAATAATACCTATACCTACATATTATATATATTCCTCAACCTCATAGGGTCACCTCATGGTTGGAAACATCAATGAAAGGTCTCATTCTAGCTCACAATCAAGCCATTATTCTAAAAATATAATTTCTAGCCATTTTCAAGAATAGAGACCCAAAGATCCCCTAGAAAAACACATATGACACATATATATACTAATATACATGAATAAAACACAATTATACATTTTTAGGAGCAATAACACCATCATCCACCTTCTAAGCATGCAAGACTTGACATTTTACACTCAAACTTTGTTTTTGCCTTCATAGAAACCACAAAGTAGTAGACCTATACCTAAAGCATACCAAAATTGAATCATGCCAACAATTATGTGCATGAGTAAAAACATCTTCCTTACTTCATTCTTGAGCATACACAAGTTAACAAAACAAATTGGCTTGATACTTGTCATTTTAATCCTCATACCAACCCAAGGGCCGAGATCCCTATTCAAGCTCCTTATTACAATTTTAACCATATTTGATGAGCTCTAGAGCATCATAAACCTCATGAAAATTAATTCCACAACAGCCCCAAGAGTAGGACCATCCATATCTAGTATAATAACATAAAACCAAATTTCTTACCTTGCACATTGAGCTTGAGAGCACTTCAAACCTTTAGGTCTAGTCCTAAAGCAAATTCTCGATCCTTGATAGTCATATATAGATGAGACATTGCATTCATTAACCATAGTCATCTTGACCTTGGATAAAACATCTAAATCATGCCTTATATACCTAGGAATCATCAAGCCACTTTTAAGAATCACAAACTTGTGCTCCCCTGTCAAATTTGGATCATGCACACCGTATATACCTGTAGAATAATCTTTTTACACCATTTGTAGCTTGAATACCATCAAAGCATCAACCTTACCTCATATCTAGCTTCAATTTTTTCAAAAGACTTACCTTTCTAGCACATGAGTTCACATATAACACCTTTAAGGAGTAAAGCATGTACTCCCCTATAATGATTAGCTTTTTGGATACTTGAGCATCATTTATCTCTTCTCATAACACTATACCAATTTATCAGATTGAATGAGGGAAGTGAACCATATTTTTAACACAAACATGATTGATATACTAGGTCATTAACATCTTCTACTATCTCATCATCTTACACATCCATATAAGGTAACCAAGACATTATACACCCTTCAAAGGATACAACCACCATACCAAATTTACACCTACAATCTTGTAGGATGCACCTTTGAGATAAAATGACCATTTATAGTTATATCATAGTCTACTAGACATACATGTAATTCTTTTGATATGACATTAACTCTCTAGACCATATATAATAGTTTGATATCATCTAACATACCATGGTTGGACTTAACATGAACTCGCATACCTCAGAGATACCATACTCTACCTCTTACAACCTTTAATAGCATTTGATATATCTCTATGTAGACTTTGGAATTTTCTCATGACTTTAAGGAATCTATAATCACCCTTCTAGACACAAGATGTTAGATCACATCAACCTTACTTCATAGAATTCAACAGACTTGGACAATATCTTTGAGCATCTAAGTATAAAAATTCACACACAACTCATTTACTAACTCGGAGATAAGGTACATAATATTTTGACAACATAACATCATTTTAGAGACTTCTCATTCCTTTGTAGTTCCTGTAGATACTCATTTATTTGAACATTATCATTCACTAACCCTTAATTAATCATATGAGATCCTGATTCTTAGACCTTAGATGGCTTTAAAATTTCCTCGATCACTCTTAACCTTAACTTTAACCTCCTTATACCTTCATGGATATAAACTCGATCGATCACAATCTTAACCTTTCATATTGACTTAACTCACATAAGATGGAGCTTAGAGGATACTCTTCACACCTATAGGTTCTCATATACAACTATCGACTCATTGTAACCTTATTTTTTTACTTATAGAAACTTTCTTTCTCTTTCATACCTCACAAATTTAGTCCATCCAAAAAAATTCCTCACATTATCCTTCAAGACAACACAAGATTTATTATAGAAATTAGCTATTAATACTAATAGTTGGAGGGTACAATTCATTCTTACCTCCCTTGGGAGAGTACATTCATCATGACATAACTAAGAAGATCAAATACCATCAACCTTTGTCATCTTTTGGAGAACAACATGTACTCAAAATTCTCATTAGAACCATATAATTATGATTGAAATCTTCACTATAAATCTTTAACATGTGCCCCCGATTAAAACACCCAATTCTCGAGTCTTCTTATTTGATGAACTCATATTAAAATACCTTCTTAGAAAATAATATTCACTCTTCCACCGACACACTAAAATTGATGAAGGGAATTGTAAAATGCAAACTCATGAAACACTTAGAATCAAACTAAGATACATGTTACAAAAACTTAATCTTGTTTAAATACCATAAAATTATGAATTTATAATATCATAATTCTAATTGATAGACACAGACTTGTGAGGAACTCACATAATGACAATGATCAACATAACATACTCTTGATGACCTTACATCCTTTTTAGAACCACTAAACCTTGACACTCATGATGGTATATTTTTGACTATATGAATTCCTTGATCAAAACTATACAAACTCATACCACTCAGATGTATAAATAACCATGAAAATATGCATCTTGACTATATATGCACATTCACTATTTGAGCAATGTATACGAACTCTTCGTGGTAGGATTTGAAGACTTCTCACACTATGACATAGACTCAAAATTAGAACTATGCACTCCTTCAATCCACAAAACAATATGTTTATATTAAATATTATTAGACCTCTGTAGGAGGTGATACATTATTACTAATCCATTGAAGAGTATACATATTGATACTTTTGATACTCGATACCATTCTTGACAGAAAGGACATCATTCTTCATGAATTCAGAGTACATCTATACAATAGATCAATCACCAGATTTTTTCACTCCTTGAAGAAGGTATTCAATTTTTCATGGAGCATACATAATATTTAGAGGTAACACACATATACCTATGCTCAACATACTTAGGTCATGTCCTAAAACACTTTCACAACTTGAAAATTCTTAGAGAGCTTCCAAAACAAACTCACACATGTATAGAACACATTGTACATAATCACAAACTTTATACTCTTTACTAAGAAAAATTATTTTGAACAACTGGAAGCATCGTTTGAAAGATATTAATATCTTTGACATAAATTATACTTTCTTTGAGAAGAAAAAAGTGATTCAAAACCTTTAACATACTAAGTTATCCTTAAAACATGACTCAAAACTAGGTTTCTCATGACAATATACAAAACAAACACAAGACTTGCTTGTAATACCCTCGAACATATTCAACTATGAAGCTTTGAACAACATGACCATACATAAAGAGACATAAAGATATATATATGATGATGAAACACATACTTATCATATTAATGACAAACATAGACTGAGATCAATAACTTTGATAACATAAGGGACATCCAAGACACTTCATGGTAATACTCGACCATAAAAAGTTACACCTTGAGACCTCATACCATTTTGAGATAATATTGTAGTTACTTGCACTTCTCAAACTTCTCATGAGATTTACAATTCAATTATTATTTTTAGATAAGATAAAAAGGTTTGGTTTTAAATAGGGACAAAAAAACCCATAAAAAGAGAAGCAATTTTTAAAGAAAAAACACCAACAAAACCAAGGAGGCAGAGTCAAAAAGTTTGACAACTAGGCCCCCACAAAATAGAGCCAAAATAAATAGTTTGCATATTAACAAAAAATTTGAAAGTAGCTAAACCAGATATAAAATAGGAAAAAACAACATAAAAGATAAGGGCTACAAAAAGCCCGCCATTAGTTCTCAGTATCCCTACTTTGGGTCCTAGAGCTTAAACCACCATCTTTTGAACCAGCCACTTTGATAATGAATCTCTTCGGGCATTTGACCTCTTGATCCTCAATCTTTGTGCCAACATTAAACTCCTCCTAAAATTGACCCTTATTTTTGGCCACAAACCATACCTAATCTATCACTAGTATCTATCTCATCACTATCAGAAGAACTCAAACTCAGTTTCATGTTATTTTTGGCCTCCTTAGAAGTAACCTAGTTTTGAAGTAGATAAATCTATTTCTCTTACATAACATAATCTACTTGAATCCCCTTGATGGTTCTGTTTTAGGTTTCAATCCTTTGATGACAATATTTCAGCTCCTATATGAGGTTTTTGTTGACAGTGAGAATGGTATCAGGTGGACTCGCCCTCATCAGTCTAGCCTCCTAGTCAACAAACTCCTAGTCCCTCTTGCTAGAACTTTCCCCAAATTCCTAATCCCCTTCTTGATATTACACAAGGCATCTACAACACCCTCATCGAGATCAATACATTTTTTATTCTTCTTGATTTTATTGAGGCGAGAAGCAAGGGTTTCTTGGTCAGAATCTTGATCCTTGACTTGATTAGGGATGGTAGGTTTGCTTCTTTGGACCAGAAGAAGAATGAGGCCTTGGTGAAGGGGGATATCCACCTTATTTTTCTTGAAATCCTCGATAGTCAAGAGGAGTGACCTATGGAGGAAAAAAGCTAAGCTCATAGTCTGGTCATGATGGAGAAAATTGAGGATGGATAGGTGGTGAGTAAAGATTTTATGGAATTTTCCTTCAAGATTCATATATTTCATAATAACTAGGTAGACATCATCCCATCTATCTCGGCAAGTAGGTGCAAGCAATACCATCATCATAGGCAATAATGTTTTCCCTAGCTTCAAAGAAAGTAGCAATTTCATGTTTCTTTCTAGATTTGTCTTTAAAAATTGTAGGCCATCATTTTTAACCCAATGATCTTAGCTATGGAATTCTCAGAGACATCAATATGAACCCCTCTAAAAACAAAACCACCATCCTTCTAGGAAATCACAAAATTGACAAAAAGGTCGGGATCATTACCTTTGAGCCGATGAATGTATCTAGTGAGACTACCTTTGTGTAACAATTTCCACATAGCCACATCATTCTTGAGGTGAATAAAGGTATATGGTTCAATACGCAACCTATCACCCCCATGAAGCTAGTAATAAATTTGATGTTTTTTTCATAGACACTAGAACTCGATTGATAGAAAATGGAGAAAAAATAAATGAAATAAGAAAGGGCCAGTTTTCCAAAAGGAAAATTCCTTTCACAACCCCAAGCGTGCGAGCTAAGGGTGTCATCATATTGCAACCTCCCACTTTGTGTCTTCATTTATGAGTTTATTAACCTATCCCCAAGGGATACATGTGCCAATCCACGTCACCAAATCCACCATGGCAAAGACCTTTCTCGCCAATGCATACATCGCTTAGTTCTCATTATGGTACCGTGTTGGATTACCACATGTTCAAATGATGTGAGCATGACATATGCCTCCATTATCAAATTATTTAGTTTCCATCCACATTTACTACTATCTTTGAGGGCATTAATAATGCACATCGAATCACCTTCAATGATTATATTTTTAAGCCCTAAGTCTTTACCCATCTTAACACCCCAAAGCATAGCTCTAGCTTCAGCCATGTTGTTAGAGTGATTTCCTATGGGTCCCACATAGGCTCCTAAGCATCTCCCACTATGATCTCAAATAATACCACCGCCACTAACCACTTTATCCTTAGCATGATCTCGAACCATTAAATTTGATCTTGAAACTTCCTTTATCTGGTTTTATTCCATTTAACATCTTGTTTCAACCTGCTCTTACTGGTGTTAAAGACTTCAATGTCCATCCTTTTAAGAATTTACTCCTCCCACTAAGGGCTAGCACAAACCTTTTTGGTTTAGTAAGAAAAGAATTGTCCTTCAAATCTTGTGTTATTTTATCAACAACCTTGCATAACCTCACTGATTTTTTCCTGAAGATCCTATTGTTGCGTTCAATCCATATACCCCACAAGACATGTGGCAGAGCTAGTTTCCAAATTTTATTGACCATATCATTCTTAAAGTTGAAACTCCACTGCTCAAGTAGAAGGGCCATGTCTCCTAGAAGGACCAATTGAATTTTTAAAATGCAGAGGATCTCTATAAAAACTTGATACGAGAAAGGGAATTCCAGAAACAGTGACTAATGGATTCTTCCTTGTCCTTGCATAAACCACATCTATTTATGATGATCATTCCCCTACATCTGAGTCTATCCACAGTAAGGATATTACCTTTTATAACTTCCCAGAAAAATATATTGATCTTGGGGATGAGAAACTTGTTCCAGACCTTCCTCCAAAAAGGACTTGGAGAAAAGTTATCAAAATTTGACAAGTAACCTAATTTAACTTCGTAATCCCCAGTATCTGTGCTTCTCCATATGAGCTCATCCTGGAAACTATCTGGAGGAATGTAGATTTCTTTAATTTTCCTGTTTAAATCATGAAAAGGTTAGATATCACCTTGATAGAAAGAGGGGGAGAATAGGAATCCATCTTCGGTCATTGTCCCAAAGAATTATGAACCAAATCTCCCCACTCAATAGAAAGGACCTATCAAATCTCAATCTACAGGTCCTAAAATTTTTAAAGAAACATCCTCTAACCAAGGATCCTCCCAGAATTTGATCTGAGACCCATCACCAAGGTTCCATTTACACCCTTTGATAAACAACTTCTTGGTTTGACAACATTTTTCCAGAAGATAGATCCTCTAGGAAGCTCCAAATCACTAAAGAAGTCCAAAGTTCCACCAAAGGGAAACAAATATTTCACCTTCAAAATTTTCACCCAGATGCCTTCCTCTTTGTGAAGTCTCCATCCCACCTTAGCAATGAGGGCATGGTTCATAAACTAAATGTTCTTTAGCCCCTAGGCCACCCATGTCTTTGGGTTGAGTAACCTTTTCCCAGGTGACTAGAGGGATTCTATTTTTATCCTCTAATCCATTCTAAAGGAAACATTTCTAGATACCTTCAATGGATTTCTTGACTCTATTTGGGAGAATGAAAATAGACATGATGTAGATTGGTATGCCTTGCAAACTACTCTGAAGGAGCTGAGATTTACCTAGCTTGAGAGAGTAAGGATCCTTTCCATGAAGCCAAATTATTATGGAATCTCTCTATAAGTTTATTCCAACCACCTTCCTCAAGTTTTCTCCCACATAAAGGCATTCCCAAATAAAAGTCTAGGATATTTTTGATGTTATAGTCTAGGATAGTGGCTAGTATATATTGTTTATCTTCATCAACATTTATGAAGTAGAAAGAAATTTTCCTGAAGTTTATTTTTTGTCTAGTAGCTCTTTCATATTTGTTGGTGATACCTTTGATAGTCTTGGCTTCTTGAACAACAGCTTGTCCCAGAAGAACCATATCATCAATGAACTACTACAGACATTGGTTCTCCATGCCATGGGAAACTTTGACCCTTCCATGCTTCCCTCTCTCTAGGGATTTGATGCATAACCTGCTCAAGGTTTTAACCACAATTATATACAAAAAGGGGGATAAAGGATCCCCTTGTCTCAGGCCCCTTTCATATTTGAAGAAACCATTAGGTTTCCCATTGATGATAACCGAGAAACTCAGATATTTAGTACATGATTGAATCATTTTAATAAAATGTGGATGATATCCCAATCTAGATAAAAGGGAATACAAGAAGTCCCAAGAAACCCTATCATAAGCCTTTTGCATATCCAACTTCAAAATCATAGTTTCCTTTCCTGAAAGCTCTAAAGAATGAATGGTTTCATGAATTATGATTATATTTTCCAAAAAAATCTTCTTGACAAAAGGCCCCTTGGTTGGGAGAAATGAAATTACTAAGAGTCTCTCTTAGTCTAAAATTTAATAACTTGGACATGATCTTATAAATGGTGTTACACAAGCTTATGGGTCTAAAATCACCGAGATCCTTAGCTCCAGGATTTTTAGGTATGAGAGCTAGAAAGGTATGGTTGATTTGTTTGAGAATGCATCCTGAATGGAAAAATTATTAGACAACATCGATGACATTAGTCTTGACAATATCCCAATAGAGTTGGAAGAAAAAATCCAAAACCCGTCTAGACCCGAGATTTTGTCACCTTCCATAGCATCCAGAATACCTTTGATCTCCTCTTCAGAAGGGATAACAATAAGCTCCATATTTTCACTTTGACTGATAGCAGGCTCGAAAAGATTCGAATCTCTTCTCTTGGTGACCTCGTCATTAAGAAGATCCTCCACAAAGAGGTTTTTGAAAAAGGAAATAATGGTGGAAGCTATTTCTTTGTCCTCAGTGACCAAATCCCCATTTTATTTCTTGACTTCTTGAATGCAAAGTTTGTTGGATTTAACAAATACATAAGTATGGAAGAATTTTATGTTTTGGTCCCTCTCCTTTATCTAGGTCATTTGAACTTGAGGATAAATTTTCATTTTCCTTCAACTTAGATAACCATTATCACATATTGATATACATCATTTAGAAATGTTAGTAGTCATTTAAATGAGAATTTAGATACATGTACCAACATGTCCTCTTCAAGCATACATCTCCTTCAAAACTTTACAATTTAGGTCTTCAACATACCTTATGGAATGAATTTGAGTAACTTTCTATTGAACTCTTTTTGGAAACACTTGACTTGTCTTATAATACGAGAAATTCTCAATTCATACTCATGACATCTAACATTAAAATTTAATAGACAACATTTGGAATGAACTTTTGAGTATCCACACATAATTTTGTACTTACCATTCATTAAGGATAACCACACCCTTGAGACAACATAGAGAAATATTGACTTTAGACCTTTGAATCACAACACAGAGACCAACAAAAACTTATAGGAGCTTATCAGAAAACTTCACAACTTGACACCTTTAAGTAATTTTTGAGACACAACCTACTTTCCTTTCACTTGAGATAAGACTTTACTTCATGATAAATTCATCCTTTATTAGTACTCAGTATACTCAAGTATAGTCCTTTCAAAACTTTGACATTCTAGATCGACAACATACCACTTTACCTTTTGAATTGAGATAACATTGACTTTAATAAATATTAATGCCATAAACTCAAGACCTCAGAAAATTTTGAAGACATGAGGACACTTTCACATACATGTATGCATTATGAAAGTAATACAAAAAAAAAATAGATTTATCGACCAAATGAGAAAAAGGATCTTGTAAAGCAACTTTTAAGGACATAAAACTCATAACAACATGACTAATGGGAGCAAGAAATTTTGACACAAAACCTTTTGAAATACATTTAAATCACAAATAAGATGAAAACGTGACAAAGTAAAACACAAATAAGTAACCAAATCTCAAATATGCATGAGAAGAGTCACTTTCCATACCCTATCACTCTACAGGTATCCTAGAGACCTAATTACTTCAACTTGTCTTGCACATGAGCTTGTATATCTGATAAACACATATGATCTTCTTCAACAAGTGAAAACATGCTTCCTTGACTTTATTTGGGCTTGTTGACTATGTTTCTAACCTTGATAGCACTAGAATCCTCCTTAAAAACCTTCATATATTGTATGGTGGGTTGAGAATCAGTTTTCATGACCTTCTTAACATGAGAAACCTACTTTTTTACCATAGGATTATACCTTAGAATAAACTTCTTCTTGCTTTGGAAAAACCTTTCTATCTAACCCAAAATTTGACAATTGAAACAAAAACACCTCTTACTTCTAGGATCAAACACACTTAAGTTCCATCCACAATCTTTAGCTCTATGCCCATACTCACAACATGAGTGACATTCACCCTTGAAAACACCTACTTCATTTCCAAATGACATTCTCTTACAATCTCTAGCTCTATGACCAAAATCATGACAAACAAAAATATCCATTGAAGGAAGTACCATACCTCATAGCATTAGGTTGTCTAATAGGATTATACCTTCTCAAATCCATATTCTTGGTAACTTTTACATTTATTCAGAACTTGGACCAACATCACTATCATTATTCTTATATTTTCCTTCAAATGCTAGGCCTATTTTGTCATCATTGCCTCTTTGAACTTCTAAAACACCATAAAGATCTTTAGAGCTCTTATCAATCCTCGTATACATCCTTAACCTACTAGATTCTCTCTCTAAATATAATTCTAGTGATTTCTATTTTTCTTCACACCTGGAACAAGTGTCTTCTTTATCCTTCAGGGATTTCACAAGATTTCCATTTGAGATTTCAAATCTTTAATGGCTAGATCATGTTCTATTTCGAACTCGTTGAGCTGATTTTGGTAGGCATCAATACATGATTGATATGTTTCATTCCTCCTTAATATATCATAAATATCTGAAGACTTACTCATTGATTATTCTTTTAGGATCTCCTTCAAGCTGTTAGACTTGCTTTAAAAGGACCTTCTCTTATACCAATTGTTTGAATTACAATAGAGTGATAGTGGGGGTGAATCAGTCTAAAAATTACTTTAATTCATTTACCATTAATTTGTTACAATTTGAGGATTCTAATAAATATGGATTTAATCAACTTACACATTACATAATGTTACAATAAATATTACATCATAACATAAGTAAATAAAGAAATACTTACATGAAATAAATAACACAGGTGACACGGATTTATAGTAGAAAAACCCAAAAGGTAAAAACCAATTTGAAAATAACCTTTACTTCGAGAGAACTTATTTTACATCTAGTAAGATCACCTCCTCCTTTGAAACCCTATTTACCAAGGTTAAAACCAAATCACTTGATTTGCACTCCTTTGATATATTTCCCGAATATATCAAATGAGGGCCTCAAGTCCTTTTTATATAAGGTGATTGGGTATGTCTCCCAACCCACCTTTTCAACCTAAAATGGTTGACACATGCACTTAGGTTTATAATATTTAATATTAGAATATAATAATTTCATGATATTAAATATTTAACCTAAAGTATAGACCTAGGTTAGCATATTTAATAATAGAAATATAAATATTTCATATTATTAAATATTAACCTATATATTAATGACTGACCCATATACATTAAGGGCTGGCCAAACCACTTAATCATTATGTTCCAACATAATTGAATCATAAATTAACATCAATCCATTCACATACATTTAACCATAGCTTATTAAGTGTGCACAATACATTCAAATAACCATAACACATAGAAGATAGCTCGAGATAAAATATTTAAGTGGGAAACCATCATGGGTAAGAAAAACACTAAAACATAAAAATTATATTTTCATGCTTAAAATTTAGTGAGGAAACAACCCCATAATGAGCACCATCCCCTAGTTTAGTAGAGAATCAACCCTACAAGGAGCACCAACCCCTAATTTAGTGAAGCACCTAATCCATAAGGAGGATATAACCCCTTAGGATGACTAAGCACCAACTCAACCACCTAAAGATGTTCGATCTCTAATTTTTTTTCTTCCATAACTAATCAAGATCACTTATTCATCTCACAAACCCTTTCTCAAACCCTAAGTATTCAAAATTACTATATCTTCATCTTTTTACCTTTCTTTGGCTCTAAAATCTTGCACACATGCTCTAAATCATTCCTCAACCTATCATGATCTTCCTTAGCCGTCAAATTATTCATTTATATTTGTTACATACTCACCTATGGGTCACACTTTTCTCCTTGAAATATATATGCACAAATGACCCAAAAACATGGGAATATAATATCTTCTTGATTAAAATTAAAAATAAGTAGGTTTCCTCCTTTATCTCAACTAAATAATATTTAAAAATCTAATAAACATTATCGCAAAAGCCACAAGTGACCCAAGTAGGTTGACCTAGCCAAATGTATGCATGGTATTTAATCAAGTTCCACCTCAAGAAGATCATCATCATCTAGAAGAAAAGAAAGAAGAAGTTAAACTAAAAATACAAGTTATGGGGAAAATTTCTTTTCCCTTAGGATTATGATATAGGAACATCTAGTCCTAAAGTGTAATTTTGGCTTGCAACATCAAAATTTGGTTTTAAATTGTGTTTTTAGACTTAAGGCAGTCATTTGGAGTCATCTAGTGTTGTTAGAATTAATCTAGTCCATCACAAACTTGAATTGTACATTTTCCCTCCAAAAGTGTAAATTTGAATTTTGAAGGCTAGTTTGGCTTGGTTTAAGAGATAAAATGTAATTTTTAGAGAAAAAAATCCTTGTAAAGGTTGAAATAAGTCATAAAAATTATGTATTAGGTCATATCTAAGGTTACGAGTCATGACAAGGTGGTTAGTGCTTAAGAGGTCTTGGCTAGAGAGCTTCATAATAATGTAATCATATAAAGATTGTGTTGAAAAGAGTATATAAGACTCCAATAACTTGATTAGAAGTGATAGAAAACATATTTAATCCATAATTATAACTAAGTTCAAGATCATTTTAATGATAAAGGTGTAGAGGAGTTCTAAGATCGAATAAGGAAGAATTTTGTTTGTAAACAAACCGTGTAACAATCTTATGATTTGTTTTGGTGTTTTGAAGCTTTGGAATGTATGTTTTCAAATTTTGAACCTCATTAATAATGGACTTTAAGGTTGGTAAGGATATTATATTACTACTCATAACAATCCATACATGTATTTATTTGGTTTTGTTATTGTTTTTTGTGGCATTTCTTTGGAAACTTGTGGCGAGTGTATTTAGATCATAATAATATTTAAAGTGGAAAGTGAAATTAGTTTTGAAGGATATATTCAAGGAGTAATGGTTTTGAATAACTTGATAGGGTAGTCAGGCCCTAGTCAACCTTCATGTATCTTTAAATATGTTGATAAGGCTTTATTTTGGTTGGAACACTCTTGAAAAACATAGGAGAAACTTATCCTAGGAGTAAAGTAGGAGAAAATTGTTTTATTTTCAAAGTATAATGAAGTAAGAAACCTCACTTTTAATATGTTATGATAAAAAATGTTAGTAATATTGGAAGTTTTTGTCACTTGTGTTTTCATTGATTTTAATTCCATTGATGTAATTATAGTCTAGGTGATCTAGGTTTGTTGGCTAGGTGATTTAGGTATGTTGGTTAGGTGATCTAGGGGTCTCCAAAGGTGCATTTGTGTGGTTTGAGTCTCTCAAAGGTGGTATGAAGGTCAAACAAGGTCCATGAGGTAATTGAGATGTTTCAATGAGTCTAAATCATGTCCACATGGTCCATTCATGAAGTGTATGAGTCAAGTAAAGTCTTTTTAGGTCTTGATCTAATGCATGTACATGGTGTAAATAAATAAAATATGATAATTCACTCAAAAAAATCATGTAAAACAAGTTTAAATCACCATGAGTTAGTAAATGAGGTGCAGAAGAAGAGCTACAAGAGACAAACCAAGTTCATGAGACGTAAATAGGTTAGTATGGAGATTTCTTAAGCTAATCCACAAGAAAAAAAGGTGTGAAATGTTGACCCAAGGTGTGAGCATGGAATGAAGATGTATTGTGTTTAAAATGCCCCAAGGTAGTTATTGAAGTGTTTTAGGCACTTCTATAGGTCAACATAGTTCAACTGTTGAGAATCAGATACCAAAGGGAACCTAGATGAGATGGAATGGAAATATTTGGGATGAATCAGATAAAAATATCACTTAGATATGTTATAGGAATGTGTCATTAAGGTGTGAACAAAATTTTAGAAGCTAAGGATGAATATTTTGCAATTTATGCAAGTATTTCTATAACCGGTTTTTACTAAGTATACAAATTGAGCACCAAACTTCTTAGTAGTAAAGAGAAATTGTGGAGCCTCCTTCCTATAATTCATAAGAGAAAAAAATGATTAAATTTTGATAAAATTTTATTTCGGTGATTGGTTGACTATTTTAAAAGTTCTATCCATTTTTGTGAGCATGTTTGTAGCCTTCTAAACCCCATTTTGGACCAATCTTGGAAAATTGAGTTGGATAGGTGTTTTAACTAGACGTTTTCCTTTGAAACCTATTTTAAAATGAAGAGGACTCCATAGGGAAAATTTCCATGTTATTTTGAGTTCATTATGCATGGTGGGTCCCACTGAAAAATAAGTATTTTGTGAATATTTTGGTGTTAAAGAGAAACTTGCAAAGGAACCTTTTCTCAAATTTGAGGTGGATTATGTTTGTAATGTGTTATTCAACTTCATGAATTCACTTGGGTTACTATTTTGGATAAAATTGGAGTAATGGTTACATATTTGGGCATACTGGCAAAAGAAGCTTGTATTCGAAACTAGTAAAGAAGAATGATGGTAACCACATTGAATTGCATTGAATTAATGTTTTTTCTTTCCTTGATCCATATTTTCATTTGTCATATGATGTTTTTAAGTGTTTGTTTCAGTTTGGATAATTCATTTCTTTCTTAAAGGTGATTGAGCCAAAATTGCTCGTTTAGGCCTATTGGAGAAACATGTCCTAATGGGTATGAAGGTGAGGATTTATCTATTTGGCATACATGTATAAATGTTTGAACATTTTTTATACATAAAAATTTAAGTGTTAGAGGTTATAGGTATATCTGAAAATTTCTTTAGAGGTGTTTGACCACATTGTACAAAAGACTAGTTTTTGTGTCTTCAAGATCAGCCAGACTAGTTGCAGAGATCCAAGTTTTTAGAAGCATTATGTCATGAATTGGAACAATATGAGAAATTAATGAGATATTATAATTCATAAGATTTAAATTTATAAGTTAATTTACTCATGGTGAATATATTTGAGGTATTTATAAACTCAATTTTTGAAAACCAAGTTCGAGATGTTGAAACAAGCCGAGAGAAGTCTTGTAAAGTTGTGTTTCTTGATGTGTTAAGACTTGAGTTGGATATTTAAAGTAGAGTTTGATAAAATTATACATCCTAAGATTATATTTTGTATATTACTTTGTTCATGAGGATGAGTGGAAGTAGTCTAGTTAGACAGCTTTTCAGACTATTTTTGTAGAAGCTAATTTAAGCACACCTATGAGCCTAAATGAGTTTCTTGCACAAAATGGAGAGTTTATAAGAACACAAGAGAATTATTTTAATTTTTTGTACCATGTACCACATGAATACAAATATGGAATAATTTTTACAAGTTTGAGAGTAAGAATACAAAAGTGAATCTCATTTTGAGAAGACTAGGAAGCTCTTAATCTTTCCAATGACCGAGATTTGCGTAGTTATCCCTTAGGATTTAGCACTTAAGGATATGGTAAAATAAAATAACATTATAAAACATAAAATAAGTACTCAAATAGGAAAAAAATACCTGTTACATCATAAATAAACTTCCTATATGCATCCATGAGCTCATAAATCTTCACAACTAAACCTTATGACATCTAACATCCATATCTAGTGTAAATGAGCACCTAAAACATAGTCACCAACATGTAGCGGTACCATTAAGATCATGTGAGTTCCCAATAAATCCTAAAAATAATCTCTATCATTCCAACATTCTTCTCAAGCCACCAATAATCTCATACCACCTGTACTTATTACCTAGCCTAGCTAGGTCATCTAATTAGGCTTGCAAGAACAAACAATTATCACTCAAACACCCGATATCAACATGAATGCCTCTCAATCATGATGACATAATCATCCTCGAACTTCTCATTTACCCCACTCCCTCATCCAATTTATCATTAATGAGCTTTTTCTCAATGAAAATTTGTATATAATAACATGCCAATGTAGTCATTTTTACTCCTATCACAAAAGTAAGAACCCCATGTGCACCGGACTATCACCCAACAAGAAGATGATTGCTCACTCGAGGCACATGCGGGTACCAAGTCTATCTTTTATGTGAGTTTAGTGGGAAGCATTATCTATGATTAGTGTAAGATTATTTAGGAAAGAAGTTGAGACATACAAGAACCATAGGGCTCAGAACGGCCTCCAGATCCTTATAGTCACTTCAGACTGAGTGCTTTAATAGATTCCAGAACATATACTATAATAGAAAGAAAGGAAAGAGACCTCATATGAATGAAATATACATTAAACCCATTGATATTCATATCTATTTATAATAGGTAACCTCAATATATTCATTGGTTCATTACAGAGTGTCACAGAAAGCAAACCGTAGTCATGCGCATCACTGACATATGTAACTAAGCTAACAGAAAAGAAAAATAACAACTCCATGCTTAGTACATCCTTTCTTGAACCAGAATATCCACTCACAAAGAATTCTGCAAAGCTTCACTTACTTGATAACCCACTATTTCCTATGTATATCCGATGATATATCTCTCTCTCTCTCTCTGTATATCTCTTTTCCATGGTAGGAACTTGTATTTATCACTTTCCTAGGGATGTAAACTCACCTTGTTGTGCCCTCGATCTGTCACCAAGTGTTGAATGTGGTCCTCCATGTGAGCATGTTACTTCAGGCCTAAGGTCTTCACTCCATCTCATGATGATCTTCTAGAAGATTCCATTCGGGGCATGCTCTTTCCTGGGCCAACCTATTGTCAGGATGGCATCTTATCCATGCACAACCGATCATGATTTTCATGTGTTCTTCCTTGGGTGTTCAAATTGGCTAATTCCCGAACCTCCTTTCACACGTCACGCATGCTATTTGCTTCCGTAATCCTTTCTCTTGTGTGCTTTTGCCTTGCGCACCATTTTATAACTGGGATCCCACGTGCCTAAGTGCCTTCATACTTGGCCAATATTCTAGGGGCCCAACATCACCCCACACTATGCCTATTCTTTGTCCTCTAAACATTTTACTTGACCAAGATGCAAGTTGTTTTATAGAACAAAGCTATAGACTTATACTTTACGAAATGAATAAGGAATGAAAGAATATGGGAAAGAATGAAGGATGGGGGGGACATAAATTCAATAGGTTGGGAAAGTTCTTTCATAGATCTTCCTCTAGCTTGTTCCACACTTTGACCTCACCCTTCACCTTCTGGCATAGGTTACCCACCAGGGTGCTCACTTCATCAAAGCTTATGCCAATTCCCTGGGCACCCAAAGTGTCCACAATATGCTTCATTTCCTTACCCAGGTCTACTAGTTTATCCATTCTTCTGGTAATTTGTAGGTATAGTTCCTTCAACCGGGCCTTAATTGAGCTCCTTAAAGCCTTAATTGCCTATGATTTCTTTTCTACCTTAGCCAGAACCTTGTCCCTCTCTGCCCTATATCCTTTGTTCTTTTCTTGGAACTCTTTCAGCTTTTGCTTCAAGTGTGGTTACCAAGGAGCTCATCACCTTATCTCTATCCATGCATATGTCATATGCAGCTTCTACAGACTGGGCAACGACCTTAATCTCCACAAGTACTTGGTTGTACTCAGCAACAAGTGCTACTACCTTCAACCAGTCTTCCTCTTTCAAGCATGCAACCACTTCTTCTACAGATTCCAGTGCCAAGGGTCACCTCTCCATAGTGAGGATGCACGTTAGGTCTTCTAAGCATTCCAAAGTTGATGCATACCTCTAAGGGATTGGCATTAGGTCTAGGTGCTTTAATATGATGGCGCTCTTGATCGAATCCACCTTCTTGTAGACCTCTTGCACCTTTACTTTTTCTTCCTTTAACTCATGCCTTAACTACGTGCTAATTAATTCCTCCTATTTTAAACTCTTGGCCTTCTTCGCTAGTTCTTCCTCCTTCTTCCCCAACTTCACCTCCAATGCTCTGATTCTGTCATTTTGTGTGAACAACCTAGCCTCGGTCTCAATTGCAACTTTGTTTAGAGCATTGCATACTTTCTCGTCTAAAAGTTCCTGAGCATTTACTAAGGGGTTGTCTCCCTTAGACTCTGGCAACGTGATGAACACTTTCTAGCAGACTTCAAAGTCTAGCTCGTCAATGTGTGAATCGAATGCCTAAGAGAGCATATTATTGGTCCTGGGGTATGCACCATCATTTTCAAAATACCCCATGGATAGGATCCTTTCTATGGGTATAGTGCTTTGGAACCATGTGCGTAACACCTTCTTCATGTCATCCACATAGCCCATTACCTGTCTCTATTCTATATCTAGAGTTCTTCGCCCAAGTGTGCACCTTTGGGGAAGCTAACTATCAGAGTGGGGCCTCCTAGGCTATCATGTTCCTTTTCAACACTCTCCTCCTTCCCTTCCTTAAGCACTATGTCTATGCTATGCTCTAACTCTTGGTCTATAAGGGCTTCAAGCATATTTTTCTCTTCTCACTCTGCTACCTTAGTAATCTACTCTTTTGTAAAACTTATGGCTCCCTGCTTCTCCTTGGCATCCTTCTCATCTACCTTCATGTCTTCGGTGCCTTCCTCATCTTGTGTGCCCTTGCACCATGTAAATACAAACTCTTTCTTCTCCTCTCCACTCTCTTCCTCCGAGTCATAGACACTAAACACATGTGGTTCCTTGTCTTTCTCAGGCTCTTCTTCCTCATCGTCATCTCCTTCACTCTCATCTTCTCCTTCTCCCAAGTATTTCTCCAAGCTATCGGTCACCTCTGAGTCAACTTCTTCATCCACCCTTTGCTTCTTCCTGAGAGGTGGCTTCTAATAAGGTACTAGGCTGAAGAGCTCACAAAATCTATTTCATCAAAGGTCGGTTTGTTTATCCAAACAAGGTTGATGTGACCTAGGTATCCAAGGTATAGAATATGGTCCTAAACACAGCTAGGTTAGGTGCATGAATAAGCATTAGGTGTGTTCCAAAACACCAAAAGGTTTGGTTGGGATAAATGACATGAAATTAGGAAAGGAAAGGTCATTGGGTTGAACAACATGAGTAGCATCATCGCAAGGTATAGCAAGTAAGCAAACATGAGTGTCAAAAATGGGATGGGTTGGGTTGGGTGTATTATGAAATGTCATAGGTAAGGCCATAGGTAGACACAAAAACATTCCCCAATTGATAATGAGGTTGGGTGGTAGGAAATAAGGTAATTAAGTGGGCTAACAAGGTTAGGGTAAAGGCATGATAGTGATAAAAATGGGTTCGGTGGCAAAATTGAATCCAAATTAGGTAAAGGCTGGTTGGAAGGTGACCAACATCAGTAATGGAAAAATGATTTCAGTTCATTAGGGATAGAAACCAACATTAGTTTGGTTGGGAGTACGGTAAAAAAATAAAAATCCATATTTTACAGATTCATTGTAACCTTTCAAGTTATAGAAAATGACAAAGAGAAAGTTTTTAGCATTTTTCATGGAGAAAAGGATGAGGGTATTTTTTCAGGCTAAGTTGGAGGCATTTGATTGGCTGAAGGGGCTAGGTGGATGGGTCATTAGGGAAATATTTCCTAAGATAACCTCTAAGGGCCACATGCCCTCAAAGTGCTTCCTACATAGCCCCCTGTGAAAAGGGGCCTCATTCCAATGTAGTTCTCCCATAAGATAGGGAAGAATATGATGAGGTAGATGGGTAAATTTGTCGGTTTAGGCATGGTTGATTGTTTAAAATAGGTTGATGAAAATAGATGAGGAATAATGAGGTAGGTGATAATGGAAGAAATCCCGAAAAAGCAAGTATTGAATGTCTAGTCCTGTGTAGTAGAATAAGTAAGTAAGAAAAAAGGTGAACGGTAAAAGAGTAAAAATGCTTCTAAATTGGAAAGGACCATGATGATCATACCAAGGGTGGGTTTATGAACTTAAACCCCAAAAGGTAGTGCATGTTTGAACTATTCTAAGGGTGAAATAAGTTACATGATAACGAAATGTCATATTTACTGACATGTCCCCCAGTACATAGAATAAGGAGAAGAAAGGAAAGCCGTGGTGGAGTGGTTTGATTAGCGTGACCTTGTTGTGAGATAGCATGCCCCTTCTACAAGATACCCAAAACTGAAATAGGTAAGTCCATTACAAAAAAAAAAGTACTTTTCTTGATTTTTGCTATTTTATTTTTACTTTTGTTTTATAGATTGATCGATGCGGGAAGTCTATGTGGGATGAATATAATTACTCCTTGAGATATTCATGAAGCTGGTCAATGTGGGAAGCTTTTGAATATTTTATTTTTATTTTCCGAAATAGTCTTCTTTTTGGATAGACTATGTATAATAGGGCTATCTTTTTATAGTTGTCCTTCGAGGGAGAAATATATTTATAGTAGCAAGATAGAGAGATAGATTTCCTTTTTGAGGGAGTCATATATTTATAAGAAGTTTGACTCAAGGAGTGGAATTTGAAAATCCCATATATTAATTTTGAACCTTTTTGGAATTTTAGGTCATGGACAAGACTATAAAGGAGTATAGGCTTCTTTTATGAAGGAAAATCTATAGCATGCAAAGGTTAACTATGAAAGAGAGAGCAAAATTATCCATGAGAATCATGCCATGAGTAGAGCCATGATACTCATATTTAAGATAAGGCTGAAAAAGTCACGATAATCACACAATCCTAATTTAGTCCTTGGTCCTTAAAAGAGGTAGATGAAAGGTGAAGGTTACTCAAGGGATGAGTGTTTAATAAAAAAAAGGTGATATAGTACTTGATTCAAGAGTAGAATGGTCGAATATGAATATTAAGGCGTCCAGGTTTGGGTTTACCTTCGAGAGAAGATAAATGATAAGCACTTGATCCATAGGTATGAGTGGAAATGTAGGGTCTAAGGCAATTAGAAGTAAACTTGCCTCATTTACTTTTCTCACTTTGGTTACGGGTTGATTTTCCTTCAGGATGAGATCACCGAAATTGAAGGTTTATTCATGGACACACTTTTCATAGGCACATTTGATACATTTTTGATAGATTTAAAGGTGATTGAGAGCATTTAAATGACATTCATCTAGGATCTCAAGTGTTGCCAAACAGTCTTGGTGAAAATCATCATCATTGAGCAGGTCTTTGAGTGAGATATGAAGTGATGGAATTTGTACTTCGAGAGGTAAGACAATCTTTGTACCATAGACCAAAGAGAAATGTGTTACAATGGTAGAGGTATGAATACTAGTGTGAAAAGCCCATAAGGAAAAAGGAATGTGTTTGTGCCAATCCTTACCAGTATTGTCAACTACTTTCATAATAATTTTGTTGAGAGTTTTGTTATTCGATTCAGATTGGCCATTTTTCTGAGGATAATAAGGTGAAGAAAAAATGAGTTGAAAGCCAATTTTTTTACAAATTTTACATAGGGTTTTGTTTTTGAATTGTTTTCCATTATCAATGATGAGGTGATGAGGAACACCAAAGCAAAAAATGATGTGATGGTTGATGAACTCAAAAAAATTATTATCCTTTGTAGAAATGAGAGGTACGTATTCCACCCATTTAGTGTAATATTCATTTGCAGTGATGATTTATTGACAACGTTGAGAAGAATGAGGGTTAATCTCTTTGACAAGATCCAAACCCCATTGGGAGAAAGGCCAAATGTCTCTAGTAAACTATAAGGCATGAATAGGGGTGTGGTGAAGATTAGTGTGTTGTTGACATTTCACACAATGTTTGACATAGTCACAATAGTCTTGGTTTAGGGTTGGCTAGTAGTAGCTAAGGCGAAGGATGTGCTTAATGATAATGAGGCCACTGAAATGACCGCCAAAAAACCCATCATGAACTTCCTTAATGGTGTATGGGATTTCAAAACTTATAAGGCATCATTGGAGAATACCATCAAAGCCACATTTTTATAGAGACCCCCACTATGACATAGCGAGAGATAGTTTTGAGGAAGGCTCGTTGGCCATTGCGATTGAGTTTTAGAGGAAAAATTGAGAGAGAAGGTAATTGAAAAACTACTTATACTAAATGTCTCGAGAATAAATAAGAGGGTGATTACAACCTTTGTTTTGTGACAAATATTTTTGAGTCAGAAGGAGGAGCAGGTATTTGAGAAGAAAGGTAGACCAAGGTATCCACAAATTTGTTAGTGGAGCATGGAGTGGTTTGAAGTTCATAATGATCAAAGGCAGTCAAAAGTATGTCGATGTGATGTTTATAATTTTGAAGTACCTTGTTATGACACTGGTATAAACCATTGACTTGGTTCACAACTATTTAGGATTCACCAAATATATTAATGGATTTAACGTCTAAGGTAATGACATTCTAAAGACCTAACACACGTGCCTTGTGTTCAGAAATGTTATTAATACAATCAAAATCTAGTTTGAAGGATAAAGGCATAGGCTCACCATCAAGAGGAATAAGGATGACCCCTGTGCCACCCCCACATTGACATTTAGAACCATTGAAGAATAAGGTCATATGATAAATGGTGTCATCAAGGGAGAGGGTAGCGATGGATTCATTAGGGAAATCAAAGTTAGAAGATTGATTTCTAGAAAGAGGTATGTTTGCAAGTTGATCCGCAATGTTTTTTCATTTAACACATTTTTGATGAATGAATTCTAGGTCCAGTCTCTGAGGACCATAAGCCAACACGAATCACGTTTTTGTTAATAAGGCTTAGCATACATGTAATTTAGGGGGTTAGTGTTGGTGAAGATGAAAGTTTTGTGATTGATTAAGTAATGGAAAATTTTGGTGGTGATGAATACTAGGGATAAACAAAGCTTCTCGGTGTGAGTATACTGAATATGATAATGAAAAAATCTATGGCTTATGTAATAAAATTCTTACTCCCTATTTTTCTTATCGTGATGAGAGAGCATGACACCCGGGGAATGGTCATTTTCAAAAATATAGAGGTAAAATGGTTGGTCATCCTTAGGTGGAATGATCACGAGATAGTTTGAGGAGGTATTGTTTTAAGGCATTGAAGGATTTTCTCGCATTCATCATCCCATTTGAAGGAGACATCCTTTTTGAGAATATGATGAAATGGATGGCGGTGGTTGGAAATCCGAGAAATACAACGGTGAATAGATTACAATTTTCCTTGTAAACTAAGAATTTGATGAAGATTAGTGGGTGGAGGAATATCGAGAATAGCCTTGTTTTTAGAGGGATTAACTTCAATGCCACACAAAGAAATGATGAAACCAAGGATATTTCCTGAGAGAATAACAAAAACACACTTCTTAGGTTGAAGGTGAATGCGGTATGTGATGAGATGATCGAAGACAACCTTAAGAACTGCAAGGTGTTTGGCCCAATGTTTATATTGGGCAAGAATATCATTGACATAATCTTCCAATTAAGCCATAGCCCGTTGATACGTAGCACTAGAATTTTTAAGGCCAAAGGGCATGACAAGATAATATAAGGTCCCCTAAGGAGTGATGAAGGTGGTTTTGTGTTGATCTTATAAGGTGAGTAATATTTGGTTATAACCCGAGAAACGGTCCATTAGTGATAGCATATCATGGCCAAAGTGGTGAGATCAACTAGTTTTTCAATGTAGGTAGAGGAAAGTTATCTTTGGTGCAAGCTAGGTTAAGGTCGCAGAAATTTGTGTAAACGCAGAGTCCCCCTATCACTTTGGTGATAGGAATAATGTTAGAGTTCCATTGGAGATAATCAATGGGTAAGATGAAAGAAATAAAAAGGAGGCACTAAATTTCTTCGTTCACGAGAAAGGCAATGTGAGGATACATTTTTCATAACTTTTGTTCCATGGGTTTAGCTTCGGAAATACTTATGATATTTTTGACCATGATATTTGGGTCAATACCGGGCATATCAGCGTAAGACAAAGAAAAAGTGTTGTTATGATCTCGGAGGAAAGAAGTGAAAGCTTCTTGTTCAGTAAGCATCTAAATATTGGCCTATCTTTAGAATATGTGGGTCATCCTAAGTATGAATGTTGATTTCAATGGTCGATTCATTCAACATGGTTTAGATCTCAAAAGGTACCGACCGATGAATATAATAATCTTCTACACCGGGGTAGGTGAGAATAGACTCATTGTCCTAACATTGAACAATGTTGATAGAGGGTGTTTCGTCATCGATCATGTCAGGATACATGAAGGGAATAGAAGAGGAACCTCACCATCGCACTGATAAGTTAGAGGTCCCAAGGAAATGGTGTTCATGAAAAAAATTAGGAGGAATGGATTTTGGATCCATAGACTCCGTAGGTGAAGGTGGTGAGGTAGGTGAATGGGGTGGATAAGGTTTATCATCCTCAATGAGTTTGACTTGGGCCTTCTTGGAAGGTGGTTTAGAAAATATAATATCACTACAGGGACTTATACTAGCAAGTGGTGCAAGGAATGACACTATGGTGGCCTTGTTCATAAAAGCTAAAGCCAAATCCCTTCCAAGTGCAATGATGAAAGAAGGTGTGGGTGAAGCTGTGGTTCGTGAGAGATTAGAAATCATCTGAAAATGGTTGAGTTTGGGAAGGTGGCTCAAGTGAGTAGGTAGAAATATCAATTCCCCTATGTGTTAGGTTGGTGTGAAGGTGGGGAGGACCATAGGGAAAACTTTTCCTACTCGGTTTTCATAGTGGGGATGTGTGTGAAGGTTACCATACTATTGTGGAGTAAGGAATGTGTCAATTTTATAAAAGTGCTACCCTCCCAGTGAGGAATTGAAAAAAACCTTCTAGGGGATCATTATTTGGTATGTGGATAGCTATAATAGATAAATCACTAGATGGATGGTAAGAAGACGTATCAAATGATTGAGAAGTAGATGGGTTGGCTGATGGGCCAGGTGTAAAAGTTACGGATGTAGTGGGAATAGAGGAGTTGGTGGTGGAAGATGTGGTGGCACATGTGGTGGATGGGGCAGCAGATGAAGAAGAAGTGGTAGTGGTGATAGATGACTTAACTATTATAATAACATCATTAGGTTGATAGAGCATGTTACATATTTTGAACAACGAAGGGTCAGGTGAAATTGTATAGGTATGTCCTTCATGTTTAAATTTTAGGCAGCAATGTAAGGTCGAAGGAACACAACCCATGGCATAGATTCAAGGTTGTCCAAGTAGCATGTTATATTGGAATTCCCCCTCTAAGACATAGAATAATTCAGGAATAGTATGGGGGCCCACATGAATGTGGAGAATGATGGTACCAAGGGTGGAATTCATAGCATCGTTAAATGAACACAACATAACTGGGTTATTATGTATATAATTTGCAAGGATGGACATTTTTTTGTATGCATGGGAGGAAATGATGTTGATAATGGCACCTCCATTGATCATGATTCATTGAACACGTATATTATAAACGTGGACATAAATGAATAAGGAAAGGTCAAGATCATCAGCTTGGAGAGGTACAATCTCTTCACTAGAAAAACTAACAGCAGAGACTTGTGAATGGTAGTGGGGGTAGAATATGCAAGAAAAGTGGTGAGAGCGGCCACATGATGAGGAGTGATAAAGGCAATGACACGTGTGTGGTCATTAGGTAAAAGCTCAATAGATTATAGGATCTTGATGAGGGCCTGATGATGAGACTCAGAGGTTTGTACGAGGTCATACAAAGACATTTTGAGAGGAGACACATGTAATCATTTAATCATTATATGATGGGTAATCCCGTCGAAATGGGGTATGTGGGTCCAGAGATGGTGATTTTTGGTGTGGGTACAAATGGTATATTGGGTAAAGGTTTAGTAGATGAGTTGGTCTTCTCGTTTCCTTTTTCCTTCGAGCTTGAGTGGAAACTTGAACAATATTGATCTGAGGTGAAGAATAAGGTGTGTCATGACAGGTGTAGTGGTAGGATGGGAAAAAAATACGGTGAGGGAATATAATGGTTTTGTGAAAGAAATGCAGCATATTGGCATTTTGGTGGAGGTTTGGCTAACTCTCTTTTGCAAAACCATATTGATCTCAAATGTTGAAGGAGGATGGTAGGGTTATGGAGTTGGAGATGGAGGTAGCTAAATAGGTATGGCGCAAGGCGGTGTGGTGATAGGAAAAGGTGGAATAGGGTCCTCATCTAAAATATCATCATCATCAAAGTTCTCTTCGATAGGACATAGTTAGAGAAGAATAGTCTTCGATCCTTATAGCTTTCTACATCATGCCTTGGAACAATGGTAAGGAAAAATTTTGGTATCATCAAACCCTTCTCGGTTTAGGTTTGAGTGGGTGTTAAGGTCTAAGCATTGGAAATGTGATGACTAAGGTTTCCAAAGGTTAGTCAGGATATTGGTGTAAGATCCTGCCAATGGATGACAATGTGAAGTGAGTGTTGGTCTCAGTATGGAAGTTTGGGTGATTTTAGTGGGAGAGGCATCACTAGAGGTGGAATTTTAGGTTGATTAAGTTTGACTACGTATTTGGTAGAAAGTACGCTTTGGGTTTGGGTTGCACCTTATTGGGTAAAGTTAGCCGTGAGTGGTTGGTTGTTGGAGGCGGTGTAGATTTAACCTCTTTGGAAGGTAATGGGGTTTTGGCTTGGGTTGTACCTTCTTGGGTAAAGGTGTAAAAGGAGTGCGTGATGTAGAAGGATGGAAGATGGTGGAAGGGGATTGGTTAGCCAAGGCGATATGGAGGTGTGGTGAAGATAGTGGTAGGAGGCAATGTGGAAGGGACTGGTTGAAGAGAAGGGAATGGCATCGGTAATGATGAGGGTACAGGAAGTGGTGTAGGTATGGGAGGTAGAAAGGATTTAGGTAACGGCGAAGGTGTAGGTTATGTAGGTAATTTGGATGGAATAGAAGATCATGACGAGGAGGTGGGCTGCTGTGTTTTTGATTTACCTTAGGTAGGAGGCTTCTTGACCAAGGTTGATGGGTACGGACCTAGGGTAGATGGAAGTGGTGAAGGTGATGGAGGGGCGGTGGGTGAATCCGGTGTATGCAGCCTAAGAGGTTGGGTTTTCCTCTTAGGTGGGGAAATATTCTTTACAAGGTCTTGCGGACGATGTGGCTAAATCTAGTTTGACAGGAGGATAGACTAGGCTTGATGTCCACATGACTTCTAATGTGGTAATGGGTCTAGGCTGCGGAGGAAGGTATGGGAGTAGGTAGGGTTTTAGGCATAGGAAAAATTTTGGTTGATGATGATAATGGTTTAGGTGTGGGTGAGGCTAATGAAGAAGAGGTGACTACAATTGGCATGGTGGGTTTGGTTGTCTAATTTTTTTGGATAGATCGTGGAAGTGTCGGTGGACAACATCTGCATTTGAGTTGAGATAGGAAGACGAAGGCATCCCCAAAGAATGGAATTGTCAACATAATGCAAGCAAATCAACCAAACATGAGAATGACATAGAAGTAGAGGGGGTGATGTTGATTTGATAGTAATCCCTATAAAGAATGTAAATGAGACATGGAAATGGTTGGCTTAAGACTATGTGGGTAGAAAAGACAATAGTAAATCAACAAGGTCTTTAACATATAGTGGGGAATTTTTACCATCACGAAGAGACACCAATGCACACACACACACACACACACACACACACGTATGCATGCTCACACATGTACACGTATGCATGTATACACGAATGAACACTCACATATGTGTACGCACACCCACGCACGCACCCACACATGCACATGCACACACATGTACACAAGTACACTTACACGTACACATGCACACACACACACGCGCACAAACACACACACACACACACACACACACACACACACACACACACACACACACACACACACACACACACGCTCACATATGCACGCATGCACACACACACATGCGTGCGCGCACGCGCGCAAACACAAACACACACATGCACATGTTCTCAAACATGAACACATGCACACATGCATGTACACACACATTACAAATGCCCATAGACACACACGCTCATGTGCATGCACACGTGCACACACACATGCACATGCACTTGCACACACGCGTGCATGCACATGCACATGCACACGCATGCACACATGCACACTTACATGCACACACACATGCACTCGAACATGAAACTAAACTTGTAAACACAAACATGCGTGTACACGAACACACACAAATATGCACACATAAGCATGCACGCACACATACATGTTAGCACACACAAACACACCCATGCATGCACACAAACTCATGCAAGTACACACACGCACACATGCACACACACAAAAACACACACACATGCACACACACACATGCTCGCATGCATAAACACACACACACGCACACACACATAGACACACATGCACACACATATGTATGCACACTTATAAATGTAAATGCACAAATGCACACAAACACACATGCACACACGTGCACACACACACACACACCCATGTGACACACACACACAAATGCATGCACATGCACACACACACACATACACGCACGCATGCACTCATGTGCACACACCACAGTGCAAGCATACAACCACACAAAAGCACATGTGTAGTGCCCACTTCAATTTGACACCGTTTGATACCTATGCTGATACATTGAGCATATTATAAACATAATTATGTTTTGATATAGTATGCTGTTATACACATTTAATCATGGATTATTTTTTATCTTGATTTGGATATGATACATGATGGTTATTAGAGACACTCATATGTGGATGATGATATACTATTTTACATGGATGTTGTTCGAACATGTGATTTTTGATATTATGAGTAGATCTAGAAAATGAATATTATATGATGATGATATAGTTGTTGTGATTAACTTATTTAGATTATTTTGTGACTATATTTATATTCATTTTTGTTGTTTAGATATGGCCACGAGGATAAAGGAGGTATTTTTGTTTTAAAGGTTAATATCACAACAAACATCAGGGGATTGGAGACCAACCACAATGGAATTCTAGGTGAATTCGACAAGGTCACCATGGCAACTTGTTTTGTGTATGTGTGTTGTTTTGTTAGGGATTCCCATGGGGGAGTTACCCTTATATGTGACCATGGGTTTGTGTATTTTATTAATGTGTTTCCTTTTATTATTGTTGTATGTATTTTATTAGTGATGTGTCCCTTTCTTTATAATGTGAGAAATCATATGGTTAAAATTTAAATAAATTAAATTGGGATATGGGAAAGTAATAATGGAATTTGTTGGTTCCTTGTATTAAATATGTAAGGGATGTGTAAGTTTGTGTAAGAGTTGTGTAAGTTAGATATTGGTGTATCAAACACTCCAACCCCTTGGAAATTCAAATTTGTCCTTGGGGTTGTTTTTTGAGCTTGTGGGACAAGTAAAACTTGTCCCATACCTCTAAATTTAATTTACCAACCATAATTATGGTTGGAGGGGTGATTTTAGACTTTTATAATAAATTTATTAATCATGTTGCAAGTTTTGATTGGAATCTCTTACATTTTATTTATTTTGCAGTCCTTTGGGGTGTGGGATTTTGGAGTGTGCAAGTAACTTGTCATATTTTCACCCACCTCTTTATTATGCTTTGGAGAATGAAATTTTGTCTTTTGTGTTGGAGTTGAGGATGTGTGAGGTGGCATCCTACATGGATCCACATCATCCTCTTCTCTTCCCTCTTCTATATAATTCAAACTCTTTGCTTGTTTTGGGTTGTTGAATCATTTTACAAACTTCTTTGGGGGCACATTTTCTTGTGTTTGGAGCTCTTGCTTTTGGAAGGAGTTTGGAGAAACTTTGCATGCTTGGAGATTGCTGTTTTGGGAGTGTATTTTGGGAATTGAAGGTACTTGAATGGAAATAAAATCTACCATGGAGAGGTAGGATTTTAATCCATCTTTTATTTTTTATTTTTTGTGTTTTCTTGTGTGAATGGTGCATGTTTGATTTAATTGGTGGCTGGTTGGGTAGATTGCCATAGGAATGGTGTAGAAAAAGCCTATGAGGAATCCATGTGGGGGTGCAGAAGGGAATTTTATTGGCATCAGAATTTGTGGAGGGATTTTGGGTTTGAGATCCACCATGGAAAATAAATAGCTTGCATTTCTTACTTTGAGGGGGCATAAGGAGCGATTGTGTGGGGCATAAGGATATGTGAGGTGAACTTTTATTGGTGGTTTGTTACTTGGTGGATTCTGATTCCCATTTAGGAGGCATAAACAGCTTCCCTCATAGACCTTGCTCATTTGTCTTGCATGATAAATCCTAAGTTTTGTTTTGATTGTTTTCAAATGCAATTGTAAACTACTATTTTTTTGTGTGGACTATATTTTATATGAATTATGCATGTTGAAAGAATGTTGTGTGTTGTGGAATCCAATTATTTCCATGGGTTGAATTACACCTCTTATTGTATTTTGGTTGGGGCTCGGGGGCCAATGATGAAGGAAGGCTTCTCCTTTCATTGGATGTCTTGGTTGGGTGGAGAGCATTGCCTTTCCCCCTCTTTTGTTGTGATCAAATTGGAAGAAAATGGAAGCTTGCATGTTGTTGTTCTGGAGCAAAGGAAAATGCAGTTTTTTCAGCCCCTTGTGAAACAAATTTATTTGTAATCCTTTCCCACTATGATGTGGATGAAAATTGTAATGTATTCTTGTGAAGAAAAGATGTTGTAATTGATTATGGAAGTATATATATTTGAATTGTGAAGGATGGTTATATTTTGTTCTATTATTGGAAAGAAATAAATCTAAGTTGATATTTCAGGCATCCAAAGGTGATTGCACAACATCAAACCTCTCTCTAAGTGTGGGACTTGTAAAATGAGAGAGGAATCTCCAGATTAGAGGTTGGTTCCTCAAAATCCTCTGATTAGATCTATTATTTGCACAACTGCAGAGGTTCAGATCCTAATTTTATCCTAGATTGCAAGGAGACAGGGATAAGAAATGTAAAAATTGAAACTAAACTAATGATGGTGATGCACCAAAGGAGTGGTGAACATTTTTGCTCATGAAAATAGACACAAATCAGAAATTGCAGCATAAAACATCATGCACAGGTTGATAAGTTGTAATCAAAGGTTTGAAATGAAACAAACAACACATGCAAAGGACTGAAAGCATTCACAGAGCCTGCATTGTGATTTTCAACATCAAAATCCTTGCATTCCAACACCAAAGAGGCAAAAAAGGCCTGTTACAATCCCTGGAAGGTCTGGTACTTCTAAAATCACTTGCTGAAGATGAAAACAGAAGCTTGTTGTGTAAAAAAGTGTTCCCCTTTGAAAAATGAGCCAAATCTGGCTTTTTACAGTGCATGGGTCGAACCTAGGAGAGAGAAAACGTGAAAAATGGGAGCCATTCCTCATTAACCAAAATGCATTAAAAACAACATGGGTGACCTGACAGACCCATCCCTTGACATTTTTGACCATGCTGGAGAAGAATGCGACCCATTTTGCATTAAAATTGGTTGTTGAAATGTCAGTTCTATCCATGGGCACATACCAGAAGTGTTTTTTGATTTTATCCCTCCAAACTAAACCAAAATTCAAAATTGACCATGGAATCTTGTAGATAATTTCACCATCTTTCCATTGATATAAAGAACAAAAAATCTGAGCTCTGGATCGAAAGTTATGGTGATTTGAAGTTTTAGGGCAAAAACAGGCCAAAATCGGATCGGCGGGCAAAAAGTTTGAATTTTTACCCGTTTGGTCTTTGGAACATTTTTCAAATTTTCCCCGCGCTCCACCACTCCAGGTGCCACATGGCACATTCTGATTGGGCGCGGGCCCTTCCTGACCATTTTTTCCTTCGGGTCGCTTGGTGTTTTTCGCCTTGACACGTGGCAACTCTCCGATTGGGTCATGGCCTTCTAGGGGAAAATTTCCCACCAAAACTCCACTGAGCCATAACTTGAAAAATACGTGGAGTTAGGAGGAAAAATTTACCTTTCTGGAAAGCTGAGAAAGAGCTCTATCCAATGGTGCCATTTCTAGAAGGTTTTGAGTGCCTGGAAAACAAAATATTCTGACTGAGGCACAAGAGAAGGAAAGATGTAAAGGAGTTAGCCACAAAATGAGCAGGGGGCACATTTGGGATAACAATTTTGGTGACTCAGAGGGGTCATCTACCTACTAGATGAAAATACCAGTTTCCTGAAGTAGTCCATTGGGCATGGAGTCATCAAATTTTCTGTTGGAACCCCAACTGACTTAGAATGTTGCAAGGAGGAAGATGGAATATCACCTGATGGAAGCAAGGACTGCAAAACATCTCCAGGGATAGCAAGCTGTGCCAAAGCACTTAGGGAAAGCAAAACTAACCTACAGAAAAACAATGTGCACAAGCACTTGAAGGAATGGAAACCTAAGCTAATATTTACAAGGTGGAGAATTTCCCTTTAGAAGCAATGCTTTAGATAGATTCCATTGACTGGAATCTGCAGTTCTTCACCATCCAATGAAGCCAATTGGAAGGCATTGTTGTTCTTGCACTTCGTGACCATGTATGGGCCACTCCAAATGGCATCAAATTTTGAATGCCTTCCCGGTTTTTCTCTATCTACATCCCATTTTAACACTAGATCTCCAACTTGGAAAGATCTACTCTTGGCCTTCCTATCAAAGGTCTTCTTGATCAAAGCTTGATCCTTCTCCATTGCTTGGGATGCCTGATCTCTGATCTCTTAGAGCTCCATCAACTCTGCATATCTCACCTCCATGGGCCCAAACTCTAAAGAACTCTAACTCGCTTCATGAGTTCCAATGTTGGCAACTCAAGTGACATGGGCAAGATTTCCTCTCTTCCATAAACAAGCCTGAATGGAGAGTTACCTGTGGATCTCTTGGGAGTTATCCTATCAGCCCATAAGGCTGATTTCAGTTTGGTATGCCAAGACCTCTGATTCTCATCAAGAGTCCTCCTAATGATCCTCAACAAGTTCTTGTTTGTAGACTCACCCGCCATTACCTCGAGGGTAATAGTTTGATGAAGTGCTTAGGTAGATCCCATTCTTGACAGCCCACTCACCACCTTGATCCAATGAATGCCAATGCATTATCTGAGATTATTGTAGCAGGTATACCAAATCTGGTTGCTATCCCCTCATAAAAGTCTAAGATGCTGGACTCATTTGCCTCTTTGAGTGCTACTACTTCAGTCCACTTGGTGAAGTAGTCCGTGGTTACAAAATCCATTTGTGCCCTTGACTTGAATTGGGATTAATGACTCCAATGAAGTCCAAACCCCATTGCATGAATGGCTGGTCAACTGGAGATTGATGCAATGGAAGGGCAGCAAGTCTCTCTTTTCCTGTGAAGAATGCACAATTCTTACACCTCTTGATCCATGCATAGCAATCACTAAAAATTTTAGGCCAATAATAACCAGCCTTCATGATTTTTAGAGCTATCACTCTTGGTGCAAAATGACCACCAGCTGGTCCACCATGGAACTCTTCCAATACCCTCTGAATCTGATTTTTGCTAATGCATCTCAGCAACACTCCATTCACATCTTTCTTGAACAAAACTCCATCAACAATGGCATATGGGACAGCCTGCAATCTGAAGTGTCTTCTTTGGGTCTTGTTCATCTCCGGAGGGCATAGGCCTATGCTTAGGAAGTGCATTATACCTTGGGTCCAGCAAGGAGTGGGGGCAGCATTGTTTTCTTCTTGAGTGCCACATGGCTCATGGCTGTCTCTGAATCAAAAACAACCTCTCCTTCATTGCATGCTTCTTTTTGCTTCCCCAAAACCAGCTGCTCACACAATCCTTTTCCTCTTACCAGCTTGGTGATTTTGATCTCAATGTCATACTCCATGACATGGGTGATCCAACCTGCCCTTTTCTCATTCAAATCTTTGTTGAGGAGGAAGTCCTTAACCCCAACATGTGAGACCAACAACTGGACCTTGTTGTTTGAGACTAAATGCTTGAATTTCTTCAAGCTTCGACACGCCAAAGACATGCTTCTCAATAAAAGAATACCTCACCTCATAGTCATCTAGGCTCTAGCTGAAGAAAGCAATTGGCTGCTCATCGTTGTCCTTGTTCTGCTGTACCAAAATGGCAGAAATAGTATCATTACCTCCAAATGCATAGAGGATGAAATCCTTGGAGAAATTTGGGTTGATGAGAGTTGGTGCTTGAGAGATAGCTTCTTTGATTGCTTCAAAACTCTCCTTGCCTTCTGCTATCCACTTGAAAGCCATGCTCTTCTTTAACATTTTGGTGATGGGCTTGACAAGGGCTGCAAAATCTGGGACAAACCTCCGAACAAAGTTTATCCTCCCCAAGAAACTCTGAAGGGCTTTCTTGTGGCTTGGCAATGGTAGTGCTCTTATGGCTTCAACCCTCTCTGGATCAATTGCTAATCCTTCTTTGGAGACAATATGGCCAAGGAGCTTTCCTTCATGTGCAAGAAAGATACACTTCTTAGGATTCAAAGACACTCCAAATCTCCTGCACCTCGTGAAGACTTGTCTCAAATGAGAGAGGTGGTCTGCTGCATTCTTGGAAAAAATAGTGATATCATCAAGGTAAATCAGCACCACGTTGTTAATCAAACCTTTGAACGCCATGTCCATTGCTCTTTGAAAGTAAAGACCAAGCGTTGGACAGCCCAAATGGCATTTTCCCGTATGCATAAGTTCCCATTTGGTTGTGAAGGCTGTCTTGAACCGGTCTTCTTCCTTCACCATAATCTGATTGTAGCTCGAGTAGCCATCAAGTAGTGAAACCTCTCTCGAGCCAGCCACAACTTGCAAGATTTTCTCCATGGAAGGGAGTGGGTAATGGTCCTTGAGAGATGCTCTATTCAAGTCTCTGAAGTCAACACACAATCTGATCTCTCCACTCTTCTTTCTGACTGGAACCAAGTTGGCAACCCAACTAGAATGCTTGATTGGGAATATGATTCTTGACTCAATCAACTTGTTCAATTCCTTCCTCATGAGAGGTTCCATGTGTGGATTGACTGGCCTTTGTTTCTGCCTGATGGGCTTAGTATTTGGATCCAACTCAATGGTGTGCTGAGCTAACTTGGGATTGAAACCTTTCAAATCTTCGTAGCTCCAAGCAAACACATCAGGGAACTCTTGACACAACTGTATGAACTCATACCTTTCTTGTTCAGTTGTCATCTTTCCAATTTGCAATGGTTTGTTCTCTTCCACCAAGATGGATACTGAATCTTCTCTCTTGACCTAAATGTTTGCTTTCTCTTTCCTAAACTGATCATTGGGATTGAAAATGGACTCCAAAGTGATAAGTCCCTTGGGCAGCTTGTTAGTTCTCAGCTGTACCACTTGGTCACCATACTGCTGTTCCAATTTTTCTTGATTTTTAGTTGAGAACTCAGCTTCTTCTTGCAAGAAATGGATGATTTGCTGGTCATTTTCAAACACTTGCCAACTGACATTGTTATCCGGCCAAGGCCTCACAATCACATGGATGTTTGGTCAGTACCTTGTCTTGTTGAATGCTTTCCACAATGTCAAAGGCTGCCCCTACCGCTGCAAGCCTCACAAGCTTGGTTCTCTTTCCTAGGAATGGATTTGATGCCAAAACCCTCAAAATCTTCAATGAGGTCCCACACCCTTTTCTCAGTAGCACTTAAGTAGATCATTCTTGGCAAGATGTTGTCCCTTGACCCGATTTACAATCAATTCACTGTCACCAAAGACTTGCAAGTTCTTTATTCCTCTCTTTATTGCCCAATGCATCCTCGCACCAAGGCTTCATATTCAGCAGTTGTTATTGAGCATGCAAACTGAAATCTAAAAGCTGAATAGTACTTTACTCCTTGAGGTGAAACAAGCATGGCTCCACCTCCTGCACCTTGTCTACTCCTTGATCCATCAAAAAATAGCTGCCATACCTCATTGTCATCCTTGTGGTTTGGCTTGGTGATGCTAGGAATGGGCTGATCTTCTTGATGTATGCAATAGACCCCTAGCTCAGATTCTTCTACTTCTTGATAAGGATCAAAAGCATGCACCTTGTTTGCCCATTCATCAAGAGTTAGATCCGGATGCTTCCAACCTTGGTGTCAGCTTCATCAATGCTTGGGTGATCTTCTTGATCAAATGCCAATAGGTTGGCATTGATCTGACTTGGAGTGTAGGGCTCAATGTGGAAGTTTGCAATAGGTTCAGACCTGATTATAGCTTTGGTTCCATACCTCGCTCAACAAAGATGTGTGACCAATCAGCAGACAAATATCCTCCAATCTTGGCTCATGAAGTCCTCGACAAGCATAGGCAAAGAGTGGTGGAAGGTCTATAACTCGATACATCTTGTAAAACAACAACATTTGACATGCATGCAAGGTAAGACTCAAGTTTCTAATCACTCCAACTCGTTGTTACGCTGTCCCATCCAAATGCACTACCCTTTGATATGGTTTCATACTGGAGCCCTAGCTGATCAGCTATTTGTTTAGGCATCACTGAGCTACTTGCCCCGAATCTATCATGCAATTGTGCACTAACTGATTTCCAATGATTAATGAAACATAGAAAGGAGGGGGCTTCAACATTTTACCTTGCTATCCTCCATGATTCCCTTCAGTCGGGCAACATTTGTGAGCACTTTCTCTTGCATCTGAACTTGCTGATTCAAAGTTGGCCAGTCCTTCATGGCAGCTTGTAGAAAATCTCTTTGGCCTGGGATAGATAGGGATTCCCACATTGATATATTTACATTTGTCTTCTTCATCTGATCAATGATACTGAATGGTGATGGAGGATCTCTTTGTTGTCCCTTGGTTGGCACATTCACTCCTTGCATGTGGGCAGCAACAACTGGTATTTGAGTTGGTCTAGGAGTTGTTCTTGGCTGCCCTTGTGCATTTGAAATTGGATTTTGCTTGCCAACCATTTGTGGAGCCATAGAAGGTTGGAGATTGGTTGGAGCTAATGGCTGCTCTTCACCCAAATTCCTTCTTTTTGACCTTGTGTTGGCTGCAACACCTTGAGAAACTGCTTGATTCATGCCACAAAAATCTTTTGCTTGCCAGTTTACCAATGTGGTGTCATTTGGGGCTGATTGCTGTTGGAATGTTTCTTGTTGTTGGTTGTTTCCTTGACTGCCCTCACCCTCCACACCAGTAGTTGTCACCATTAATGCTTGATTCAAGGCACCATTGAAGCACATAGATTGGTTATGAGGTTCATTGCATGGAAAACACCAATCATACTCCTGAGCAACATTGTTTTGTGTTGGCACCAATGCCTTAGAGGCAGATATAGCATTTGGATTATAGGGCTGAAATGGTCTGTTGGTAGGAGGCCTTGCTTGATTTAGATTTGCAGCTAGATTGGGTGGTCTATGAGGTTGATATGGCTGCCTGTTAGGCTGAGCTTGAGGCTGGAAGGAAGGTCTAAAACTTTGGGCTTGCCTCCTCGAGAGTAACCAGCTCATTACCTAAATTTTGTAATTGCTTCATGACTTCTTGAAGCTCATTTGGGGCACTTGGAGATGAAGTAGAAGCTTCATTTGAACTCTGATTTCTAGGAGTGGGAGAAGGAGCCAAATTAGGTGCTTGATTAGTGTTTGGGCTCTCTAAACTTGGAAACAATGGCATGGGAGGTCTAGGGGCTAGTTTTCCAGCTTGGATCAAACAATTTTCAGCCCTAATGGCAATGCTATAAGCCATAGGGATAGTTATGCCTCCCATGGACTGAATCAACATAGAAATATCAGAATTTAGAGCTTTGAGATAGTAAAGAAAAGCACCTTCTGTTGTTGGCCTGACTGCCACTGGAATTCTCTCCCAAGTCCTTTGAAATCTGAAATTAAAATCAGTCAGCTGCTCATTGGGAGCTCTTTTGATAGTTGTCAGCTGCTCCAAAAGGGACAAGTTGTCTCCCTTTTCCCCAAACTACTCATGGAGGGCTATACATAGCTGATTCCAATTCTGAATAGAACCTGAGGCAAGACTTCTAAACCATTGCAATGCTTTCCCCTTGAATGAAGATGCCAACAATTTGATAGCCACTTGCATCTCATTGATTTCATGAATTGCACAAAGGTTGGCAATGTCTTTAACATGATCACCTGGAGTAGTCTGATTCTCTCCAGTGAAGTATGGAATGTTCTTCAAGGCTGCAATTGGAATTGGATGTTGTGCATTGAGGGCAAGTGGGCTGCTGCATGAAATTGACATACGGATTCGGTGGTTGCGCCATTCTAATTGGTCTTAGAACCCTTGTTGATTGAATGAAAGGCCTACCAGGTGGAGGAGTTGAGAGAGTTCTGTTTGGTGGAGATGGAGACCTTTGGATTCTCCTCCCACTTTGCCTTACTCTTGGAGATAACTGCAGATATTCAAACAACACCTCTTCTTCTCCAGCTCTTGACCTTGTAGTGATTCTTCTCATGAGTTTTCAGGCCTGCACTGCTGAAACCAGTTGATTCTTCTCCTTGGAGTCACCAGATGTGTAATTTATAGCTCTTTTGAAGCAAGAAAATTGCAGTAGATGCACATCAACTTTGCTGCAATAAAAATGAGACCTCTAAGGTCCCACCGGCATGCCAAAACTATTGTTGCAAATCAGCAGCACCCCTGGATGCAAATCAGGGTTCTAAGTTGATATTTCAGCATCCAAAGGTGATTGCACAACATTAAAACCTCTCTCCAAGTGTGGGACTTGTAAAATGAGAGAGGAATCTCTAGATTAGAGGTTGGTTCCTCAAACTCCTCTGATTAGATCTATTATTTGCACAACTGCAGAGGTTCAGATCCTAATTTTATCCTAGATTGCAAGGAGACAGGGATAAGAAATGCAAAAATTGAAACTAAACTAATGATGGTGATGCACCAAAGGAGTGGTGAACATTTTTGCTCATGCAAATAGACACAAATCAGAAATTTTAGCATAAAACATCATGCACAGGTTGATAAGCTATAATCAAAGGTTTGAAATGAAACAAACAACACATGCAAAGGACTGAAAGCATTCACAGAGCCTGCATTGTGATTTTCAACATCAAAATCCTTGCATTCCAACACCAAAGAGGCAAAAAAGGCCTGTTACAATCCCCTCGGAAGGTCCGGTACTTCTAAAATCACTTGTCAAGATGAAAACAAAAGCTTGTTGTGTAAAAAAGTGTTCCCTTTGAAAAATGAGCCAAATCGCTTTTTACAAAGGTATGGGTCGAACCTGTGAGAGAGAAAACATGAAAAAACATGGGAGCCATTCCTCATTGACCAAAATGCATTAAAAACAACATGGGTGACCTAACAGACCCATCCCCAACATTTTTGACCATGCTGGAGAAGAATGCGACCCATTTCGCATTAAAATTGGTTGTTGAAATGTCGGGCTTCCCATGGGCACATACCAGAAGTTTTTTTTTTTTTCTCCTCCAAACTGAACCAAAATTCAAAATTGACCATGGAATCTTGTAGATAATTTCACCATATTTCCATTGATATAAAGAACGTGAAAATCTGAGCTCTGGATCAAAAGTTATGGCGATTTGAAGTTTTAGGGCAAAAACAGGCCAAAATCGGATCGGCGGGCAAAAAGTTTGAATTTTTACCCGTTTGGTCTTTGGAACATTTTTCAAATTTTCCCCACGCTCCACCACTCCAGGTGCCACATGGCACGTTCTGATTGGGCGCGGGCCCTTCCTGACCATTTTTTCCTTCGGGTCGCTTGGTGTTTTTTCGCCCTTGGACACGTGGCAGCTCCTGATTGGCTGTGGGCCTTCTAGGGAAAATTTCCCACCAAAACTCCACTGAGCCATAACTTGAAAAATACGTGGAGTTAGGAGGAAAAATTTACCTTTCTGGAAAGCTGAGAAAGAGCTCTATCCAATGGTGCCATTTCCAGGAAAACAAAATATTGAGTGAGGCACAAGAGAAAAAGATGTAAATATTTAGCCACAAAATGAGCACAAGACATTTGGGATAACAAGTTGAAAATTAATACTAGCAAATAAATTCAATTGAATTGTACAGTTTAGACCTGCACATGATAATCAACTTAAAAATGATATGTTATGGCATGTTAAGACATCAATGAACTAAAATTGACAAATAAAACTTAAGAAAATAATTTAAACATTGCAAAATCAAACCCAATCCCCTTTCACAGTCGTTTTCTATCAATTGTCAAAAAAATGTGAATTGAAAATCAAGCAAGAAAATATACCTTCCTAAAACACTTTAAATCCTTCATATAGTAATCCTCCATGTTCATTTGGCATGTCAAGTGAAGAATGAGATCAAATTGAATCAAATTTATATGTTGGAAATTACCAGTTTGCTATTTAAAATCCTGTAGATCGTTTTCACAAAATTGACCCCTCAAAATTTACCAAAAAGTAAAATTTATGATTTCTATGAAAAAGGGCATCGAGAGATTTCCAAAATTCCTCATTTTCCTAAAACTGAGATTTCTATCTCAAGTTATGACCCTCTGAATTTTTCCTACCTTAGTGGGAAAATTTTCCCACTGGCGGCCCATGGCCCAAAAAATTCCCGTCAAAAAAATACTTTGTTAGATAAATTTTGAAAAAAGCGCTTGGGAAAAATTTGATCTTTTCTCCACCAACCTGTAGCCAATCAGAGGTTGCCATGTGTCCTCATGGGATAGAAGTGGAGGTGCGGCATTATTTTTGTCTTTAGGACCTTTTGAAATTTTGGGAAAATTTTACCTTTTTCTCCGCCATCCCACATGACCTATCACATGCTACCACGTGGAAACATGGAGTGTTGGTGGAGGGCGTGGAACCTTCGTGACCTTGCTGGTTTTTGGAAATTTTTGATTAAAAACCCTGCGGCCCCCGCACTCCTGCCATTGCCTCAGTGTTACTCCCTACGACGCACAAACCCGTGCGTCACACCCTTACCTTTTTCCTCCTTTGGTGAATTTTCCCAAACTCTCCCGCCACCACACCCAACCCTCTCTTTCTTCCCCACATTGTTGGTTGTTGAGCACCATGTGTCCCTAGTGGACCCATGGGCTTGTGGGCACCAATTGGACTTTTCTCCCTTTTGGTGAATTTTTTTCCCTATCACTGTCGCCTCTCCGCCCTTCCCTCACCCTCTCCCGCTTTAGATTAGGACCCGACATGTGTCCTTGGAGGACTGCGGAGGCATGGATGTAAATGGAAATTTTCTCCCACGCAAAGAAAAAATCCAAATCGCCCCACGACCTGCCAACCCAAGAAATGGGTCTTCTTCCCCGCTCGACACGTGTCCCCCTTTGGGAAAATTTGACCCCTAAGCTCCACTGGTCCATAACTTGAGTTCTACAAGGAGTTAGGAGGAGTTATTTATATCACTGAAAAGGTGAGAAAATTTCCTATCCAATGGGAATGATTTAGGAAAATTTTGAATACTTAAGTGTGAGAAAAATCAAGTTGAAACTCTGATCCTGTTAGAGAGTGGGTATGGTGATATTTTAACCCCTGAATCTAACTGAAACTTCTAACCCTAAAATTTGGACCATGTGACCTCTAGAAATTGATAATAAATGAAAATTATGTTCTAGTAATTTTAGACTTGTTCAAGAGCCTGTTAGTGACAACTATTGTCTTGCAACCTAGTTGTAGACTCTTCTAATAAAAACAATTTATTCCATAATTTTCTTGACTAACCCTAGGTTGTTTCTTGGGTCTCAAGTGGGTTGTTTTAACGGGCATCACACTTGGTATCAAAGTAGTGGTTCAAAATATTGGACCATTAGGCACACTAGAAAACTTGGGACATGAAACTTAAACCTACCACATTGTCTTTTAAATCTATAAAATAACTTATTTTAGAAATTGCATATTTTTTAGTAAACATGGAAATTGAATAAAACTTAGCAAAACAAACTAACTCTAACTTTGGTCTGTGTAGGAAGCATAGACGGAGTGAGATAAATTTTCATAGAGACTCAAACTTACCACCACCACCACCACCACCAGATCATGGTGTAGTAGCTATCCTACCCCAGATCTTGCAGGACCCTTCGAGAAGTCAATGCTGCTCTACGTGGAGGATTAGGAGGGGGACATGCCACTAGTCATGATAAAGCCCCTTCCATTGAGGGTCATGTATCTCATTGACCTAACGAGGAGTATAGAGGAGAGAAATCCCATGTGGAGTCATCCATACTAGAGTCACCACTGAGGGGATAGGGTGAAAGAGTTCCAGAGCATAGAGAGAGGTCTCGGATCCCTAGGCTTAGGGATGAGCACACTGAGAGACCTAGAGGTCGTTAGACCACAACTACAGATCACATCGGTGAGATTAAAGCTTCAACCCTAACATTAATCATGTGACATGGGTGATTTTTAGGTAGAGGCCTAGCTAGTGAGCTTGAGTGGTTGCTTCAAGCTTTTCCCTTCTTCTAGAAACACGAAAGCTCATGTTGTAATCCATCTGCTGAGGGATGGAGCGAAGCTCCATGTAGATTCTAAGATAGTGACTTGGGAGATATTTGAGGAGAGATTCAGGAGCAAGTATTTGTCACAGAGGTTCATACAATAGAGGATCGACGAGTTCCATGACCTCCGATAGGCATCTCTTTCCGTAGCAGAGTATGATAGTAGGTTTCTGGATCTACTCCAGTATGTAGAGTATATACAGGATGAGTAGGTGTGGATTCACAGGTTCATCCGGGGCCTAAATTTAGATATTGGAGGAGCAATGTGGATCCACTACCCACAGACATTAGGGAGGCCATCAAGAAGGCCTATATTGTAGAGGAGACTCGGGAAGGACCCGGTAGGCTAGAGACCAAGTTTGTAGCCACATATAGCAGAGATGCGGGGATGGTAGATCAAGGGGGTCGCATACCTCTCCCTCGTGGTGGCCAAGTTTTAACACATTCATCCTTTAGGCCATAGTAGCGAGTCTTTCCCACCTCATGACCTCCACAGAGCTAATCCATAGAGAGGTTAGAGTATGGAGCCTCCTCCTAGGGGTCCCATTAGGACACATGGTGGACCTAGAGCTCGGTCGGCGGAGCTCACCAAACGAGACCTCGGCAGACCACGGCTAGATCATCTAGGTCCACACCATAGACTTCTAGGGCACCTCTTTGGAGGTGCTACTCATTAGGGAGGATCAAGAGGATGTTTTGAATGTGGAGTTACTTGGACACTTTTGGAGAGATTGACCATATAACCCTAATAACAAGGGTAAGACATAGATCTCTGAGCCTATTGTTGGTGACATGGGATGCAGCCACAGGATTTATGTAGTAGTTGAGAACTGCCAGAAGAGCATTAGAGCACATCATTGAGACAATAGGTAGCATTGGTGGTATTCCTACCTCTATATTGTTTGATTCTGGTTCTTCTGATTCTTTCATTGCACCATCTTTCGTAGAGCGATGCAGGTTGGTGGCAGTTAGGCAGGGTCTTAGTTGGGATGTTGAGATGGCTTCGAAGCCAAGATCTTTGTAGACTCCTTAGTTAAGGAGTGTGTATTGGATTTGGGACCTTTCACCACTACCTCAGATCTCTGTATCCTTCCTTTGGGCTCATATGGATTCATTTTGGGTATGGATTGGTTATCTACACATAGGGCCATGATGGATTGTTATCACAAGACTATATCTTGTGCAAATGATTTGGGAGTTGAGTCGGTGATTTCAGGGGTCGGGTGTAGTGCCCACTTCCTTTGACACTGTTGATACTTATTATGATATAGTTGATCACATTATGGACATGATTATGTTTCGATTTAGTATGATGTTAGATATTTGATCATGGATTATTGTGATCTTGATTTGGTTGTGAGGTACGATGATTATTAGAGACACTTGGATGAGGATGATGATATACTATTTGACACGAGATGTTTTATGGATGTTATTCGACATGTGATTTTGAATTATATGATGATGATATAGTTTTTACTTTGATGTTGTTGATATAAATTGTATGTGATAATGTTAAATTGCCTTGATATTGTTTTGATTCACATATTTAGATGATTTTGTGATTATATTTACATCATGTTGGATGTTCTACTATGGCCACAAGGCTGAAAGAGGTATTTTGTTTTACAGGTTAAAAATCACAACAAACATAGGGGGATTGGAGACCAACCACAATGGAATTCTAGGTGAATTTAACAAGGTCACCATGGCAACTTATTTTATTGTGTTGTGTGTTGTTTTGTTGGAGATGTCCATGTGGGGATCACGCTTTTATATGACCATGGGTTTGTGTATTTTATTAATGTGGTTACATTTTATTTATTGTTTGTATGTATTTTATTAGTGAAGTGTTCCTTCTTTTATTTAATTAATATTGTGATAGATTAATGTGATAAATAATATGGTTAAAACTTAAATAAATCAAATTGAGATATGGAAAGTAATAATGGAAGTTGTTGGTTCTTTGTATTAAATATGTAAGGGATGTGTAAGTTTATGTAACAGTGTGTAAGTCAGATTTTGGAGTATGAAACACTCCATCTCCATGGAAATTCGAATTTGTCATTGGGGGCTATTTTTGGAGGCTTGTGGTACAAGTAAAACTTGTCCCATACCTCTCAATTTAATTTACCAACCATAATTATGGTTGGAGAAGTGATTTTAGACTTTTATAATGCATTTTATTAATCATGTTGCAAGTTTTGATTACACTCTTCTTACATCTTATTTAATTTGCAGTCCTTTGGGGTGTGGGCTTTTTGGAGTGTGTAAGTAACTTGTCATATTTTCACCCACCTCTTTATTGTGCTTGGGTGAATGAAATTTTGTCTTTTGTTTTTGAATTTGAGGATGTGTGAAGTGTCATCCTACATGGATCCACATCATCCTTGTAGTGCCCATTCCAACAACCACTTAAGACCAAAGGAACAACCTAGGGTTAACTAGAAAATTAAGGGATAATTTTTTTATTTGAAGTGTCTGCAACTAAATTGCAAGACATTAGTTCTCACTAATACATTCCGAATAAACATGTTTAATAATAAACTTTTTTCCTTTATTAACTTATATCAAATTCACAGGGTTCCAAAATTAGGGTTACATATTTTAGTTAGGTTCAGGGAGTAATCTTACCCCCATGCCTACTCTCTAATAGGATCAGAACTTTAACTAGATTTTCTCATAATTTCTCTAAACCATTCCCAATGGATAGGAAATTTTCTCACCTTTCCAGTGATATAAAGAAGTCCTCCTAACTCCTTATAGAACTCAAGTTATGAGTGGGTGGAGTTTGGGGATCAAATTTTCCCCAAGGGACATGTGGCAAGAGGAGGAGGAGTGCACCTTGGGTGGGTTGGCGGGTCATGGGGCGGCATTGGGAAATTTTCCCAATGCATGGCTCAAAGTCAAAATACACTCTGTGCCCCGCAGTCCCTAGGGGACACGTGTCGTCCTGACGCAAGGTGAAAAGGGGAAAAGGCAGAGTGGCGGGTCAATTTGGTGCTTTGTGCCAATGAAGGGATAAAAAGGAAGAAGGAAGTGCATGAGTCTGCCCACTTGTCATAGCCACAAGGGGACATGTTTCACCCATGGATTCAAAACTGAAGAAGACCAGGAGGGATGGGGTGGTGGAAGAATTTAGCACCTAGTTCCCGAGGGGAAAAAAAGGAAAGAAAGGACGTGCAGGTCTATGCGCCGCGGAAGAAGGGAATCCGAGGGAGAAGGCAGAGTTGTGGGCTGTGGGAGGAATTTTAGAATTTTTCCAAAGGCCCAAAAATGAATTTTCTCCTGAACCTCCGCCACCACCCCAAGGTGCCACGTGGCACACTTTCATTGGCCACGGGCCAGCAGGGTCAACATGGGAATTTTTCCCCAAAAATTTATAAAAGCTAAGGGTTTTAAAAGAACCTATGCCTCCACCGTAGCCACAAGGGGACACATGGTGCCCTCTGATTGGCTATGGGCCGGTGGAGGGAAAAGTGAAAATTTTCTAAAAAAATCAAAAGGTTTAAGGGGTAAAATTTATCTGCACCTCCGCCTCAGCCCCTGGAGGACACGTGGCAGCCTCTAATTGGCCATGGGTGAGAGGAAAAGTGAAAATTTTCCTAAGCCCAAAATTTTGAAAATTTTCTAAGGGCAATTTTGATGGGAAATTTTTGGGTTGCGGGTCCACTAGAGAAAATTTTCCCAAATTTTCTGCCAAAGCACAAAAACTTCAAAGTCTCATAACTTGAGCTAGAAAGCTCGTATTTTGGCAAACAAGGACTTTTAAAAATCTCTCAAAGTCCTCATTACACAAGGAACATCAAATTTACTTTTTGATGAAGTTTTAAGGGTCAATTTTGTAAAAACAATCTGCAGGCCTTTATTTGGCAAACTGGCAATTTCTAACTTATAATTTTGATAAAATTAGAACTCCTCCTTCACTCAACATGTCAAACAAACATGGAGGATTAGTCTAGGGAGGGTTTAGAGTGTTTTAGGGAAGTCAATTTATCCAATCTGTTCAAGGTTGCATTTTTCTAGCAATAGATGGAAAAATGACTATGCAAGCTCCGAATTGAAATTCATTAAGTTTTGGAGATTCATTCTTGACTGTTATAGTGAATTTGAGTTCCTTAGGTAGTACTAAGTCTAATTTTCAATGTTTCATAACTTATTGTTTAGTGCAAGTATGAACTGTTCATTTTTATTAAAATGTGAATTGTCAGGATGAAGTATATTACAGTGAACTATTTCTTTAAATTGGAATCTCCATTTTGTCATTTAAATGTGCATATGATTCCTAACTTAGTCAAATACATTGCTTATTAAATCATCCATCCAATTCTAAATGAAACTACATTTTTTATTTCAGTTTTAATATACATTTTGCAAGGAAAATAACATTGACTTTCATTCCATATGCATTCTTCTTTCAACATTCCAAACAGAGGTTTCTCATTGCAAGTAAAACTCAGATTTCCAATGGAGAAGATAGCATATGAACAAGGTAAAACACTTTTGAGAAAGGAATGCAATCCTTCATTGATCATCAATACAATTTTTCTACTTTCCTTTCTATTTGATTTTCAACTACAGTTCACAAAATACATCATACAATGCATGTAATATTATTTACATTTCTTTTCCAAAATCAAGAACACATATGACTCTCCTTCACATTTCTCAATCCTAATTTAATCTTCCATCTACATTGCAACAACTTCACATCACAATTACTATACATCTCATCCACTCAAGGTGGGAAAGGTTACATTGAATTTGCTCAAAGAAATAGGACTGTCAAAACTATAATTTCTCCTTGCTCCAAACAACAACATGCAAGTTTCTTCTTCTTTTCATCTTGATCACAACAAGGAAGGGGGAAAGGAAATGCTCTCCACCCAACCAAGACATCCAATGAGAAAGGAGAAGCCATCCTTTCCTCATTGGCCCCGAGCCCCAACCATATTGAAATAAAGTATGAACATCAACACATGGCAACAAGGATTCTTCCACAACAAACAAGCATTCTTCACATTACATACAAACAATAAAATACATATTCCAATAAGACAGCAGTTCTCAACTGCATTGAAATCATACACACAACACATAGGCTTGATCAAGCAATCTAGCAAGAGCAAGAACTATGGGTAAATCCTTATGCCTCACAATTTAGAAATGGGCATCCACCAAAATTCATACCACCAATAAATATATCAACCCCATAAACCTTATATCTCCCAACCCCTCCTTATGCCCCCTACAAGTTTATCCTTTATGCCCCCCAAAGAGTAAGAAATGAAAGCAGTTTCTTTTCCAAGGTGTATCCCAAACCAAAAATCCCTCCTCAATAAAATAGTGCCATTAGCAATCCATTATGCTTGGCCATATGAAATCCCCATATCCTTCTCCTACACCATTCCCTAAGCATTCTACCCAACCAGCCAAGAATGTAAACACAAACACCCTTTAAACATGCATGCAAGAGAAGGAAAAGCAATTAAAACATAGCTCAAGATCCTACCTCTCCATACTAGATTTTTTCCAAGCTCACAAGCTTTCTAAGATGCCAAATATAGTCCAAAATCAACAAGGTTCAAGAAAGAAAAAAGACTCCAAGCTCTTCCTCAAACAAGCTCCAAAATAAACAACACCAAAAATGTGCCCCCAAGAGGAAATGGACAAAGTTTCAACAACCATAAACAAGCAAGGAGTTTCACTTTTATAGGAGAGGGAAGAGAAGAGGATGATGTGGATCCATGTGGGATGCCACATCATTCTTCCTCAACCCTAAGAGGAAAGACAAAATCCTTCACCAAATCACAATAAATAAAAATGACAAAATCACTTACATACTCCAAAAATGCCCATACTCCAAAAGGACCAAATTTAAAACATGTAAGGGAAGTGCAATTAAAACTTACATATTGTCACTTCAAAATGCATTATAAATGCCTACATTTAACCTCCAAACCATAGGAATGGTTGGTGGATCATTTTAAGAGGTGTGGGACAAGTTTAACTTGTCCCACAAGCCTCCAAATTTGGCCTCCAAGGAAAATTCGAATTTCATAAAAGATGGAGTGCTTGACCTTCCAAAATCTACCTTACAAGACTCTTACAAATTTCTTACAACATCACTTACACACTCCTACCACATTAATATTTATAACAAATTTATTAATTACATTCCACATCCCAATTTAATTTAAATAAAATTTAACTATATGACCTCTCACATTAATCTACCACATTTAAATTAATTAAAAGAAGGAACACATTACAAATAAAATACATACAACAACAATTAAAAAGGAACACATAATTAAAACACATATCCCATGGTCACATATAATAGAAATCCCCCCATGGAAATTCCTAGCAAAACACAACACACAACACACAACACAGTTACCATGGTGACCTTGTTGAATTCACCTGAAATTTCAATATGGTTAGTCTCCAGTCCCCCGACATTGTTGTGATTTTTAACCTACAAAATACAAATACCTCCTTCAGCCTCGTGGCCATATCAGAACATCTAAAATGATATAAACAACATTTCAAGATCATCTAAACACATGAATCACAACAATATCAAGAATTCAACATTATCATTTTTAATTCATAAATCAACTATATCATCATCAAGAATCTACCATACTAGGTCTACTCCAAATATCAAGTGTCACAAGTCCAAATCAATATCCATAATATGTCCCTATCAAATAGTATATCATCAACCACATATATAAAATGTCTCTAGTAACCATCATGCATAATAACCGAATCCTAGATCAATAATAATCCATGATCTAACATCTAACCATCATACTAAAACAAAACATAATAGTGTCCATAATATGATCAATAGTATCAAAATTAGTATCTAAAAGTGTCAAATGGAAGTGGGCACTAAAATCCTCTTCTCCTCCATCTTCTATATAATTCAAACTCTTTGCTTGTTTTGGGTTGTTGAATATTTAGCAAACTTCTTTACGGGCACATTTTCTTATGTTTGGAGCTCTTGCTTTTGGAAGGAATTTGGAGAAACTTTACATGTTTGGAGATTTTTTTAGGACTATATTTTTGGCTTTGAAAGCTTGTTGTTGGAAACAATAGTTACCATGGAGAGGTAGGAGTTTAACTCTTCTTTTATGCTATTATTTTCTTGTTGTGTTGTGAGAATGGTGCATGTTTTGATTTATTTATTGGCTAGTTAGGTATACTACCATAGGGATGGTGTAGGAGAAGGCTATGGGGAATCCATGTGGGGGTATCGGGAAATACCATTGGCATCCGAATTTTGTGGAGGGATTTTGGGTTTGGGATCACCATGGAAAAGAAATAGCTTACATTTCTTAGTTTGTGGGGGCATAAGGAAATCTATGGGGGCATAAGGAGGGATTGTGGGGGCATAAGGATATGTGAGGTGAAATTTTAGTAGTGGTTTAATACTGGTGGATGCCCAATTCCCATTTAGGAGGCATAAGTAGCTTCCCCATAGACCTTGCTCCTTTGGCTTGCATGATAAAGCTCGAGTTTTGTTTTGATTTTTTTCAAATGCAGTTGTAAGAATTGTTATTTTTGTGTGGACTATATTTATATGAACTATGCATGTTAAAAGAATGTTGTGTGTTGTGGAAGATAGTTTTTGCCATGGGTTTAATTACACCTCTTATTATACTATGATTGGGAATCGGGGCCGATGATGAAGGAAGGATTCTCCTTTCATTGAATGTCTTGGTTGGGTGGAGAGTGTTGTCTTTCCCCCTCTTTTGTTGTGATCAACTTGAAATAAAAAGGAAACTGGCATGTTGCCATTTTGGAGCAAAGGAAAATGTAGTTTGACAGTCCCTTGTGAAACAAATTCACTTGTAATCCTTTCCCACTTGATGTGGATGAAATTGTAATATTTATATTTGTGAAGAAAGGATGTTGTAATTGGTTGTGAAAGTTGTACATTCAAATGTGGAGGATAATTATATTTTGTTCTATTTATTGGAAAGAAATAGAAATGTGTTATTGCATTCAAACATGGAAAGATGTAAAGTTTTATAATTGAAGTCAATAAAAATTGAAAAAGATATTTTTCATATTCATTATTAGATTGAGTTCAATGTTTCATTATATAGAAAAAGAGTTAATTAAATCTCTTATTGAAAGAAAGAAACATATGTAAGGAAAATACAGTAATTGCCTCTTTGGAAATATATAAAATTGAAATCAGAGTTGCATTTTGGGTTTAGAATAGTTTGATTTAAGTCATTTAAATGTAATGGATTAGTTTAGAAATGAAATTCCACACTTGAATGATAAAATTGATATACATATTTAAAAGAAATGGATCTCTGTTATAAAAATTAATATTGGCAAATAAATTCAATCAAATTGTATAGTTCAGACCTGCACATAATAATCAACTTGAAAATGATATAATTTAGCATGTTAAGACATCAATGAACTCAAATTGACAAAGAAAACTTAAGAAAACAATTTAAACATTACAAAATCAAACCCAATCCCCTTTCATAGTAGTTTTCACAATCAATTGTCGGAAAAACATGAATTGAAAATCAAGCAAGAAAATATACCTTCCTAAAACACTTTAAATCCTTCATATAGTAATCCTCCGTGTTCGTTTGGCATGTCGAGTGAAGAAGGAGATCAAATTGAATCAAATTTATATGTTGGAAATTACCATTTTGCTATTTAAAATCTTGCAGATTGTTTTTGTAAAATTGACCTCTTAAAATTTATCAAAATGTAAAATTTATGATTCTTGTGCAAAGAGGGCATCGAGAGATTTCCAAGAAAGTCCTCATTTTCCCAAAACTAAGCTTTCTAGAAAAAGTTATGGCACTTTAAATTTTTTCTTCCTTGGCGCGAAACTTTGGGAAAATTTTCCCTGGCGGGCCCGCGGCCCAAAAAATTCCTGTTAAAATCCTTAGAAAATTTTAAAAATTTGCTTGGGAAAATTTTGAACTTTTTTCCGTCACCCCTGACCAATCATCGAGGCTGCCACATGTCCTCATGGGGCAGCGGTGGAGGTGCGGTATTATTTTTTCCCTTAGGCCTTTTAAAAGATTTGGAAAATTTTACTTTTTTCCCCTCCCGGCCCATGGCCTATCACAAGCTGCCACTTGGCAAAGCACAAGGGTGAAAGCGGAGGGGGCGAAACCCGCGCACACTTTTTTTTTTTTTGAAATTTTTGTTTGGGAATATTTCCCTTAAACACTCCGCAGCTCTGCACTCCCACCCCTTGAGAGAATACCCTTTCACAGACATGTGGACCTGTGTGTCAAACCTATCCCTGTTCCCTCCCTTTGGAAAATTTCTCCAGTAAACCTTTCCACTCCACCCATCCCTCTCCTTCATCCCCGTGATGGCTTGTTGAGTGCCCCATGTCCCTGGCAGACCCATGGGTGTGTGGGCATATATTGATTTCTCTCCCTCTTGGGTGAAATGCCCCAAACTCTTCCATCGCCCTCGCCCTTCCCTCGTTTCTCCTGACGACGGCTCGGAGCCCAACACGTGTCCTTGGTAGCACAGTAAAGGCATGGGCACAAAATTGAAATTTTCTCCCATGCAAGGAAAAATTTCAAACTTCGTCTCGCAACCCGCCAATCCAAAAATTACTCTTCTTCCCTGCTCGACACGTGTCCCCTTGCAGAAAAATTTGACCCCTAAGCTCCGTCGGTCCATAACTGGAGTTCTACAAGGAGTTAGGAGGACTTATTTATATCATTGGAAAGGTGAGAAAAATTCTATCTAATGAGAATGATTTAGGTAAATTTTTAATGCATTAAGTATAAGAAAAATTAAATTGAAACTCTACTTTGTTAGAGAGTGGGTATGGTGATATTTTACCCCCTGAACCTAACTGAAACTTCTAACCCTAAAATTTGGACCATGTGACCTCTGGAAATTGTTAATAAATGAAAATTATGTTCTAGTAATTTTAGACTTGTTTAGGAACCTGTTAGTGACAATTTTTTCCTTATAACTTGGTTGTAGACACTTTCTAATAAAAAAATTATTCCATAATTTTTCTGACTAATCCTAGGTTGTTTCTTGGGTCTCAAGTGGGTTGTTTTAATGGGAATCACATCAAGAGACCCGTTTTTATTCACACCATCTCCGCTATGCAGCTTAAGTGTTGTGTGCTACAGGGGTTGTTAGATGTATTTTATCACAATTAGTGACAAATTTGAGGAGGGGTCGAATGGGCCATCGCTAGATGATCTTCCCATTTTGAGGGAGTTTGCGGATGTCTTTCTAGGCAAGCTACCGGTGTTACCACCCCCACATGAGATTGATTTTCATATAGATCTTGTTCTGAAGTAGATCCCATCTCACAAGCACCTTATTAGATGACCACCCCGAACTCGTGAGCTCAAGTTGTAGCTTGAGGGCCTTTTGGAGAAAGGCCTTATCCATCCTAGTGTATCCCCTTGGGGTGCATCGGTGATATTTGTGAAGAAGGATGGATCCTTATGGTTGTGTATTGATTACCACCAGCTGAATAAGGTAACGATCAAGAATCATTATCCCCTTCGCATATTAATGAATTATTTGATCGGATGAAGGAGCCATAGTTTTCTCTAAGATCGATCTTAAGTCGATGTACCATTAGCGAGGATTTCGGGCGGACATTCATAAGACCGCCTTCTACACAAGATATGGGGCACTATGAGTTCACAAAGTGGTTCCTTTTGGTTTGACTAATGCCCCACAGGTGTTCATGAGTTTGATGAATGGGGTATTTAGGACCTTCTTAGATCACTTTGTGCTCATCTTCCTAGATGACATTTTGATATACTCATATACACGTGAGGAGCACGAGGGGCACCTTCATCAGGTTCTTCAGTGTCTTCGGGAGTAGTAGCTTTACGAGAACTTGGAGAAGTGTGCATTCTTTCAGATAGAGGTGCAATATTTGGGGCATATCATTTCTGGGGAAGGTATCATAGTCGATCCTTCCAAGATTAGAGCCATTATGGATTGGCCAGCACCCACTATAGTGACCGAGGTGTGCAGCTTCATGGGATTAGCAGGATACTACCGGAGATTTTTTTAGGATTTCTCTTGGATTACACACCCTATCACTTCCCTTTAGAGGAAAGGGAAGAAGGTTTTTGGTCGAGACAGATGTGAGCAAGCCTTCAGGACACTGAAGGAGTGCCTCACTACAACACCTATTCTTGCAATGCCGATCCACGGGTGAGTTCTTTGTTTGCAAAGATACTTCGTTGGTAGGCCATGGAGGTTTTTTGATGTAAGAGGGTAGAGTAGTGGCTTTTGAGTCTCGTAAACTCAAAGATCACAAGCTTGATTATTGGACTCGGGATCTTGAGCTTGCAGTAGTTGTGCACATCTTGTTTCAATGGAGGTAGTTTCTTCTTGGCAAGAGATTCACACTCAAGATAGATCATTTGAGTCTTTGCCACCTTTTCACACACCCAATCTCAACGCTCATCCATGGCATTGGATGGAGTTGTTTTGTGAGTATGACATGGATATCAAGCATGTGAAAGGGAAGGATAATGTGGCAGCAGATGCTCTCGGCAGATGGAGACATGTGGCTATGGCCACTTCAAAGAGCACAGATTACGAAGAAGGATTCTTCACATCTTCGTCTTGATGCTTCTACATTGTAGTATGAGCTGAGATCGAGTCACAGAGACCCCTTGAGGGGAATTTTGATGGTTTTTCCTTAGATGCGAGATGGTCTTCTCAAGCAAAGTGGCTGGATATATGTTCTCATAGATGGAGGCTAGAGGCAGGACATCTTGGTAGAGGCACATCGTGCACCCTATTTAGCCCATCTTGGGGTGAAGAAGATGCATGCCACCTTGAGATAGTTGTATCATTGGAGAGGACTTCGCAGAGATGTGGCTTAGTTCATGTCATGATTTTTAGAGTGCCAAAGAGTTAAGGCCAATCATCAGCATCTAGTAGGCCTTATTTATCCTCATGCTATATCAGAATGGAAGTGGGACACGATTTCCATGTATTTCATTATTGAGCTATTGATGTTGAGATATCACCACGATGCCATCATGGTCACGGTTGATAAATTGACAAAAGTGGCTCACTTTTGTCTAGTGAAGACCACTTATACAGCTAGAGCAGTGGCACAAGTATATTTGGATGATATTCATAGGTTACACATGATTCCGTAGAAGACCATTTGTGACTGTGATCCTTTGTACACTTCATATTTCTAGACTACCATGTAGTATGTCCTCGAGATGAGAATCAACTTCAGCACATCATATCACCCTAAGATAGATGGATAGACTGAGGGGTGAATCATATTTTAGAGGACATGCTCATGATGTATGTGATGGATCAGTAGTCTAAATGGGAGGAGTGTCTACATTAGCAAGTGGATTTTTCCTACAATAATAGTTTTCGAGTTCCATAGGCATGGATCCTTTTCAAGATTTATATGGTAGAGATTACAGGACACCTCTTAGTTAGGACAAGTTAGAGCATAGAGTATCTCTTGGGCTAGATATTTTATAGGACATGGAGCAATAGGTGGTGTTGATTAGGTAGAGATTACAGGAGGCACAGACGGGCGGAAGAAGTATGCGAGATAAGCATAGGATCGACCATAGTTTCGATGTGGGCATGAAGGTGTTCCTTTGTGTTAGGCCACACAAAATCCATATCCATTATGGAAAAGGTTTTACATTAGCTCATAGATTTGTTGGTCCTGTTGAGATCTTGAATCATATCGGCCCTTTGGCCTACCATCTAGCATTGCCACCCAACTTGTCTCGCATACATGATGTTTTTCATGTTTCTGTTCTCAAGAGATATATTGTAGATCCTCATCATGTGTTAAATTAGACATCATTGCAGGTGTAGGATTAAGAGCAGATGATGGTGGAGCACATTCACATCTTATATTGCATGAACCTAGGCCTTCGAGGTAGAGAGGTTGATCAGGTTTAGGTGTAGTGGGAAAGATATGATGAGACTACAGCTACATGCAAGGATGCTACTTCATTACGATTTCAGTTTCTACATTTGTTCCAAAGTGACTTCAAGGATGAATTCGAGTCTAAGGGGAGGGGATGTAGTGCGCACTTCCCTTTGACACTTTTGATACCTTTGTTGATATAGTTGATCACATTATGGACATTATTATGTTTTGATTTAGTATGCTGCTTAGACATTTGATTGTGGATTATTGTTTATCTTGATTTGGATATGATACTTGATGGTTATTAGAGACACTCATATGTGGATGATCATATACTATTTGACATGGATGTTTTGTGGATGTTGTTTGGACATGTGATTTTGGATATTATGAGTATATCTAGAAAATGAATATTACATTATGATGATATAGTTGTTGGGATAAATTATATGTGATAATGTTAAATTACCTTGATGTTGTTGTGATTCACTTATTTAGATGATTTTTGACTATATTTATATTCATTTTAGATCTTCTGATATGGCCACGAGGCCAAAGGAGGTATTTGTGTTTTGCAGTTTAATATTACAACAAACATTAGGGGATCGGAGACCAACCACAATGGAATTCTAGGTGAATTTGACAAGGTCACCATGGCAGCTTGTTTTGTGTATGTGTGTTGTTTTATTAGGGATTGCCAAGGGGGATCACCCTTAAATTTGACCATGGGTTTGTGTATTTTATTAATTTTTTTCCTTTTATTATTGTTGTATGTATTTTATTAGTGATGTGTCCCTTTCTTTATTTAATTATATCGTGGTAGATTAATGTGAGAAATCATATGGTTAAAATTTAAATAAATTAAATTGGGATATGAAAAAATAATAATGAAAGTTGTTGGTTCCTTGTATTAAATATGTAATGGATGTGTAAGTTTGTATAAGAGTTGTGTAAGTCATATTTATGAGTATGAAACACTCCACCTCCTTGAAAATTCGAATTTGTCCTTGGGGGTTGTTTTTGGAGGCTTGTGGGACAAGTAAAACTTGTCCCATACCTCTAAATTTAATTTACCAACCATACTTATGGTTGGAGGGGTGATTTTAGACTTTTATAATGAATTTTATTAATCATGTTGCAAGTTTTGATTGCACTCTCTTACATTTTATTATTTTGCAGTCCTTTGGGGTGTGGGCTTTTGGAGTGTGCAAGTAACTTATCATATTTTCATCCACCTCTTTATTGTGCTTTGGAGAATGAAATTTTTCTTTTGTGTTGGAGTTGAGGATGTGTGATGTGGCATCCTACATGGATCCACATCATCCTCTTATCTTCCCTCTTCTATATAATTCAAACTCTTTGCTTGTTTTGGGTTGTTGAATCTTTTACAAACTTCTTTGGGGCACATTTTATTGTGTTTGGAGCTCTTGCTTGTGGAAGGAGTTTGGAGAAACCTTGCATGCTTGGAGATTTTTGTTTTGCGAGTGTATTTTGGGCATTGAAGCTTGTTGTTTGGAAATAAAATCTACCATGGAGAGGTAGGAGTTTAATCCATTTTTATTTTTTATTTTTTTGTTGTGTTGTGTGAATAGTGCATGTGTGATTTAATTATTAGCTGGTTGGGTAGACTGTCATAGGAATGGTGGAGGAGAAGGCTATGGGGAATCTATGTGGGGGTCATAGGGAATGCCATTAGCATTATAATTTGTGCAGGGATTTTGGGTTTGGGATCCACAATGGAAAATGAATAGCTTGCATTTTTACTTTGTGAGGGGAATAAGGAAATCTATGGGGGCATAAGGAGGGATTGTGGGGGCATAAGGATATGTGAGGTGAATTCCCAATTCATTATGTTATTAGTGGTTTGTTCTTGGTGGATGCCCAATTCTCTTTTGGGAGGCATAATTAGCTTCCCCATAGACCTTTCTCCTTTGGCTTGCATGATCAAGCCTCGAGTTTTTTTATTGTTTTCAAATGCGATTGTAAACTTATTTTTTTGTGTGGACTTTATTTTATATGAATTATGCATGTTGAAAGAATGTTGTGTTGTGGAAGCTTGATCATTGTCATGGGTTGAATTACACCTCTTATTTTATTTTGAATGGGGTTCGGGGAAAATGATAAAGGAATGCTTCTCCTTTCATTGGATGTCTTGGTTGGGTGGAGAGTGTTGTCTTTCCCCCTCTTTTGTTGTGATCAAATTGGAAGAAAATGGAAGCTTGCATGTTATTGTTCTGGAGCAAAGGAAAATGTAGTTTTGCCAGCCCCTTGTGAAAAAAATTTATTTGTAATCCTTTCCCACTATGATGTGGATGAAAATTGTAATGTATTCTTGTGAAGAAAAGATGTTGTAATTGATTATGGAAGTATATATATTCAAATTGTGAAGGATGGTTATATTTTGTTCATTATTGGAAAGAAATAAATAGAATTCTATTATTGCATTCAACATGGAAAGATGTAAAGTTTTATAATTGAAGTCAATAAAGAGTTGAAGGATATTTTCTCATATGCATTGTTGGATTGAATTCAATGTTTCATTGTATGGAAAAAGAGTTAATTAAATCTCTGATTGAAAGAAAGAAACGTATGTAAGGAAAATATAGTAAATTACCTCTTTGGAAATATACAAAATTGAAATCAGAGTTGCATTTTGGGTTTAGAATAGTTTGATTTAAGTCATTTAAATGTAATGGATTAGTTTAGAAATGAAATGCCACACTTGAATGATAAAATTGATATACATATTTAAAAGAAATGGATCTCTGTTATAAAAATTAATACTAGGAAAATAAATTCAATCAAATTGTACAGTTCAGACCTGCACATAATAATCAACTTAAAAATGATATGTTTTAGCATGTTAAGACATCAATAAACTCAAATTGACAAAGAAAACTTAAGAAAACAATTTAAACATTACAAAATCGAACCCATTCCCCTTTCACAGTCGTTTTTTGTCAATTGTCGGAAAAATGTGAATTGAAAATCAAACAAGCAAATATACCTTCCTAAAACACTTTAAATCCTTCCTAGAGTAATCCTCCATGTATATTTGGCATGTTGAGTGAAGAAGGAGATCAAATTGAATCAAATTTATAAGTTGAAATTACCAGTTTGCTATTTAAAATCCTACAAATCGGCTTCACAAAATTGACCCCTCAAACTTTACCAAAAGTAAAATTTATGATTCCTGTGCAAAGAGGGCATCGAGATCTTTCTAGAAAGTCCTCATTTTCTCAAAACCAAGCTTTCTAGC